>PVLC010000321.1:16348-236155 GCA_004027655.1 Graphiurus murinus
TCCCCCCCCCCCCCCCCCGCTGCACACACTAGTGAGGTCGCTAGTGAGACCTTCATGTATGGACATAATATTGTTTGGTCTGTTCTCTTCCTCAAGCCTCCTTTTCCCCACCCTTCCTCCCTCCTTCCATCCCCTCCACTGGTCTCACTCCTTACTGTCATGAAGTTCCTTTTATGTCTTATTTTCTACCTTCCGCCTAGGAGAGAAAACATACCACCCTTGGCTTCCTGAGACTGGCTGATCTCACTCAGCATAATGTTCTCCTGCAAATGACATTGTTTTGCTCTTCTTTATGGCTGCGTAAAACTCCACTGTGTGTGTGTACCACGGCTTCTTGACCCGCTCATGTGTTCACAGACACCTAGGTTGGTTCCATAATTTGGCTATTGTGCAGGGTGCAGCCATAAACATGGATATACATGTATCACTGTAGTATTCTAATAATCGTTTCAGAAATAATTTTAGAGGTTTTTGGGGAAGGAAATTTTAGAAATTTACATGTCGAACACTTTCCCTGATGTTCCCGGACTGGAGACCACACTTGGAGAACATAGTTCTAGGACCTTCCACCCAAGGTGGCTGCTTCGCCCAGCAGCAGAGAGAGACGTCAGCTGGGAGCCCATCAGAGACTCGGAGCCCAGGGCCCACCCCAGGCTGGGATCAGCGTCTACGCTGCCATTCATGAGAAGCCCAGGCTGAGAGCAACTCTGCTTTTGAACGTCTGGGTTCCCTCTTTCCTGTATTCTGGAGGGGGAGGGGAAGGGCGAGGAGCTTGGCGCCTGCAGCAGGACACAGAGCCCGCGGAAGGACAGCGGGCGCGCTCACCTTGGCGTGGTTGTAAATATCCACACAGTTGTCCGTGTTGATGCTCTTCGCACAGATGATCTCGCAGTGTCGCTGCAAAGCCTCCAGCTGGAAAAACTTAGCGGCGGACAGAAGCTGAAAGCCAGGAGGAGAGGCGGTTAGAGGCAGGAGAAAAGCCCTCCTTCACTGAGGGGTCTGGCCAGGGAGCAGGACACCAAGGGGTCTGAGGATTACTTTAAAGCATCAAGATGACAGCAGAGGAGCGAGGTGCAGTGGGGAGGATGAGGAGGACGGCAGGGGCAGGGCGGAGTGACCCACACCCACACCCCAGAATTGTGTCCAGAATAAGGGCGGACCATATAAGGTAGCAAGATGGAATCAAATCAGCGTGGTCCTTCCCTCTGTGCTCCAGGTCTCCACTCAGATGGCAGCTCCCAGGCTGCCCCATCTCACGTGGCCGCTGTCTATGGCGTGTGTCCCTCCGCCTGGTTTACTCCACCCCACTGCGCTCTGTTCTCACAGCACACGAAGGTAGTGCCTGCCTCCCTCGCCGGAATCCAGGGGTCTGGGTCCCTTTGCACCCCTACTTTATCCCGCCCCGAGCCCCTGTGTGCAGAGGTGAGTGCTGGCCCGGCCCCGAGCCCCACGTGCAGAGGTGAGTGCTGGCTCTGGGGAGGGGTCAGAGGGTTACCAGCCCGAGCTGGTATCTCTCCTGTTTCTCTCTAGATTCCCAAGCTTAGGGTCTTACTGCCCTTTTCCAGGTTTAAAAATAAATTACTCAGTGCTCCCCTGGAAATCCACCTTCTTTAAGTGAATAAACAAAAGGAGGCAGCGACATATTTGCCTTCTTTTATATCTGTATATTTCCTTCCATCAAGGGCCCTCGATGAGGGCAGCTGGGACAGACTGAGTTGAGAGAGCCCAGGGGCCCAGGAGAGTCAGGAGCTGCTGTAAGAGGAGGGGGCTGGACAGAGATCAGGAATCTGTTTTTGGCATTTGCATCTTGGGAGAACAGCAGTGTGATTTGAGGAGTGTTTGCAGTGGATGTGATACTTTTGCAAATGACCAGGGAGAAGAAATGATCTAGGACATTTCCTGATAATGCTGTTAGAGCTGGCATGAGCCCCGAATTCTCAGCGAACCCCCACCTCAGCCAATTAACATTGGGGCTCACAAGGGCCATTGGAAGGGCTGCGACTGGCACCCTCACACTGCTGGCCCTCCGGGGAGGACTGTGGAATCAGGGGTCTATCAGCTGGAAGTCTCCACCCTCGGAAACCCAGCGCAGCCCCCGGGGACAGCCACAGATGAACTGCTGCTAACCCCGGGCAGCCGTGATGGGCCGACAGGGCGAAAGTTCTCCTTACCTCCATGATCTCATTGTTTTTAATGAGAAGCGACTCTGGGCCTCCGTAGTACAGATACTGCATGACCAGCTGGAAGGAAGGAAGGACACAGTGAGCCAAGCGCTGGGGACACACGACACGTCTTCTGAGAGCTGTCCAGCCCGTGGTCCACATGAGCACATCCATTCCACTGGCTCACGGGGAGTCCCACGGGGAGCAGGTTTCCCTGTTAGCACACTGGATTCTGTCTCCCTTTGGTTTCCAGACCCTGGTTCCACATCCACCCCTGGGAACAAATCCATCCCAAGCTTGGCTCCGCACCACAGTTTCCTGCATCTGTGCCCCTACTCATGGGTTGCCCCTGCCTCTTACCCCGCCAGGCCGCATGGGTGGCGTGGCTTCAAGGGCTTGCACCAGCAGGACACTGATTGCCCTGGCAATATGGCCTGCTGTGACTCGGAAGCTCCCGTGGCAGTCCCAGAGGGCCGCTCTGGGAAACAAGCCCCTTATTGCAACTTCACAAGACCCCACATGCAGCCATGAGGGGTTCAGGGTTTCCATGCTCACTGATGGTGGTTGGTGGTGTGAAGGGGCTGAACCAGCTGTCCTTTATCCTGAGACCCGTGATAACTGAGCAGTGGGCAGAGTTCCAGTTTTGCAAATGGAACTCTGGGGTGGGAAGTGGCTCATGGATGTGTCTGAATTCACCACCACCGCCCATGACAACTGCGTATTCATTCTTAGGTGGTGTCCACACTCTCCAGTTTGCCCCAGTCCAGTCCCTGCTGTCTTCCACCTGCTTGTTTGATAAATCGGCTTTACCTGCCCGGCTCTAAGACAGCTGTATTGGCAGAACACGGCGGTATTAGTGAAATCTGCAGATGGATTAGATCCCAATGCTTGGGCACTTGTAAAATGAGGAGCTTAGACTGGACTCTGACAGTTGGTGACCAATATAGGACAGTGCCCAAGAGCAAGGCCCCACCTCAGTTTCTGATCTGGCTCTGCTGTTGAAAAGCTGGCTGATCTGAATGAAGGAGGACTCTGTGTGTCCCAGTCTCCTTATCTGTAAAGTGGGGATGATACGACTCAGGGGGTTACTATGAGGATTAAGTGAGTTTCCACATGAAGCAGGCCTGGCAGGGGCCCAGCACGAGCAAGTGCTCAATAAATGTTAGCTCCTTATGTTTCCTGAGGTGTAGTTTTTCACATATAGCACAACTACTACCACAATAGAATTTTGTAATATTTTCAACACCCCCAAGAAAAACTAGCAATTAGCAGTTATTTCTGTCCCCCTACCCTGCCCCCACCAGCCCCAACAACCACCATAGAATTATCTACTCTGAAGATCTGACATAAATGTTCAGAAAAATATCCCACAACACCTGCTCTTCTGAGTCCAGCTTCTTTTACTTAGCACAGTGTTTTCAAGTTCACGTCCGTCCTCACATCTATCAATCAGTCATTCATTCTTTTGCTATGTCTGAGCCATGTCCCATCGTATGAATGGAGAGACCACAACTTTGTGTATGTGCTTCATTGGCCGATGGGCATTAAACTACCTAAGGTAGTTTCCACTTTTTGGCTGTTATGAGAACTGCTGCTATGAATTTTCACGCATCGATTTCTTTTCTCAGATCCTATCTTGCTGCTCTCTCTCCTGCCTCCTCCTTTTGATGGCATCTGCCTTTTATGCTCTGACCACTCCCTGCCACTTGCCTTTAGTCGGAACCTCCCCCACTTTCTGGCCCCAAGCTTTTGCCTGCGTGGTCCCCCTCCTTTGGGCTCCAGCTCAGGGGTCCCTGCACTGGGAAGCCTCAGATCCCCTGGCTGCTCCCCACACCCCCCCCTTCACACCAGAGCGTGAGGATACAGATGTTCTGTCCATCGCTGCATCCCTGTGCCCAGCACGGTGCCTGTCACACTGCACATACAATGTGCCATGGTGCACTTTAACCATAATTGTGAATCTGCCCCCTCCCCTTTGCATTTGAGTCTCTCTCCTGCGGCTTCTGGCTGCTGTGACCACCTGCCTGTCGCAGAGATGACACAGAGATGGCGGCGGCTGTCATTTACCCTCCCTCTTCCCCCCACGCATCATAAGCATCCAAAACACCAAGTCAGCGCATGCTGGATCCTGGCCTTATTAAAATCAATTTTTTAATTCCCCCAGCACCTCTCTTTTATAAAGGCCAAACCAATAATAATAACAAGAACCATCCTAACATCTGACCTCAACCCAGGGCCTCTCCATTTACCAGGCTTGTTTCTATTCCAGTGTCTCATTTATTCAAGGTCGAGCCGGGGACTTGCAAGGCGGCTCCTTAGCGGGTGGAGACCTTGGGGCTAATGGAATTTAAATTGGGCAGCCCCAGACCACCGCCAGACTCAGCCAGCTAAAGCCTTTTCTGCAAGGGGGTGAAATGAACCCTTATTAGGCGGAGGGGCCTGTTTCTGGAGTTGTTTTTCTTGGCAGTTGCCAACCTGCATGAAGCAGGGACCCGAATGGTGTCCGCAGCCTCACAGGGGTCCCGGCTTCCAGGTGCAGCCTCAGCTGCGGCTCTTGCCTGCCTGTGATGTTGGACAGTCTCGGGAGGGGGAGGGGTGGAGGAGGGGGAGGGGGAAGCCCAGAGCATCTCATTTGCTCACATTCTCCCCCAGCTTGGAAGTGAAGCGTGCAGCTCCTGGGAGCCTCCTTCTGGGCAGCATTCAGCCTTCCTTGGCCCGTTTTAAGCCATCAATGAGGCTTTTCTTCTTTTATGGGGAGGGGGTGGGCACACGGACAAGTCCTCAGAGCCTCTTAAATCGTCCCTTCCCATTACAGTAACTTGAGGCTAATGTGGCCGGGAAACCTTCCCCAGTCGAAAGCAATTACAGGCTTGGGGATTCCTCTCGGCCCTCCTTTCCCAGGTTAGGTATCTCCTTCAGTGAACTTACTTGGCAAACATTTGAGTGCCTACTAGGAGCCAAGCTCCTAATCCAGAAACCACCCCAATTAGTCCTGGCTTACCGGCACAAAGGGCCCCGTTCACAAGCACTGGAGAGTGTAGGAAGCGGGCGTTTTCCTGCCTCCAGCTCCAGCTCCGAACTCTAATGGGCTGTGAAATTCTTTCTGCAGGGTTGGTGACTCCAGGGAGGGCCCAGGTGCCCACAGGAGGGAGGGGGGATGTGGACGGGCCTGGAGTTCACCAGACCCAGTCTGAACCTCAGCTCTGCTAGGAGCAGTGGTGGGAACATGGCCACTTACTTCTTTTTTTTTTTTTTGGTGGTACTGGGGATTGAACCCAGGGGCATTCTACCTCTGAGCTACAGCCCCAGCCCTATTTTTTATCCTTTATTTTGAAGCAGGATCTCACTAAGTTGTGGAGGGCCACACTAAGTAGCTGAGGCTGGCCACGAACCTGCGATCCTCCTGTCTCAGCCTCCCAAGTACTGAGATTACCAGCGTGCACCACCACGCCTTCTAAGAGCTGCCTGGCAGGGCAGCAGGAAGCAGCTGCCAAGGGCATGGCCAACAGTGGTTCTCAGGGTGGGATCTCCTAACCAGCAGGATCCGCATGGCCCAGGGTTCTTGTTAGAAATGGGAATTCTCACGTCTGCAGAATCTAACTCTAGGGGTGGGGGCCAGGAATCTGCATGTAACGAGTTTTCTGTGTTTTAACAAGCTACCTGTCCCCAGGTGATTTGGACACTGCTAGAAGGTGTAACTCAGAACTCACTTTCCCCTTTTGGTTGTACTTGGGGAGAAATGGAGGAGGGGGACACATCTATAGTCCAATGCCCCACCCCAAGATTCTGATCTAATGGATCTGATGTATGGCCTGAGAAATCCCTGGGAATTTATTTATTTCCTTACTTCATTTCTTCTTTCCTTTTTTGTGATACAGAGGATTAAACCCTGAGGGGCTCTACCACTGAGCTATACATCCCCGGCCTTTTGTATTGTTTATTTTGAGATAGAGTCTCAATAAGTTGCCCAGGCTGGCTTCAAACTTTTGATCCTCCTGCCTCAGCTTCTGGAGCAGCTGGGATAAAGCTCCCCAAGATAGTTCTACCCTGTAGCCAAAGGCAAGAACCACTGGCTTTGAGCCTTACACATGGCTAGCGCTCAGGAAATGGGAAACATCCTTTCTCTCATAATTCCTACTTAGAAAGGGTGCCTCAGAACAAAGCCCCTAAACTTTGCTACCAGACAGACTAGGTTCGAATCCTGGCTCTGTCTGTAATAGGACTGAAGCTTTAGGCACATCCTTGAAGGTGTCTGGGTCTCCATTTCTCCATCTGTAGACATGGGAATGATAATCCAGATAACCACGGGCGAGCAAAGGCCAGCACCTAATCACATACATATTTCCTCACCATCCTCCCCAAGATGGATCTTACGGCAAAGGAACACCTTCCCAGAAGCTTTGGAACCCACCAGCTGCCATTCAGGAAAGGGCTATGGCTGTCCTGCTCTCAGCAGACAATGAAGGTGGGGGCTGGAGGGAACAGGCACCTAGATGTCTGGGTGTGCCAACTCCCCAGTCCACCTTGGGACCCCGGTGTCTGCTCTGCTTCCCTACCCCCCAGTTCTACAGGACGGCTTGCCTAGGCTGGCTCTGTCTTTGGAAACCTCTTCAGTCCTTTCTCCAACTCTTAGTTCAAAGCACCCTTTAATAGTGGGTCTTGTGCATAGCAGGGAGTTGATCTGTCAGTTCCAGCTTAGAAAAACAACCCACGTGAAAAATCACAATGCACCAGATGCCAAGTTGAAGGTTCTTTCATGTTGTCACGATGGATCTCTGTAGGAGATTCTAAACTCTTTGAGAGACCAAGCCACAGAGGTGACCATTATCAGCTGTTAAAAATGAAGCTCAGAGCAATGTCTTGTCCTTGGTCATTCAGGAAGGATTTTTTTTTTTTTTAAGTTTCAATCATAACCAAAGAAGTACATCTCTAATGGTGGAAATTTAGGCACCTCGGCAGGCTCTTGGGGGCCAGGATGAGGGCACGTGGCTTCCTGGTGGCCCTCTGAGCAGCAGGGCTGGGATCAGAGCAGTGGTGGAGGAAAGAACCAACATCTGGCGTTCCATCTCTCCACCTGGTACTGGGCACTCGAGGCCCCACTACGTGATCCCAATGCAATGCATCTTCTCAGCATCCAGCTGAGCGGACTGCTCATCACTTTCCCTCAAATGCACCCCATGACTTTCCACTTTTGTGCCTTAGTTATACTGTTCCCTCCCTAGAACATTCTCTCTCTTCTATCAACCAGATGAGGAAACTGAGGCTCCAAGAGGTTGGACACTTTGTCCAAGGTCACAGGAAGAGTGTGGCCCTGTCGTTCAAAGCTCAGGTCAGGACCCCATTCTACAACTTTGCCATGGTTAGCTTTGCCTTCTGCTTATCTCTGAACAGTCCCATCAACCTTCTAGAACCCACATCTTCCAGGGTGGCCTGCGTCCTACCCTCTGTGTATTCTTTCCAGAGCCAGCTTTCCTGAATTGGGCTGGAGAGACCAAGTGTCTGCTAGGAATTCCATAAATTCCACGCCAGGCCACCCACCTGATCTTACCCACCCCTGGCCCCAGGTGGCAGGAAGGAGTCTAAGCCTTCGTGCCCCATACTGGGTTCGGGGAGCAATTCCTGCAAGCTCTAAGAGTAGTGTTGGCGAGGCAGGGCTTAGAGACAGGCATGAGGAAGGAGGAAAAGGGGCCAGGGCTGTCCCCCCAGCAAAGCCACTTGAGCCAGGAGCGTGGTGCATGTTTGTGATCCCAGCAACTTGGGAGACCTAGGCAGGAGGATCACAAGTTTGGAGCCAGCCTGGGCTACTTAGAGAGACCCCGTCACAAAGAAAGAAAGAAAGAAGAAAGAAAGGAAGAAAAAACAAAAACAAAAACAAACCAAGAAACCGAACTCAAACCAAAACAAAAAACCAAGGAGTTGGGGGTGTAATTCAGCGGTAGAGTGCCCCTATGTTCAACGCCAATACCACAAAACAAAACAAACTCCCCAAACGACATAAAACCAAACCCACCATTAATGGCACCAACTTTCTTTCCTCTTTCCTTACACTAGGTGCAGACTAATGTTAAAATGACATTGGGTAGCTGGGCATGGTGGCCCACGCTTGTAATCCCAGTACAACTTAGCGAGGCCCTCTGCAACTTAGCAAGACCCTGGGTCAAAATAAAATAAGGCTGGGGTTGTAGCTCAGAGGGTGCATGCCCCTGGATTCAATTCCTAGTACCACACACACATACACACAAATGACATTGGGTTCTCTAAAAGTCCCCCAGTTTCTGATCGTGCTGGGCTTAACCAATTTGGAGACTTTACATATGTTGTTTTCCTTGCCTGGAACATTCTAATCCTTTCTTGAGCTGTAAGCCCTCCTTTGGCTTCCCAGCTCCCCCCCCCCCCCCCCGGCCTCTGCTATATTCCAGGTCCTAACCCCTCATCCAGGCGGCCTCCCCCACCTGCCTGGTCTCAGTTCATCCCTCCAGTGCACCCCAGTTTACTGTAACTGAACCATCACTCAGAACTGCCCCCTCTAGACTGAGTCTCCAGGAGAGGGTGTCCCTAACCCGTGTCCCCAGCCCCCAGCTCAGTGTCCCGCATAGCAGGTGCACTGGCTGCCGCAGGGCTGGAGTGGAACGGGAGGGGCCATGTGAGCAGGGGCCAGGGCTTCTCCAAGTGGCCAGTCCCCAGCTGAGGGACAGAGACACCCACTGTGACCGTGCCACCAGCACGGAGCTCCCAGCCACTCCTGGGCTCACCTGAAAGATGGGGTACTTCACGTAACCGATCTCTATGCAGGTGCTGTCGTTGGTGGGCTTGCTGGAGAGGAGTGCTTTAAACCTGCAGATAACATACAAGGGCGATAAAAAGAGTCACGCCCGCCCTCCCCATGGCTGGCAAAAACTCAGCACTCCTCCCGGCAGACAGCCTTGATACCCCGACTCTGAAATGCAGCAAGGATGTAGCCACACACTTCTTGAGTCAACCCCTTCCTGTATTATACCAGAGTGAAACTGATTCTAAAGCTAGTTGGGTGTGGTGGCACACACCTGTAACCCCAGTGTTTGGGAGGCTGAGACAGGGGGATGGCAGATTCACGGCTAGCCCCAGCAACTTAGGCCCTCTGCAACTTAGTGAGACCGTTTTAGTATAAAAAACTGAAATAAAATAGGGCTGGGGGTGTAGCCCAGAGGTAGAATGCCTCTGGGTTCAGTGCCCAGTGCCTGCTCCCTGCCCCCAATCTAAAGCTAAAAACAGAGTTAGAATCATTACATCTTTTCTCAACCAAGTGACTGGGAAAGAACGGATGTCTGTAAAACCCTGTTCCCCTTATCACAGGCGCTGCCTCCATTACCGAGTCTTTCCTGAGCTTGGGGACGCAACTTCCTTCCCCAAGGGCCCAGGGAGCTGTCCGATGCTCTCCCTGCCCACACAAGCTTTGCTCCTGAGGGCAGGGGTATCTGTCTCTGTCTCTGTGGCACCATCACACCTGTCTGTAGGGACCTGAATATCAAAGGCTTTTAATTCATACCTGCAGACTCCCTCAGGGAGACCCTCTGTCTCAGGTTTAAATACACTTTCCTGCCCATCCACTAAGCAACAAGATCCTTAAGGATAAAGACCCTATCAGTGAAACACACTCATGCTGAAAACGTTTAGGAATATGCTAGAGTGTCTCTCTCTCTTTTTTTTTTTTTTGGTACTGAGGAATGAACCCAGGGTCATTCTATCTCTGAGCTATATCCCCAGCTCTTTTTATTTTGAAACAGAGGACGAGGGGCGCAGCTCAACAGCATGGAAAAGGCTTTAATGCAAGCCTGGGAGGGACTCTCTCTCTCGGCAGAGCAGAAAGAGCCACTTGTACAGTCTAGGGCGAGCATTTTATGGCATGAGGACAAGGGAGGGGTCAGTTTATAGAGGACCTAATTGAAGACTAGTATAGATAGATACGGACTGGGTCAAACTGGTGCTGTTTTCAATCCTTCCTTAGCGTATTGGGTTATCAGGTGACAGTGTGCGGTTGGGACGGTGCGAAGAACAAGCATCAGGCACCTTCCTGGTGGGGGTCTGGTGGAAAGCACTGTTACGGGTAATAGAAGGGTTTGTTCTTTGTGGTTTTCCTGTTGCATTAACTCAGAGTATGAAAAATTCTAGCAGGCTGCGGCAGGCTGCTTCTTACACTAAGTTGCTGAGGGTCTCGCTAAATTGCTGAGGCTGTCCTCGAATCTGTGATCCTCCTATCTCAGCCTCCCAAGTATTGGGATTACAGGTGTGCACCACTTTGCCCGGCTCTTCGGTAAACTTTTTTTTTGTAGTAATTGTGATTGAACCCAAGGGCATTCTACCTCCAAGCTACACCCCCAGCCCTATTTTTTTAGTCTTTATTTTGAAACAGGGTCTCACTAAATTGCAGAGGGCCTCACTAAGTATCTTAGGCTGGCTGTGAACCTGTGATCCTCCTGTCTCAACTTCCCAAATACTGGGATTACAAGCCTGCGCCACCACATCCGACTCTTATTTTTGTTTTTGAAACAGGGTCTCACTAGGTTAACAAGAATCTCACTACTTGCGGAAACTGTCCTCAAACTTGCTATCCTTCTATCTCAGCCTCCCAAGTACTGGGATTACAGGCGTTCTCTACCATGCCTGGCTTTTTGTAAACTTTTATTTATTGTTATGGTACTGGGAATTGAACCCAGAGACATTCTACATTCGAACTACATCCCCAGATCGATTTTATTTATTTGGAAACAGGGTCTCACTAGATTGCTGAGAGCCTCACTAAATAGAGGCTGTCCATACTCTGCAGATAAAGCTTTGCTCCTAGTGTAAGACTCTATCTGCCCCCCAAAAGGGGTGCCTTGATCTGGGTTGCACAAAGGGGTACCCTCTACTCTGGAATTGTTGATTTTCAGACGATACTCTGTTCAGTGAAGATATCACCAATATTGGACTTAAAAACAAACAAACAAACAAACAAAAAACAATGATAGCAATAGTCATGGTCATAATTCAGCTGCTTGCAAAGCTGACAATACGTACCTTGGAGAAGCCGTGAACAATAGCACTTTGTGAGCATAAAATGGTCTTCCTTCCACCAGAAAGGTAACGTCAGACATTTCTTTATTGTTAAGAAAGTGAGGATCTAGAACAGGAAGGAGGAGAAGGTAGCTTTAGTGGGAAGAAGGGTGAAATTTGGATTCCTGTCACCGACAGGGGACTAGGGTGACAAATCACTCACCAGCGAGACAGTCACCACCAAAGGAGACATGTCCACAGACACTCAACTCGCAGAGACCCAGCCTGTCATCAGAGCTGCTCAGAGTTCATTTGTGGCTAAAGTGGCACGTCGAGTTGAAGGCTCACCCACAGCCTGGGTTCAGGGGACTTTCAATGCCCACGTCTTTAAAAATGCCACTTGCCACCTCTGCCCCTCCTTCTCGGAGCTCGGTGCCCCCCAAAGAGGAGCTGCACCCTCGTCACCATGTCACTCCAGGTCAATCAGAATCCACGTCCTCCTCTCCCAGCCAGTTACATCTCTCATAATAACCAAGACAGTATAACTAATAAGTACTCTCTGAGGCCCGACTCAGGATGCACCAGGCCCTGCGCAAAATGGCAGGGACCACCTTATCCTCACCGTGCATTTGCGGAAATTGAGGCATGCAGAGGTTACAGAGACTCGAGCTGGTGACAGTGATTGGTGACTGGTGGAGGAGCCAGGATTTGAACTCGAGCATTCTGATTCAATGGCCGGCCTTGTCAAACACGTGGAGGTTCCAGCTCCCTGTCACCTTAGCTGTTTAAACTCCTGAGATGCCTCCTTAGGGGCTTCTGGTCTCGCCGCACTGAGCTGGGGGTTTCTGTAACTGCTCTGTTTACTAGTTTCTGAAGCTGTGCCCACCCAGGCGAGGACAAGGTGGCTCTAGCCCCTGGTGGGGCTTGTATTAGGTCACTCCTCCTGATTTGAGTTGTGGCATCCCAAGGCTGACCCCCCCCCCCTTTTTTTGGTATTGGAGATTAAACCCAGGTGGGGAATGAACAGCACATTCTACCTCTGAGTTACACCCTCAGCCTTTTTTATTTTAAATTTAATTTTGAAACAAGGTCTTGCTAAGTGGTTGAAGGTCTACCTAAGTTGCATAGGCTGGCCTTGAGCCTGTGATCCTCCTGTGTCAGCCTCCCAAGTATAGGAATTACAGCCATGTGCCACCATGCCCGGCTTCCCTAAGAAAAAAAATTCGGGCATGCACTCTAAGGTCCACCACCGTACTCCCCACCACTCCCTATCGTCTCTCACGCTGAAGCTGTTTCCCTCATTTATATGACCTGTCTGGGTTTGGAGAGATGCCAGTTTGAGACCCTGGTTCTTGCTCACTGGTCGTTCTTATTTCTCCCTCACAGCAGCTCCCTTGGAACCCTTACTTGGCAACCTTTAGTTATCCCAGCTTGAAGTGCTGTTTTCAAGATGCAAACCACTACGTGTTCATGTTCTATGTGTTAATAATGATACAATACCCTTTCTCCTTCACATTGTGAGCTTCAAGTCACTCAGCTCTGCCTTTATTTTTCTTTTGGTGCTAACCTTGGAATTCTAACCCTAACCCTAACCCTGAAAACGAGGCACTTTTCACTGCTGGTGAGAGCAATCTCAGCAAATTCAGGAGAGAACGTTCCCTCCCCTCTGCAGCCACGGGAAAGCAGATTTTATGCCGTACCACTGACATAGCCTTGCAAACGTCTGCTGTAACGAGGGTGTCTTATGCGACACCCACAAGTCAGACCTCGTGGTGACGTCCTGGCAATGCCACCCTCAGTCTCTGCCCTCTGCGCATGTGATTGGCCTTTTCAATTTGTTGCCCTGATCATATTTTGATCAACACCTGTTTTCTGCAAGGTAGACATACTCCCAACTCCAGTACACCCCTGTTTTCTCACGCACAGGGGACCTGTATGTAATCAGGTAACTTTTGATTCAGCTATCGAATTTTCCATTTTAGCCAAAAGCCTTGTCTCATTTAAATGAATAAGTTATTCATGACAGGAACGGAAATACTTTGGACTAGTTCCACGAACTCAGCCTTTTAACTAATTCCAATGGGCAAATTACTGCTTTTGCTACAGGGTAGAATTTTCAGATACTTCTCAAATGTTCCCTCATCTTTATAGGAGAAGGAAGCGGGAAGTAGGAATGTATCCCAACCTTTGTAGGGAAAGGAGTCCTTTCTCTTTAATATTTTATAACACCCCAGGCAGCAAGGGGATAGGCCCTTGAAGCAGCTTCAGGTTTCGGGCCTTGAAGCAGCTTGGCATTTCTTTACTTTCCCCTCTAGCTGCCGCAGCCCTGGATCCTCTTAATGAACATGGTGCCTGGTGGACAGATTTCTCCAGTAAAATCTCCTAAGCTGGCCCAGCCGAACAGTGCAGTTATGGCTTTGGGCAGACCTGGCTTCAAGTTCCAGCTCTGCTCTGTACTGATACTGCAGCTGTGACAGGGGTGGGTCACAATGCTGCCTGCTGGGGTGGCCTGCTGGTTATTTTATTATTATTTTTTGCAGTTTCTTTTTGTGTGTGTGTGTGTGTGTGTGTGTGTGTGTGTGTGTGTGGTACTGGGGATTGAACCCAGGGACATTCTGACTCCAAGCTGCACTCCCTATTTTATTTTTATTTTGAAATAAGGTCTCACTAGGTTGGTGAGTCTCACTACTTGCTGAGGCTGTCCTGGAACCTGCAGTCTTCCTGTCTCAGCCTCCCAAGGCCTGGGATTACACGCGTGTGTCACCACGCCCAGCTCTGCTGGCTACTTTAGATGGGAGGTGTCCTGTGTGGCTGCAGATGGCGCAGCGCGGGTGTCCAAGGAGAATAAAAAGCGATTACTGTCACTCTCCTGGGATTTCAGAGCACCCTGCCTCTGAGCTCAGGTATGTCCCCCTCATGTGGTGTGTGCGCGCGTGTGTGTGTGTGTGGTCTGCATCTTTTCCTAGTTCTCTGTAGAAGGACTTTGGTCATCACTGTCCCCTGCTCTTTCCTCCCTAGAGAGGAGGAGGAACTTAAGAGGGGACACTCTGGGGAGAGCTGGCCTTCTGTCACAGTCTACCACGCGTGGACGTGCACGGGTCCAGGGGGCCTCAGGGATCCCCAGCATCTGTGACTTGAGGAGAAAAGCCCACTTCATTGAGGGGTGTGGCTCAGACAAGGTGGATTCTCCAAAGTGATACCTACTAAGGGAGACACTCTGCTCTCCCCCTGCCTGACTCTTGTACCCATCTCCCGTTCGCCCTCAGAAGTCCTCACCCTTTATTCTTTCAAGGCATTTGCTCCCTGTCGCCCCAACCCCACAGAGCAGCAGCCCAGGCGGGCGGGGAGCCACTCACCCAAGCGCGAGGTCTGCTTCCGCTTGATCTCCGTCAGCTTGGGGATGGGGTAGGGCCCGTAGCAGTGTGTGAAGATGACGCACAGCTGCTGGCTGATCACTTCATTCTGGGGAAAAGACAGAGGCGCTGTGTTATGGGGGTGGGGGGTGTGGGGGGTGTGGACGCCAGGGGCATGTCCCTGTAGGTGAGGGGAGCCCTGGCAGGGTTCCTCGAGGGATCTGGCCAGAGAACACGTTCAGTTCACCCTGACCGCTCGGAATGACCGCTCTGTGCACCCGCTGTTTCACTGCTGAAAGCTCAGAAACTCAGGATGGATTCTTCTGTCTTGCTGTGATCGTTTACTATCCACCAGAAAGCAGGTTTTAGTAGTTCATAGGAAAGAAAGTAAGTTTTAAATCTCAGCGCCCCCTTTCTCAATAGCTACAAGCTCTGGAAGCAGCTCATTGGCCTGAACTGAGCCGCAGGAAGTCTTGTGACTGTGCCCCCCACGGACAAGGGGACAAAGCTCCTCGTTCCACTTTCCTAGGAATCAGATTCTGGGGCTGAGGACTTTCTGGATCCCAGAGTAATCAGTTGAATCACGTTCTTCAAAAAGGGGGGCAGATCTGCAACCCCCAAACTCTAAGCCGCCCTTGATTTCTTGGGAATGGAGGCGCCTGTTGTGACCACTTTTGTCCTCCACATTTTGTTGCTTCTCACGTTGGAGCCATTTCTGTTCACTCATCTCCCTCACCTGCAGGTTTGCAGGAGGCAAGGAGATGACTCCCGGCATTTTTTTTTTTTCCCCCCAGTGGTACTGGGTGTTGAACCTAGGGCCCTTCTACCTTCTACCCCTGAGCTACACCCTCCAGCCCCACTTTTAAAATTTTTATTTTGAAACAGGATCTCAGCTGGGTGGGGTGGCACATGCTTGTAATCCCAGTACTTGGGAATGGCCAGCCTCAGCTACTTAGTGAGGCCCTCTGCAACTTAATGGGACTCTGTTTCAAAATAAAGAATAAAAAATAGGGCTGGAGGTAGAATGCCACTGGATTCAATCCCCAGTACCACAAACAAAACAAAACAAAAACAAGGCCTTGCCAAGTTGCTGAGGCTGTCCTTGAACCTGGGATCCTCCTGTCTCAGCCTCCCGAGTACTGGGATCACAGGCATCACTCCCACTATCACATATTATGTTACTTTTTACTGGGCAAAGGGGTTGAAATGAAGGGCTAAAGACGGGGGTTAGAACAATATTTTCAATGGCAATGGTTTGGATAAGTGTCCCCCCAAAAGCTCATGTGTTTAAATAGGCTTGGTCCCCAACCTGGGGCACTGATGGGAGGCGATGGGACCTTTATGATTTGGGACCTAATGGGGTGTCTTAGGTCATCGCAGTGTGGCTATAAAGGGAATTATGAGACCTCACCCTCTTTTCCTCTCCCTCTTTGCTTCTCAGCTGCCACAAGGTCAGTGGCTTTCTCCGCCTCATGCTCCCACCACGCTGTGCTGCCTCCTCACAGGCCCCAAAGTAAGGGGACAACTGACCACGACCTGACCGTCCAAAAAACCTTTCTTCTTTTGAGGTGATTATCTCAGGTATTTTGTGACACTAACAGAAAACTGACTTATCACAATATATATGAATGCATATGCATATTCATATATGCATACATACATATTACATAAGAAAAGCAGGTTACCACACAGTTTGTACCACCTGTTTTTGGGAAATAATATCCTAAAACGTCTAAAAGAATACAGCAATGCCTTTGGGGGAGATTGTCTTTTTTTCCTTTGTATTGCATTTTCTTACAACAAATGATATTGCTTCTGTAATAAAATTAATAAATGCTATTTTGGATGTTAACGGATGGGCTTGGGACCTCTAGTGATGCCAGCAATTTGAGTTTTTCTTAAATTGCATTTGTCCTGTTCCCAAGGAAGCAGGATTCAACATGGCATGTGCAAAGGAAATCAAAACTCTTCGATTAGAGTGGATAGAACACAGAAGGTACAGTGTCATCTCAGATGTGACTCACACAGGGGTAATTATAGTGGGCGGAGAAGGGACTCTGCTTTCTTTTTTTTTTTTTTTTTTGCGGTACTAGGGATTGAACTCAGGGGCGTTCTACCTCTGAGCTATACCCCCAGCCCTATTTTTTATTCTTTATTTTGAAACCGAGTCTCACTAAGTTGCGAGTACCTCACTAGGTAGCTGAGGCTGGCCGCGAACTCGGATCCTCCGGTCTCAGCCTCCCGAATGCTGGGATTACAAGCATGCGCCACCACGTCCGGCTAGGGACTCTGCTTTCAAGGATGGTGCCTTATAAGCAAAGGGCATTAGTCATTCCTCTCATTTAACCAGAGCAGTGACTTTCTGCCTTGTAGCTGAATGCAATGGTTCTCAAAGTGTGGTCCCTGGCCCAGCAGCACCATTTGGGAGCGTGTTAGAAAAGTAAATTCTTGGCTTTCACTCCAGACCTCTGGCTCAGAAACTTGGGTGTGGGGCCCCGGAAGCTGTATATTCTACACTTTCTGGGGCTGTTGCTGATCCCTTAAATTTGAGAACCACAGGTTTCATGTATTGCAGTCTCTCCGGGCTTTGGCCTGGGTTGTGGGCTGATGAACATTCGTTTCCTTCGGTCTGAATCCTTACCACACCTGGTGTGCTTCTAGGCCGGCTGCAGCAGCATGGCTGCATCTGCAGCAGGCAGAATCACGGCCCCACGAGAATGTGACCCCAAACCCTGGGGCTGTGAGTTCTGTGAGCTATCCCACGCCCGTGAAGGTCACCTTACAGGCTGAAGGGACTGTGCAAGGGTGATTGAGGTCTTGGTCCATTTGGGCTCCTGTAACAAAATGCAAGGACTGGGTGGCTCTGGACAACAAGGATTTATTATTATAGTCTCAACACCGAGAAGCCCACAGTCAAGGTGTGGGCACATTCACCAAGTGGTGTGGGCCTCTTTCTTTCTTTTTCTTCTCCTTCTCCTCCTTCTCCTTCTCCCCCTCCCCTCCCCTCCGTGTCTCTCTTTCTCTCTCCCTCTCTCTCTCTCTCTCTCTCTCTCTCTCTCTCTTGTGATACTGAGGATTGAGCCCCAGTACAATCCTCAGTATCACAAAAGTACTCCAAGTTACACCCTCAGCCCTTTTTAATTTTGAAACAGGGTCTCACTAAGTTGCTGAAGCCAGCCTCAAACCAGCTATTCTCCTGTCTCAGCCTTCTAAGTACAGGGATTACAGGCATGTGCCACCACGCCCAGCTTCAGATGGCGACTTCGACTGTGTCCTCATGTGTTGCAAGGGGCAGGCTGGCCCTCTGGGGCCTCTTTCATAAGGACACTGATCTCAGTTCAGTCACCTGCTAAAAGCACTGCTTCCTAATACCATCCCCCAGGGGGTGAGGATTTCAACATGGAAATTTTGGGGGGGACATAAACGTTCAGAACATAACAGTGACAAATTAGTTAGCCATAAAATAGGAAGATCATCCCAGCCAGCCCAGTGTAATCACACAAACCCTTAAAAGTCAGGGCAGAAGAGGATTCAGAAGGGATGGGGACAAGAGGAAGCCAGAGGGTCTGAGCCTGAGAAGGACTTGCTACTCTGTTGCCGGCTTGCAGGTGGAAGGACCACAGGGAGCCCCACGCTAGGAGCACAGGGGGTCCGCAGCCAGCAGCCAACAGTCGGCAAGGAGACAGGACCCCAGTCCTACAACCACAAGGAACTGAACAAAGTGGGAAGCACTTCTTCCCCAAAACCTCCAGAAAGGAATACGATCCCGGTGACACAGTGGTTTTACCCTTGAGACCCTAAGCAGAGAACCCAGCTGAGCCACACTGACCCACCGACCACCACAGGATGACACACAGGTATAGTCTTGAGCCTCTAGTGGTGATAATTTGTCACTACAGCAATGGAAGATCAAGAGAACACCAAAAGTTTACCTCTGCTGGACCTCATTTTACCACCTCTGTGACCCAGTGTGCCAGACACACCGTGGACACTAGACAAACACTTGCTGATTATGAAGACAATGAGATCTGTGATCTAAATGTGCTTGGTACAGACTGGCCAGTGCTGCTGGGCCTGCTCCTTGCACAGGCCTTGTCTCTAAGCATCTCTGAGGAATGTAATGATGGAATTCCACTACCTGGACTCTGTGGCCCGAGAGAGCCCTGAGCAGCTGTAGACCCTGCCATGAGTCTTGTGTGTGTGTGTGTGTGTGTGTGTGTGTGTGTGTGTGTGTGTGTGTGCACGCTGTTAGTTGTTTAATTCTATTTGACAGGTATTAAGCATTGAAAGTATCTTGCAAACTGGGCATGGTGGTGCACACCTTGTAATCCCAGTATTTGGGAGGCTGAGACAGGAGGACAGCAGGTTCAAAGAAGTCTTAGCAACATAGTGAGACTCTCAGCAACCTAGTGAGATCCTGTCTCAAAACAAAAAAATAAAAAGGGCTGGGGGTGTAGCTCGGAGGTAGAATGCCTCTGGATTCAAACCCCAGTACCACAAAAATAAAATAAATAAAAATGTCTTGCACCATGAAAGGAACTGTGTTTGGCTACAGAATCAGGCAAGACACAATCCCTCCTTCCTTGGGACCCACAGCTTACCTCTTTTCCCAACTTCAAAATGGATCGTATCACCTGAGAAAGTAAATCACAGGACTGGTCATGCCTGTCCCAAACAGGTGATCTTCAAATATTGCAACACTACTTGGGGACCCCTAACCCTCCATTGTCAAGAGAAAAAGGCTGGCTTCATCCCCAGAGCACAGTACAGAAAAGGGAGAAGAGGAAATTTACAGTAGTTTGACAAGCACTACCCCAGCTATGGCACCATGGCCGGTGTTTGCGGCGATAACTCTATTGATGGACTGCGCCCTGCACAGGATGTGATGAGAGTGGCTCTTTGTCCCTGTGGTCTGCCTCCCCCAATCCAGGACCCCAAATGCAGGGAGAAAAGTTCAGATGTATCCTACCAGCGCAACAGCCTACACAGTGCTTGACTCGTACGCCTTAACAAATATAATAAAATATTAATAAAAATTTGATGGCCGAGCTCATCAAATACAAAGTCTGAAACACTGTCTCGGTGTAGAGGGGCCTAAGGAGACATGATGACAACTAACTGTGACGTGGGGTCCCGGGTGGGATCCTGGAGCCTGAAAAGACACGAGGTGAAAGATATGGTGATCTCAGTAAAGCAGGGATTCAGCTAATAATAATGTATCAATGTTGGATCATCAATTATAACTTACAACGAATGCGCCCTACATGTAAGCTGTTAGCCACAGGGAAAGGTGGGCGAGGGGGTCTGTGGGAACTCTCTGTACTTTCTTCTCAAATTTTCTGTAAATATAAAG
Organism: Graphiurus murinus; assembly: GCA_004027655.1. Lineage (NCBI taxonomy): Eukaryota > Metazoa > Chordata > Mammalia > Rodentia > Gliridae > Graphiurus > Graphiurus murinus. The sequence goes on from PVLC010000321.1 coordinate 36,229, forward strand.
CTGTTCTAAAACAATAAAGTCTATTTAAAAATCTGACCAATGTGATACTTATAATGAAAGCATAAGAGTCAGGAGGAGAAAGGGAAGAGGGGGAGGTTGAGGCTTAAAGTAGACGTCACAGCTCCCTCTGCTTTATTTATTCGTCCCTTGAAGGGTGAGTGAATGCACACTTTCCCCCATGTGCCAAGCTATGTATCCACCAGTCAGTCATTCTTCAAATACTTATTAGCATCTCTGAAGGACCAGGCACTGGCTAGGCCCCGGGAGCTGGACGCTGTGTGAGGATTCCGGTGTTGCTATTTCTGGTGTCAGCAAGATGCTGTCTCCTATCCTTCTCCTCCTCCTCCTCTTCCTCCTCCTCCTCCTCCTCCTCTTCTTCCTCCTCCTCCTCCTCCCTCTTCCTTCTTCATCTCTCCTCCTGCTCCTTCTTCCTTCTCCTTCATCATCTCCTCCTCCTCCTCCTCCTCCTCCTCCTCCTCCTCCTCCTCCTCCTCCTCCTCTTCTTCTTCTTCTTCTTCTTCTTCATAGTAAAGGAATTGAACCCAGGTCCAGTCTATCTCTGAGCTACACCCCCAGCCCTTAATTTATATTTTGAAACAGGGTCTCATTAAGTTTCTGAGGCCTTGCTAAGTTGCTGAAGCTGGCCTCAAACCTGTGACCCTCCTGTCTCAGCCTCCCAAGTACTGGGATTTTAGGCGTGCACGATTGTCCTGGCTAGCTGCTTTTTTTTTTTTTTTTTTCTTTTTGGTGGTACTGGGGATTGAACCCAGGGTCATTTTACTTCTGAGCCACACCCCCAGCCCTATTTTATTTATTTTGAAACAGAGTCTCACTAAGTTGCTGAGGGCCTTGCTACATTGCTGAGGCTGGCCTTGAACCTGAGATTCTCCTGTAATGGGATTACAGGTGTGTGCCACCATGCCTGGTATAGCAGCTTCTTTTTTTTCAGAGACCAGACCCCTAAAGGGAAAACTCCCCACTGTGTCTTTGAATTCACCTTGCCAGGGTACGTTCCCACTGCTCCTTGCCCAGACGGTGAGCCCACTGGTATGATCACTCTAGTCGCTGGGCACTCAGAATGAATGGGGGCTCCGGCAGGGGCTCCTCTGGGCACGAGGGGTGGTGGCTGGCATTTGTATCAGGGCACCACCATGGTGAGCTGGGGGCTGTCATGTTACATGGTGAGTCTGGGACCCTGCAGGGCGTCAACCTAGGGTTTGTGTAGTTCTGGACCTGAGCCCAAAGATGGCAGGATGGCAGGAGCCACACGCTGCCTTCTGGGGGCAGGTGGGAGGTGGCTGTGTCAGGACAGGCAGCTGCCACCTCCTTGGAGCCTTGCGTGTAAGCACAAAGGCTCCGGGAGGCAGAAGCCTCGGGGGCAGCGGGCAGCCTCGTGCAGGCAGACCTGACGTGGGAGGTCAGGGCGAGCCTGGGCAGGGTGGGCAGGTGGGGTCTGGCCAGGCCCAGGGCATAGCACCTGGGCAGCGGTTGTTATGGGCACGCTGCTGGGTACCTGCCATTCGGCTCTCACACAGAATGCTGGGTGTGGTGGTACACGCTTGTAATCCCAGTACTTGGGAGGCTGAGACAGGAGGATCATAGGTTTGCAGCCAGCCTCAGCTACTTAGTGAGGCCCTCCACAACTTAGTGAGACCCTGTTTCAAAATAAAGAATAAAAAATAGGGCTGGGGTGTGGCTTGGAGGTAGAATGCCCCTGGGTTCAATCCCCAGTTCTGTGAAAAAAAAAAATGCTGGGTGTGCACGTGGGGTAAACTTGGGTCCTCAGGATTCGGAACCAGGGCCACACGCATGGAAGAACTGATGGGAAATGAAGCCAAATTCTTAACACCCTGTTACCACGATGAGAAGGACTCCCGAGGCTCCGGGGGCTGTCCTCCACTGACCCTGCGCTTTTCTATAAAGATGCAGGCACACATTTCTGTTCTTCTGAAAGGAGCACTAGGATTAATTCCAAAGGTCTTCTACAGGTGGCACAGGCCGGGGCCCTATGCAGTGGTGCACACACGGACGGCGGGCCCAGATGGGGCTGGGTCCCAGGCCTCTCCTCCCTCACTAGCTCTGTGACCTTGGGAAAGTCACTCTGCATCTCTGGGCCTTGCTGATTCAAAATACCTGTCTGATGAGGATGCTATGTGGGCTGAAAAAACAACACATCACAGTACACTGTTAGATTGGACCAAGGGAAAGTACGGAGGTTTGACAAATTTTTAATCCCTAAGACAGCAATTTCCCATAGTTGAACCTAATTCCTGTTTTTTTTTTTTCAGTACTGGGGATTGAACTCAGGGGCATTCTACCTCCAAGCTATACCCCCAGCCCTATTTTTTATTCTTTATTTTGAAACCGAGTCTCACTAAGTTGCGGAGTGCCTCACTATGTAGCTGAGGCTGGCCATGAACCCGGATCCTCTAGTCTCAGCCTCCCGAATGCTGGGATTACAAGCGTGCGCCACCACGCCCAGCTCTAATTCCTGTTTTATCCTTTTTTTTTTTTTTTTTTTTTTTTTTTTGCTACTGGGGACTGAACCCAAAGGCATTCTACCTTTGAGCTATACCTCTAGCCCTATTTTATTGTTTTTTACTTTGAAACAGGATCTCACTAGGTTGATGAGAGTCTCACTACTTGCTGAGGCTGTCCCTGAACCTGCAATCTTCCTACTTCAGCTTCCCAAGTACTGGGATTACAGGCATGCGCCACCACACCCAGCCTGCTTCTTCTTTTTTTTTTTTTTAATGTCATAAAATTACGGGCAGTTTTCAGGAGAAGGAAAAAAACCTCTGACCTCATTAATTGTACACATCCATTTTAAGGCCCATTTCCAATGGAGAAATGCTAAACTGTGGGCACAGCTGTGTGTCAGCATCAAGAGAACATGGAATGGTTGCTCCTTCCTGGGGACCCTGACAGGCAGCTCTGGGCGGGTCCACACGGACAGTGATTCACCCTGCACACACACACCGGCGAAGCATGCTTGGCAAAGGCAGGGGTGGGGAGAGGAGGGGAGAGGAGAGGAGGAAGTCACACGAGGCCCCTGGGGTGGGAAGCCACACACGTACCTTGACAGGCACCTTCTACTCATGGAAAGCCAGGAGGGCTTTCTATCTATGGTAGTAATATAATGTTTCCTTTCAGAATATGTTTAAGAGAGTGTAGTTGATCTAATTTAAAAGGCCAATAATAAATTGCATGGATGATATTTTCATCTACTCCGTGTTCTGCATAGTACTTTTCCAAGAGCTGGGAAAAATCCTGACAGTGGGGTGTAGCTACTGTGCTGGGGAAATGATTGGGCCTAGAAGGTTCCCAAGATTCTTTTAACGCAGACTTTCTGGGTCCAGGACTTCAGCAGACTTGGGATGACCTTGAGTGACCTTTCCATCAAAGGAAGCCTTCGTGGCTGTATACCAGTGTCTGCTCTTGTCATAAGACAGGGTGAAGCTGTCACTCCACAGTGAGACGTGCACTGCAGGCAGAACCCCAGAGGGGAGTGGGGGGACAGGGTGACCTCACAGTGGAGAGCACGAGCTTTGGGGCCGGGCTGCCTGCAACAGGACCCCTCTCTGCCGGCTACCCCTTCTGCTGAGCCCCAGGCTTATCATGCCACCGCCTCCTCCTCCTCTTCCTCCTCCTCCACTACCTCCTCTTCCTCCATCTCATCTTTTTCTTCCCCTCTTCTTCCTCCTCCTCCTCCTCCTCCTCCTTCTCCTCCTCCTCCTCCTCCTCCTCCTCTTCCTCCACCTCCTCCACTTCTTCCTCCTCTGGCTGCCCATTCTGAGCCCCAGGCTTCCTCCTCTTCTTCTTTCTCCTTCTCTTCCTTCTTCTTTTGTGGTACTAGATATTGAACCCAGGAGCATTCTACCTCTGAACGACACCCCTGGTCCCTTTTATTTTTTATTTTGAAACAGGGTCTCACTAAGTTGCTGAAGCTGGCTTCAAATCTGTGATCTTCTTGCCTCAGCCTTCAAGTACTTCAAGGCCCCTGGAAGTGAGATTCAGATTGCTAAAAATTCTTCATTTGTCAACCTCAGGGAAAGTGTTGAAGCAGGACACGTTTGGGGTTAGCAACTCTCACCCTTTTTCTTGCATTCAGTCATCAAATATTTATTGGGCCTTTTTCACTTCCTTGTTTCTTTTCCTCACCCCATCAGCCCTTCCACAGCCTCCTGGTCTCTCTCCTGTCTCTGTGGTCAGGGCCTGGGCTTGGGAAGTGACCTGCTCCAGGCACTCGAGCCTGAATGTGGAATTGACGATCCACATTCACGCTGAGATTCTCTTAGAGCATAGCGTGGTTGGAAGTGGCAAGTCCTGGAGGCCTTCTGGAGATGCCTGGTGCTTTGGGGGACCGATCCTGTGTTTATTTGGTGGTTGCTGTTTTGTTCATGGATAATTATTACAGAGTTGGAGGCACAAAGAGATTGGAGCATTTCTTAGAGGCGCTAATGGTCCAGTTGACTGTTTATTTTCTGCTTCAATGGTGACTTTTTCTTTTGGTGGGACTGACGGCCACCGTCCACCTGGGTACTTTGGAAATACCTGCTACTCTGAGGGTGTCTGAGGCTCCAGGTGCTTTTAGGAGCATGACAAGTAGTACAGGGCAGCCAGACTGATTGCTAAAATACCTATTACTTCTGCTTCCAGAAAGATGGCGTGGACATTCTTATTCCTTATACTATGTTGCTGTGGTTTTAATATGTGGTTCGTCCCCTCTGAGTCTCACGTTGAAATTTGATCCCCGAAGTGACCATGTAGACAGGTGGTAGGACCATGAAGAGGTGCTATGTCAGTAAGAGGGGTTCATGTTAGCCAGGTGTGGTGGCACATCCCTGTAATCCCAGTACTTGGGAAGCTGAGACAGGAGGATTGCAGGTTTGAGAGCAGCCTCAGAAACTGAGACTCTTAGCAACTTAGCAAAACCTGTTTCAAAAAAAAAATGGGGCTAGGGGTGTAGCTCAGAGGTAGAATTCTCCTGGGTTCCATCCCTAGTACCACACATACACATCACATGCACACACATACATACCAACCCCCTCCCACCCAAAAAACAAAACAAAACAAAACACAGTTCTCCTGGGACTGGACTGGTTATCATGAGACCAGATTGCTATAAAGCAAGGCTGCCTATTGTGTCTTCTCTCTTCTGTAAATGCCCACTTGTCTTTCCTCTTTCTGACATGAGTTGAAGCAGTCTCATGCCATGAATGTCATGCTTTTGGACTTCTTACCTTCTACAACCTGTCATTCAAAATAAACCTTTTTGCTTTATAAATAATCAATCTCAGGTATTCTGTTATAGCAACAGAAAACCAACCAAGACATAAATACAACGAAAATCCCTGGAGGTTATACATAAAAGAAACCTAAGAAGACTCCGAGAGGTGGAGAGAAGAAGGTGGACCAGCTTGGAACCTTGGGACTGGAGGGAGAGTACAGAGGTGAGCCACAGAAATCCCATTCTTGATGCTGAAAAAGTGGCAACTTGGAAATGTCAGTGGGGACAGAAAAAGAAAGCCGGAACCCAAGCCTGCCCTCTGTACCCAAAGGCCCAGAGAAGGGGCAGCCTAACAAGGTGAGAACTTTCCAGACAATAATTGCTTGACTCCAGCCAAACATGACAGGAGAATCTATGGTCTTACCTTGTCAGTAGAAGTCAAGGGGGAGCCCAGATATCCACCCTCACCAGCTATGAGGCACCCCAAGGCCCCAATAAGATGGGGTCATGGAAGGTCAAGCAAAGGGCTGGGACTTTCATCCCCACTGGTGAGGTGCCAGTGGAGACCACAGGGGAGCTTGACCTCCGCTCCCACCCAGCAGTAATGAGGGGTTGCTCCCAGTTCCCGCTGGGTGTCAGAGGGGGCCATGCAGGCAACCGGAATGCCTACCCCACCGAGGCCAAGTGGCAAACTTGGACTTCTATCGCCACCTGGCAGTAATGAGGTGGCAGCCACCTTCTCCCTGCCAGAGGAGGAGGGTACCAAAATAGTCAGTGAAAGCAGAGGGTCTTAGAAGACCCAGCGCCTCAGAAAATGCCCTGGTTTCCATCAAAAACTGCTCAGAACACCAAGGACCAGGAAGATGTCAAAGATAATCGATAAAGACCAGCACCAAGATGACAGGATGAAGGATACACTCAGAGTGGGAGGAAGTACTTGCAAACCATAGCTGGAAAAGGACCAGTACCTAGAATATATAAAGAACCCTCGAAATTTAGCACTATGAAAGTAAACAACTGCAGGGGTGGGGGGTGCACACCTATAACCCCAGTACTGGGGAGGCAGAAATAGTAGGGCTGTAGGTTCAAGGCTGGCCTCAGCAATGTCGCGAGGCTCTCAGCATCTTAGCAAGACCCTGTTTCCAAACAAAAAATGAAAATACTGGGGGGTGTAGCTTGGAGGTAGTACGCCCCTGAGTTCAATCCCCAGCACCGCAAGAATAAATAATAAAAAAGTAAACAATTCAATCAGAACGCAGGCAAAGGACATGAATAATTATTTCAATGAAGAGAATATGTGGCTGGCAAACACGCACAGGCTTGGGAATGCGAAACTTTCACACTACAGCCCTGGAAAAACCATGGCCGCCTCTTTCCCCTGTGGTCAGTGTATATACGTACTACCACATCTCACCAGTAGGGGTCGCCATGGAACCTCCGGAAAGGCAAAAGACCCCCTCCCTTCTCTCCTTTCTCTTGGGGTGCCATGCTTCCCACGCTGTAAGTCGCTGCCTGTGCCCCATTTCTAGCTCCCTGCTCCCCTGGGTGACCAGCACAGCTGCCAGGGAGCGGGGACCAGAACCCCCAGACTCTGCTGGCCCACCACACACCTGTCCCCGTGGGAATCCCAGCCTCTGCGGACCAGGAGAGGCTCAGGGAGCCGTGGTCCTCATCAGGACAATTTCCGCTATACCCCAAGTGGAGCAGGGGCTGACCTGGGCATCTGAGCATTACTCTACAAGTATCAGTGCAGAAAAACACTCGGTGTGCTTTTCAAGGGAGTAACTATGCACGATGCAGTTTCACCCAATCATGTGTGGAGGGTAGTTGGTCTGCTGGAGCTTGTAGATTCTTATACTCATGGGGCCAAGTTTTGAGAAATATTTCCTATCTGATGGGCTGTTTTGGTCAAGCAAGCTATATCTTTAGGCAAAATGAAGCATAGCATTAGAAACCAGGAGAGCAGCCCTTTGAGTGGCCAGTCAGGGGGTGCAGGGGACTAGGGGGCCGTGGGATGCTAGTCATGTGTCAAGTTCTGTTCTCAGTGCTGATTATAGTATGTTCAGCTTCTGAAGATTTATTAGGCTCTGTAGTTACAGCCTGGGAACTTTTCTGTGCATTTGCCATACTTCAAAGTGAAATTTATTTAAAAACTCTATAGATTAGGTTTTCTTAATACACAGGATGCCTCAGTAAATTCTGGAATTCCTACTATAGCCCAAAGAAAAGACAAGGCAACAAAATAAAACAACAAAAACACCCCCCCCAAAAAAAACCCCCAAACCAAGCCAAACCAAACCAAACCAAAAAAACCTTCAAAACCAAAAATCAAGCAACCAACCAACCAAACAAACAACCCCCCAAAAAACAATAGAACACAGACCCTGGGAACAGACCCAGCAATGCTTTTCAGTAAGGTAGATTTTCAGGTAGGTGAAAGCCCTTTCATTCATTAATTTGGTTTTACACTGGCGGGGGAGGGAGAGGGGGCTTGGTTTGGAAGTGCTCCCAGCAGGTTTTGCTCTCAAGGACTTGCTGAGGCTCATTAAGCTGAGGCCGATGCACCTGCTCCCATTTGGGGTGTCAGTCGTTCTGGATACCAAGCACAAATCCCATCTTCAGGGAGCCAGAGACGCCGGGCTAAGGGTGCTTGCTAATGAGAACACCTAATGGGGTTCTGAGGCCAGGTGCCCCGACGCTCCGGAGGCAGATGGGCTGGGTTGCTTCTTCCTTACTGAGGAGCCCTCCCTGCTGCACCGAGAAGGCGGCCGTGTGCCCTCTGCCCTCTGGGTGCTCAGCCCATCAGCCCAGCCCAGGACGGCACCCTGTGCTCGCTCTGGTTCACGGGCCAGCTTTGCCCGAGACTTCACAAGCTCCACAAAGTCTGTCTCGGGACAAAGAGATGAGAGGGCCGGCACTGGAATCTGACTGCCTGGGCGCAAACCCAACTTCCCCGTGCCTCAGTTTTCCCATCTGTTCAAAGCTGATAAGAAGAGTATCTCCTTCAAAAGTTGTTTGTGCGGATTAAATGAGTTAATCCTTGTGCTAAGATTAGTGTCTGCCAGGTAGTTAAGTTAAAAATGTAAGTATATTCTATTTATTTTTATGGTGGTATTGGGGATTCTTCCATTGAACGACACCCCCAGCCTTTTTATTTTGAAATAGGATCTCTCTAAGCTACCATGTACTAGCCTCGAACCTGTGATCCTCCTGTCTCAGTCTCTCAAGTACTGGGATTATAGGCATGTGGCACTACGCCCAGCTTAGAAAATATATATTTTGTCTTAAAAAAATCTTAATTTGTGTCTTGACACACTTCATTTTAAAAGGATTCCAAGGTCAAATGAATTCGGGAAACACTCGATTCCCTCTGTGAATTAGGGTTCCAGGCTCTCCAGGGGGAAATTTCCACAAGCCATTGCCCTTCTGGACTCCAGCCGTTCGCAGGCTGCTGTTCACATCGGGCTGGTGCCTGAGCTGCAGTGGAGTGTTAAAATATTTTGCTATCACCCTTGCTGAGGGGTTTGGCTTTGGGAAATATTTCAGGTGCCACCTCCCCTGGTGAGGCCATCTTTATGAAACACTCAGAAAGCCTTTGCTTTGTGTCAGGGACGATATGAAGGGCATCGGGCATTGACTCACTGTCTATGCATAACCACCCCAACAGATTTGTACAGTGATCACCCCCATTTACAGTTGGGGAAACTGAGGCAGAGAGAAGCAGCTTAGCTAGGGCCCTCAGGCTAAGAATGGTAGAGCCAGGATTTGAACCCCTGCAAGTTTGGCTTCAGAGTCCATGAATCCAACCACTGTGCTGTCCTGGCCTGTGCCGGCTGGGGAGACCTTGCTGCATGTGATGGATGGTTCACGGCACAAGCTCCTTGGAGTCCTGTGGGCAGAGTGGCCCTCCCTGGTGTTTCTCATGGTCACCGTGCTGGGCATGTCCAGCCTCCTCTTGCCCTTGGTCTGTGGGGACAAGGGCATCCAGGCAGCTCGCTCCCTGACTTCCCCATCGACACACATGACGGGGCCGCACAGCCTCCTGGAGGGACGGGACTGGAGTGTCTGTGGCATTGCTAAACAAATGACCTCAGAGAGATTGTGTGTGTGTGTGTGTGGGGGGGGGTGGGTACTGAGGATTGAATCCAGGGGCATTCTACCTCTGAGCTTACACCCCCAGCACTATTTTATTTTATTTTTTTAATTTTGAAACAGGGTCTCTCTAGGTTGATGAGAGTCTCACTGTTTGCGGAGGCTGTCCTCGAACCTGCGATCCTCCCGTCTCACCCTCCCAAGTACTGGGATTACAGGGATTACAGGCATGCACCACCATGCCTGGCTTCCCAGAGAGATATTTAAGGATGAATCTCATAATAGTCTACAGGCTGAGTTGATGTTTGGAAGGGGATGCAGCATGTTCTTGCCACTGGGAGTGGAGGTGTCTTTGGGGGCAAACCCCAAGGGGTAGAGCTCGGCTCTTCTGACCCTTTCTACCTGAGGAGGCTTCTCCCAGGGTCTGGTTTTCCAGAAACACAGCACGGTCTGCACTGTTCTCCAGGGAGCTGCACCTGCTCCCTGCTCCCTGCTCCCTGCTCGCTTCCTGTCTGAATCTCGTTGTTCCTCCAGGCCTGGGGCAGTGTTGCTGCCTTAGGGAAACATCTTCTCTCTCCCTTCTCAATTCTCGAACTGTTCCTGCCACTTTAACATTGCTTTCTAAACTGCCACACATGCTGGGGGAGGCACACAGCTGCTGGTATCATCTCTCAGCTTTTTTTTTTCAACTTCCCTGAGTTAAAAGATGTCTAGTTTGCCCATATATATGCCCAGAGATGGAGCAGGTGCTCAGCAAAGCAGCTGCCCCCCAAATGCTTACACAGGTAGCCGTAGCCAGCAGGGCGACATTTGCCACTGTGGCTACGGCTGCAGAAATCAGACCCAAATGACAGAGTCAGGCTACAGAACCATGCAGATTGTTAACCTCTGGCCTCATTCTCTGCCGACAACCACCACAGCCTCCATCCCCTCGTACCTTGCTGGCTTTCAAGATCTCGAACATCAGGGGCAGGCCTTGGGTGATGAGCTCCTCTGTGTACTCCTCCTCCTGAATGGTCTTAAACTCCTTTAGCAAGCACTGGATGAGAGGCCTGCGGTGCTGCTGGAAAGCGATCCGCAACGACTCCAGCCAAGTGTGCAGAGTCCACGGGACACCTGGAAGGGGGAGAGGAAAAGGGGGATGGGAAAAGGGGAGGGGGAGGGAAGGAAGGGGGCGGGCAGAAAACAACCAAAGGAGGGGGTCTGTTTTTATCTGGAAATTGGCCTTTCCCCAGGACACTGCCAAATCATGAGACCAAGGGACTAACTTCCAATGACTCTCTAGAGCCAAAGCTTGATGAAGTTGAGATTCAAGTTCTATGTCTACAGTTGAAATCCGTCAACTCTCTGTTTGGAGTATGTTTTTGCATGCTACTTATTTCACATCATACAATCACTGTGTCGAATGAAATGAGAATGTATACCACTTACGAGTATTGCTTACTTCTGTGTTTCAAGTTCATAGTCTCCATCCCCTCTATTTACTGGGGAGAAAAACTCCGGGGAAGGAGAGTCTTGTGCGGGATTAGGTGACATATCCATGCTCAGTTGCAGAGGAGAGCTGGTGAAACCCACCAGCGGACTTTACCATCTCCCCCACAGGCAAGGGCACAGGCTGGTTACAACTGAATAAGAAAGCTAGGGAGGCTGTCGCTGCTGGTCCCCTGTGCGGAACATCCCCAACTGCAGCACTTCTGCAGGCCTTCCTCCTTTAGCAGCTGACTGCTGTGATCTGCTTCTCCCTCTCACGGTAAGGCAGACCAGGGAGAACATGTCTCATCACTGAGCTTCATCATCATGCAAAACAGGCTCCCAGGACAATGGCGTAAACGTCCCACATACTAGACAGTCGCCCCTCAAGAGGGGCCTGTTTCCAGAGGCCTCGCTTCAGCCATCTGCTTGCAGGTTGGGCCACATCCTGGATTTAGGGACTCACTGCTGGGTCCACTGCTCGCGTGCAGGGGGCTAAAGCCACTAGGACCGGTGACAGCTAGGCTAGCTTCGTTCCCCAGATGCACTGAGAAGACGGCTCCGGGCTAGCTCACTCTTAATCTTCTTGGGAGTGACCTTGGCCCATGAAGCTAAGGAGAAGAAGTCCTGGTGAGGAAGGGGCGCCCTCGCCGCGACCCTTGCCCCGCTGCTGCTTCCTGGAGCTGGCTGCTCTTGGGCAGTGATTCCTCCACCCTGGGAACCACCTGGGGTGATTGTTAAACATAAAGATTTCCAGCCTTAGTCCATCCAGACCCTCAACAGCAGAGCCTCTGGGTGTAGGGCCTGGTGATCTGTATTCAGACAAGCTCCCCAGGTGATCTGAGTTCCTGACCAGGGTCCAGGATTCGGGAAGCAGGGCAGGATGATCTGAGGACGGGCCTGCAGGACAGGTGAGGTGCTGCTGTCTGTGGGGACCGGGTGGGCATCTTGGAAGTGTTTCAACCAGTGAAGGGAGACTTCCCTGGGCCCCCTTACTGTGTGTGTGTGTGTGTGTGTGTGTGTGTGTGTGTGTGACAGAGATAGAGAGAGAAAGGAGAAATTGATTGACTGAGGGAAGGAGAGTCCTAGAGTCCAGCAGTGGCAGTGCCCAGACTGACCTATGCTCCTGATATCAATCGTGACATCCACGTAGCCATGCTCAGCGCTGTGATACATGGCCTCCCTCAGGGCCCTCAGTTTGGCCTTGCTGTTGCGGCTGGCGCACAGGGGGGGCGGGGCTGTCTCCGCCAGGTCAGTCCCCTCGGCCAGAATCTCCTCCAGGGACAGGATATCGCTCTTCTCCTTCTCTGGCTGAGCGAGCAGTTTGCGGAACACATTCCTGTCAATCATAGAGGAAGACACTCAGAGATGGAATGGGCTTGGCTGGGGCAGGGGCGCGGGGGGGAAGCGGGTGGCCACGCTCGCTGGGCCAGGGAGGGACAGGCCAATTCCAGAGAGGGGGCCTTAGGGAGTCAGACCAGGGATGATACATTTGGAGGACGGAGGAGATGGTGGGTCACAGCTACCCTTGTGTCCTGGAGGGCAACTTGGAGCTAAGTAACATCCAGAAGGTTCTAGAACTCGGCCTTTCTGTCAGCCTGCACTCCCCTCCACAGTGAATCTGCTTTACTGGGGGGTTATGTGTAATACAGTCGGACGGCGGTGAATCCTGAAGGGGACTGAGAAGGGGCGTAGGCTGGCGTGAAGGGCTCTATTATTTTTCTCACTTCATGACGGACGATGTAATGTGCTCTGACCCCATCTGGCAAGAGTGATGCGTGTCTCTTGGGCAAAGCTGGTCGGGAATGAATGATAGGAGCCAGTCTGCATGGATATGACTGTGTGCTGTCAGCTCTTAGCAGAAGCCTGGCCGGGAAGGTCACTTTGGCCAGGCCTGGGGCCTGGACTACCTCCCGCTGCCTCTGGGCCCCACATCCAGAGATATAAAGGGTCTGGGGTAGGCCTGGGAATCTGCATTTTTAACAAGCACCACTCGGGGCCTCGGCCCACCCTAGCCTACCTGTGTCCGTGAGCTGCAGCCTGGCTGAAAGAGTTCATATCCCCCTGGGGGGTCGTGGAAATTCCATTCCTGTACATGGTTCCTATCAGGGGGTCCGCACCACGCTCCAACAGCAAACTAACCAGCTCAAAATTTCCTGCAAGCCCAGAGAAGGGGGGTTTCATAAGAGAATAAAGCAAATGCAGAATCAGGCGTGTGTCAAGGGCCGGGGTGCAACGTACCTACGGCAGCTGCGAGCTGGAGGGGCGTCTCCGAGTAGTTCTCCTCACCGTGCTCCACCGAGCCTTCCACTTTGGCCCCGGCGTCCAGGAGGAGCTGCGGAGGAAGAGCAGCCATTGAGATGCTTCAGGGACACACAGTGCTTTCGAAAAGGTGACAGGAGACAGGGGGAAGTCAGCGAGATGCCGATGCTTCTTCCCTCCCTTGGGGTCAGTGACTGTGAGCACCTCAGAGGATGAGCCGAGGGCCTCCGGAATCTTCTAGAATCTCAGACTATCCACAGTGTGGTCCATGCACAATAGGATCAGCATCGCCTGGGAGCTTGTTGCAATGGCTGCCTCTCTGGCCCCACCCCAGACCTCCTCAATGGGCGCCTGCGTTTTAAAAGATCTCCTGGGTGTGTGTGTTGTCGGGGGGAGTTGTCCGTATATTAAAGTTTCTGGAAGCACTGAGCTTCTAGAGGTCCTTGGCACTGGAATGCTGGAAGACTCCCCTGTTTGGTTGGTTACACGGGCCTCAGAGGACATTGGGGTGGTCTCTTAGATAGACTCTCTAGAGTTCTGATGGACGGTGGGGACATTCTTGGCCCACCAGGGCAAGAGTTCCCTTCCAGAAGCCCCAGGATGGCTCTGAGGACAGGTTAGCAAATGCTAAGCTTTCTAGCTAGAAGGAGCAGTTATTAAAGCAGCAGGATGAGCTTCCAGAAGTTTTGCTGCTCCTGACTACACTCTGTGCGTTCCCTGAGGTACGTGGGTTTCTTAAAGGAGGCAGAGGTTCTGTCCATGCTGGGTCACATTCACAGGAAACATGCTGTCAACCTGGGGAAATCTGTCATCTTTATTACCTACCCAGGGATGCCTGAGGGTGCAGCCAGGTGGGGACCGTCCACTCAGCACAGTGCTGCTGGCTGCACCTGCAGCAGGGAGAGGCTCCCCACTCTTCCCAGTCCTGGTTTAAAGACTGGGGATGCGACTGCCTGGTAAGGGGTGTCATCTATGTCCACCAGATCACCATCTGACCCTTTCCTTCTTAGATTCCTCTACAAGGAGGGGGCTGAGCATGATGGCCCATAGTCAGAAGCCAGCTCCCAGGGTGACCCGTCATACACTCAGCCTCCTGGACACATCGCTCTGGGACTGTCCTAAGGATTCCCATGACCCAGGAGACAGCAAAGGGTTCTTGTGAAGGTACAACATTGCTGAATGTCTCTGCAATGCCATTTCCTGCTCTGCATGGAATTCAGAGGTACCAGCTACATCAAGGAGGCAAGTCCCTGCCCTCTCTGAAGCTTAGCACTCACTGTGGGGTTGGAGTGTCACAGACCTGTAAGCTGATCTCTTTTTTTCCAGTGAAGTAAAGATCAAATTTAAGATCTAGAACGTACTGGATGAGAATCACTGAACACCAACTCTACAACAGCCAGAAAAAGTGCAAGCAATACACATTTATAATCCCAAGGGACCTTGGATGAGGCACGTCGCCATCTTGGGGCTGTTTCAGAAGACACATGCTAAGGTCCTACTCTAGACCTCCTGGATCCCATGCTCAAGAAGTGGCAAGCATCCTTTGGAAATACTCCCTTGGTGATCTGGATGCTTCCTCCCACTGGCTGGAAACCACTAGATTCTGCAGAACACCTGGGTTACACCTCCGGGGAGGTTCCAAGGTAGAGACACCAGCCATCTCGGGTTCATATTATGACAAGCGAAACGAGCAAATCCACAAAATGACAGTGGAGGCCCCACCCCGAGCAACCAGCAAGGACTTCGCGGGTTTGCCACTCTGTGTGAGGCTGCGTGTGGGTCCTTGATCATTTCATATTGGTTAAAGCTGGGCCACATAGGTCGCTGCATACAACAGTTTTATTCACATGTTGCAAATATGCTACGCCGAGTTGCAATTAACCAATATGAATCTCGTAGGGAATACGCATGCTGGGAGAGGTTTAGATTTGCTTCACGGAGGAGGTAAAATTAAAGGTCAGACGTGGAGAGGGAAATCCATTAATACCTGAACTACAGGAATATGTCCATGCAACACAGCAAAAGTCAGAGCCGTCCAATGGCGGGTCTCGGGGTGGACGGATGGATATTTATGAGGAGTACTGACAACCTATAAACAAATCGAAGTTATTTTCAAAACGTGACCTTCACAACACTTAGGCTAGCAAATCTGATCTCTCTGTGGCCGGGGCACATGGGCTAGAGATGTATAAAAAAGATGTCCTGGGAGGTGCCTTGGGAAGTTCTGGCAACTTGGGGTAAGGGACCTTCCTCCGATGGATGCCCCACACACCTCTCACTGGAAGTGGGCATCAGTCTTGCTTGTGTTGGTAAGCACAGAGAATGAAGCAATCCTCCCAGGGCAGGCCATTGGAGGGCCGCGCTTTGGAAGTTTTATCCATGGGGGCAGTGAGAAAATTTCAGTGACTTTATATCATTTGTGCTTAATAAGGACCCCTTCATGTCTCCTCTGAAAAGAATTAATGGGTGGCTTCTGATCATGTCTGAGCTCTGCCTTGGAGAAGCCGTCATGGTGGCCATAACAAGCCAGCTCCTCTTCCTGTCTCTTTCCTCTTTTTGCTTAAGGTGGTTCTGAGAGCCACAGGATGTCAGAGAGCATGAAACATCACTACCATTCCACTCACACTTTTAAAAGGTTCTGGGAGGCAGTAAGCCCCAGGCAAGGGGTGGTCTACATTGAGCTTCCATGCCAGGGAAGACCATCACTCCTCTATGGGAGGGTCTTTGCTGTCCGCTCAGAGCCCGCCCCACTGTTTTTATTTCACCCTTCTGCTGGAGGCCTGGTTGACAAGGATCCTCACGTCACTGTAAACATGGGCATGAAACTTCCCCTGGACACATCACAAATGAGCAATCTGAGATCGGTCTTGCAGTTTGGGGGCCTCTACACACCCCAGGCTGAGAGAGGTGGTGAGAAAGCCACAGGTCAGGGTCTTGCAAGATTAGCACCAACATATGGCTTTTCTACTCAACTTCCCTGGGGCCATGTAACCTCGATGCCTGTGTTCAGTTCCCTATGCCAGATGAAGGCCCTAAGCTGAGCCTCATGGGGTGGGGATGGAGGAGAGGACCAGAGAAGCCCATCAGGACCCAAGCTGCAGAGCCCTTGCAGACAGGTCTGTGTGGTACTTAGTGATTCATGGCAGGGGATCCCCAAATATTTGCAATTTGTTTATATCCCAAATATGTCTAGACCCCAAACTATTCCTATTGTCTACTTTCTTCAGATGAATAGAAAATTCACTGACTTAAAAAAAAAAAAAAAAAAAAAGAAGCATCACAGTAAAGAGACTACAAGGGCATCTAATTTTGGACTAAAAAGGTAAGGTCTCCCAGAATTGCCAACTGATGACCTCAGCATGCCAATCTCTCTGGTGTCTGAGTTTGCCCATATCTGGCTGCCAGGGAGAGTGGGCCTTCAGATAGCAGAGAATATGGAAAAAGAGTGAGCTTGCACCTATTTTGAATCTGGGGTAGGGTGGAGCAGTGGATATTGACGGAGTCGCAAACCTGTGATAGGCACTGTTGATACTTACTCCTTCTGACAACCTTTTGTGATGGTGTGATTACTCTCCCATTTTGCAGGTGGGGACAGAAAGGTGACACCACCTGCCCAGCTCCAAAGCAAGTCACTATGAAGGTGGCAGTTTTGGAGCTTCAACCCAGGTCTGTCAAATTCGAAAGCCTGTGTGGGCAGAGGGGAGTGCTTTCCACTCTACTGCACTGTCTTACGGAAGCCTGGAGATTGGCCTTAAGATGTATCAATTCAGCGAAGGTGAGCCAATCAGGATTTGGTGGGGGAGGTCAGAGGATCTGAGCAGGGAAACCTCAGCTCAGGGGAGTGGTCCAGAGCATCATCTGCGTTGTATCAGGCAGAGGGAGCTGGCTGATGGCTCAGGAGAGCTCTTCCTGCCCCAGTCCCAGAAGGCATGGATGGGCAGTAGGAGTCGGGAGCTTAGGACTTCTGAGCCCCAAACAGCCAGAGCTCCTTGCAGCCGTGTTGCTTGTTTGAAATGAAACATATATGCAGGAAGCTCCTTGGAGTTTGGCTGAGCTGGAGCTTTGGGATGGACAAAATCTGTTAGGAGGTTGCACTAGGGCCGCCATCACTAGAAGGGCTGAGCTCCCTCAGCAGTGGCTCTGGAAGGAAAAGCCCCCCTCTCCTGGCTGGCTGGGGGCCTGCAGCCCTCTGCACCCTCACCTCCACATTCAGGTCAGCTCCGGCATCCAGCAGCATCTGAACCATCGCCTCGTCCCCACGGACGCAGGCGTACATCAGGGGGGTCATGCCCTGCGGTGAGTTAAAACCAGAGAACGGAGAACGTTTACAAGGTGGCCGTGTCAGTCAACGAAAACAAACGGAACGTCTTACTTGCATGTAAGAGGCTAGGCCCATGCTCCAAATCCAGCGTGACAAAAATAAGCGTGCAGCCCTGTGACTCCTAAGGTCACAACCCTCTGCATTCTGGAAACCACGTAGCAGCGAGAAGGGACTTACATTGTTTTTTCAGCATTTTTCTTTGCTTAAGTTGGAGGAAGGATTTTCGTTTCGATCGTCTGTCTCGGGGTGCAACCTAAGAGCATTTCTTAAAACAAGGGGCTGATTTCAACTTACGGCTCTTAGGCCTTTCTGGGTTCTGCAATAGCAGCCCTAAGTTACCTAGTTAATAAACACTGTTTCTTTAACATGTAACCTTCTAAACTAACGAGAGTGCTCTTTGCTCTGTATAAGCTGCTGGTCAAAGCCAAGGGTAATTGGATGCCTCTGAGCATGTGGCATCCTTCATCATGAACATCTGGTTTGATGTTATCATTTACGAGCAAAAGGCAAGCGAAGGAGGGATGGCCGTCAGTGATACCACATTTGCCCATGACTCCTGCTTATTACAAACCCCACCATAACCATCAGAAGGAAGGGGCGGATTCTTTCGTCAACAGTGTCGTGAAGGCAGCTGTGTGGGAAACATTCAAGTTACAGTCATCTCTCACACCATACACCAAAATTACTTCTAGTTTTATTAGAGCTATCTAGGAAAAATTAAAACCATAAAAGATACCTAAACTGGTGTCTGGATCCGTTTCTAGACATAAAAGTAATGGAAGAAATCACAGAGGAAAATCATTCTAGTGCTAAGGACATAAAATTGAAAACATTATAGATAAAATTCAAAGGTGAACAATAATTTGAGACATATTTGTCCCATTAGAGCAAAGGGCTCTGTGCCTGATATATAAAGAGTTCTAAGTAAACGAGGGAAATAGCAAAGCTCTAGTGAGAAGCAGGCAAAAGGTAAGCAGAAGATTAATGGGGAACACATAGATAGCTGGAGGGTGTGAAACAGGAAACACAGCTTCCGGGGAAGGCAAATGAGCATTGAGAACTGGAAGAAAGGCTGATGCATTTGAGCCACTGCTTCCATTTGTTAAGAATTGCCCTAATGGGATCATCAGAAATTCGAACAAAGACTTGCATAAGTATGTTTAACTCAGCATTACTAATTAAAGTAACAACCTAAAATATCCAAATAACAACCTAGAAACAACCTAAATATCCAACAGTTGAGGTGCAGTGAATGGAAAGACAATGTCACTATTAAAAGTGATTTTTTAAATAAAAAGATAATTCCAAACTATTGCAAACTGTCTTTACTCGTGTGTGTGTGTGTGTGTGTGTGTGTGTGTGTGTGTGTATACACAATGGGGCTTCTTCTTAGTGTTGCTCAAGACAATTATTCACTGTAATTAAATAGTCCCTGCTGTCCCCTCTCTGGAACTCGCTGTGTGAGCTGCCCAGGTGAGACGCAGCCCCCTCTCTCCCTTGTAACTGTCTATTTGGGATTCCCGCTGTTTGTTTTCTCTGTCTGTGACATTTCCTCCCACAAGTTATCTCCTTGATGGACACCAGCACCTCTCACTGTACTAGTTTTGGGGTTTGGGGCGCTTCTGCCTATCTCTGAGCTGCCTCCTAAGGTACCCAGATTGACTTCTGTGTCTCTTAAGCATACCCTAAAAGTTTGGTGAAATCAGCCTGGACTTGTCCTATGCAGTAGGATAGGCAGAGAACTCATTTTAATCAAGCTGGAAAAGGACTTGAAGAACTCAGGCTAAATATAAATGATGGTCATCTGGCTGATGGCATGATTTCCTTTCTGGAATAGGTCTATTTTTCTCTTTCCCATTTCGGCTGCAAGGATCATGTGCTACTTCTATAAAGACGAACAAGAGTATTTTAATAAGATATTTTAAAAACTAGGGAACAACAACAAAACCCTTAAAAAAAAAATCCCTTAAGAAAAAACAAAAAACACACCTTAAAAAAGGCAACCTAAGTGACCAGCAGGGGGAGCCTCTGTCCAGCCTGCCATTCCCAAGGGGAGATGCCTGGGGAGAGGTGGGAGGGGGCGTTGTGCTGGTTCAGCCACAGGGACCCTGTACCTGTTCACTCATGGTGTTGATCCCGTCCGGCCCCAGCAGAGACACCGCCTGCTTCACCAGGTCCGTCCGCCCGCAGTTCAGCATCCGGAAGCCCAGGTCCTGCTTAAACTTGGCCTCGATGGCCACCGCATCCAGCTTCCGAGAAGCGCAAAAGCAGTCGTCAGCCCTGAGGGAGGGAGACAGGGTCACGTGGGTGCAGCAGCCTCCCCAGAGTCTGGTCTCCGAGAGTGAGAGCACCAAGCACATTCCTTAGGGAGCACCGAGGACCATTGCCTTTGCTTTTCCTGTAAATCGCTAGCTCCTTGTCTTCCATGAAAATGCCCCCTGATGCCTCTTCCTCCTTCTCCTTCATAACTGCTTTGGCTGTCTTGTCCTCTGTGCTCTCACAGCATCCTGAGCTCAGTTTCATAAAGGTGAATATTTATTAAATGTTCATACGGGTCAGACCCTCTGCTAAACTATTTACGTGAATCAATTCATTTAATCCCCACACATCCAAAAAGTTAAGTACTATCATTACCCCTCTTAACCTATGGAGAACAGACACAGGTAGGTCAGACCTTGCCAAGGTCGCCTGCTCTGCAAGGGGTGGAGCTGGGATTTGAACCTACGTCTTCTGTGTGGAGAGGCAATGTGCACAGCTATTGTGTCACCCTGTTCCCCAATCACAGCACCTCTGCCTGTTTCCCTATCTGACTCTCCACATTAAAGCTCGGGATCCTGAGAGAAGGGCCCTGTCTGTGTGTCTCTCCACGGCAGGGTCAGACAGCACACAGCACTTGGGTGTTAAGAAATGAGAGATGAGCTGGGCGTGGTGGTGCATGCCTGTAATCCCAGTACTTGGGAGGCCTGAGACAGGAGGGTCCAGGTTGGCGGCCAGCCTCAGCTACTTAGTGAGGCCCTCTGCAAATTAGTGAAACCCTGTTTCCAAATAAAGAATAAAAAATAGGGCTGGGGGTGTAGCTTGGAGTAGAATGCCCTGGGTTCAATCCTCAGTACAGAAAAAAAAAAAAAAAAAAGAAATGTCTGAATAGAACTTGTGGATTCTCCACATTCAAAACAGAATAAGACAGAGAACCTGTGAGATGAACTGAGAGCACAGACGGCAAGGTTCGCGGGAAACAGCCGGTGGGTGTGGGGAGTGAGAGGCGAGGGAAGGGGCGAGAGGAAGATCCATGGGAGCAGGCAGGCGATACAGGTTCAGCTGTAAAGGATGTTACTTCCTTCTCACGGTGAACTGACCAATCAATGAATTATTAAACCAAACCACTAAGCATGTATTGAGCACCTGCTTGTGCCACAGCTCTGTCCTAGGTGCTGAAAACACAAAGGTAAGCACGTCGCCGTTCCTGCTCCGAGAGCGCGCTACCTAGAAGGAGCGAGGATTCAGGCGGTTACAATAAGGACCAAGGGATCAGAGACGCGCTCTGCTGCAGGGCAAATGCGTGACTAAATACGAGAAACTGCACAACACTGAGCCCAGGGGATCCGGCCATGCGTCCTGGGGAGGCGACCCCTGAGCCGGATCCTAAGGGGACAAGAGAAAAGAGGGCGGAAGAGCCAGTGTGGGCAGAAGCCCCGAGATGAGACATGGCAGGGAGCGTCATAAGCGATTGTGTTTCTGGGGCATAAACTTCTGGGCAGAGAGTGCTGGCAGTTGAGGGTGCAGACGGAAGCATGAGCAAGACGATGACGAGGCGGCCTCTGCCTTAATCCTCCAGGTTCAGGCTTTATTCCTAAAAGCCAGGCAAGGCTGCTTAGCAGACAGGGTGGGAGAACATGGCTGACTAGCCAACTCTTGGAGGGCTGGATTAGCGTTCAGTGGACAGCAAGGGACAAAGGTTGGTGGCTGGGGGCGGGCGCTGGGCTGGCACCAAGTGCGCATGCGTGATCCGCCTTCTGCTATGGAGGGGTCGCTGTTCACACTCAGCCAGGTCCAGAGGCTGGTGAACCACCCGCTGTGTCAGCAGGAGCCCGACCTGTCCCGGACCCCTTCAGATCCCCTCTGCTTGCTGACCCCGAGGAGCTAGGTGGTCCTCTGCTTGGCTGAGGAGTCCTGGGCCCCGGGCAAGCCGGGTACAGGGAACCTGGTGGGAGCGGCCAGACACTAGGGGGAGCTTCCAGCCGCCAGGGGGAGCAGATGCTGTGCAGACAGACTCCAGGGACCTGAGACGCGAGGCCTGGTGTTGACATGCGGTGGAGTCCCCTTACGTACCTCTGGGGCTGGGTGTCAGGCCAGGCCTCCAAGGGCCTGTTTGTAGGAAAGCCATGGGAGGCGCAATGTAGAGTATTTAGGGGCTTGCAGTTGACCAGGACCTGGACTCCAGGACCCAGGCTTTTCAAGGCCAACCGGACATTGCTGGCAGGCTCCTCAAGGAGACAGCTGCCTGCTGGTGGGAAGCACTAAAGCACCGTGAACCTGGCTGCAGACATAGCATCTGCATCCAAGACATGAACTTCTAGAAGCTTCCAGCTCTCAGAATGAAGCTTTCTTAGCCTGGCTCAAAGGGACTTGGAACTTGGGTCTCCTGTAGCTAGGGTTGCCAGATTAAGCAAATAAAAACACCAAAGAAATGTTGCACGGGGCACACTCAGACTAAAACGTCCTCCACTGTTTATCTGCAATTTAAATTTAAATTTAAATGGGTGTCTTACCAGTTTTTTTTTGTTTTTGGTTTTGCTTTTCTGGTACTGGGGATTGAACCCAGGGATATTCTACCTCTGAGATATACCCTCAACTCTTTTTTAAAATTCTTACTTTGAAACAAGGTCTTACTAAGTTGCTGAGGCTGGCCTCAAGCCTGCATGTGATCCTCCTGTCTCAGCCTCCCATGTACTGGGATTACAGGTGCCCGCCACTACACCTGGCTGGGTGTCTCATCTTTTATCTGGGAAAAGACAGAGCCACCTACTAGGGCACCTAGGAAGAAACTATGGGTTCCTCCAAAGTGGAAGCAGCGCCTATCTCCAGAATGGAGAGACCCTTGGTGTGGCAGCAAGCTTCACCAAGGGATAAGCAGTCCCTAAAAATGGCTAAGGAGGAAGTTTGGCATTAGAGTAATAGGCAAGGTCCTGGGGCTCCACTGCAGAGGCCTCGAGGAGCAGTGGGAACAGACCTGAGTGTGTTGGACTCAAGTGTCCCGACCCTCGCTGGGGGTGTGTTTGTGTACAGATCTTGGAGTGGTGTCAGTTTTTTTTTTTTTTTTTTTTTTTTTTTTTACTGAAGGTTAAACCCAGAGACATTCTGCTGCCAAGCTACACTCCTGACCCTATTTTATTTTATTTTGAAGCATGATCTCGCTAAGTTGCTGAGGCTGGTCTCAAACCTGTGATCCTCCTGCCTCAGCTTCCCAAGCACTGGGATTCCAGGTGTGTACCACTGCATCTGGAGAGGTAAAAGATTGGACACATTGCAGGGACAAGCTTTCTTCTAAGACTGAAGCCAGCTCTGGAAGAGGCCATTCCGTGGAAGCAAGAGCTCCATCTTGGGACAGAAATGCTGTCCACTGTCATTGTCACAGAAAAATCTTCATTGTTATTTCCTCTGTCCTGTCTCTGAGACCCTTCTGATGGCCTCAGTGCTTCACTGATGTTCAAATAAGCCTTTAGTCCTCCTCCCATCAAGATGAATTATGTGTGACTGGTAAACAGTGTTGGTCACCTACTGTGTGCTGGGCCCCGTGCTAGGGGGCTCTGCAGGAGGGAGACAGATCTTGTGTTTACAGAACTCACAGGCTCATAAACCGATAATTCCGAGAACATCAGAAGTGTTTACCAGCTACTCGGGTCCTTGATTTTAATTAGAAAGAGGAAAAAAATGGCAAGAAAATTGCTGCAGCTAAGATGATGATGATAATTGTTATTACAAGAGCTGACATTTACTGAATACTTGCTATTGAAATCTAAGCTCTTTCTATGTATTAGTTCATACGATCATCACAAGAAGCCCATGATCAAAAAGCTACTAGCGGCCCTACCACGAGAGGAGGAAACAGAAGCAAGGGAACTGTCTGAGCCCCGCAGCTGAGTAGGGTTGGAGCCAGGGTCTGGCCGGGTGACCCATCCGGTCCCGCTCATGGGAACTGGCACCCTCCGGCATGCCAGCGTGTCCGCACACCCAGCTCCTCCTTGAGCTCCTCTCTGGGATGTCTTCAGACTCAGATTCAGCACGTCCAAAATGAATGCTCTTATGAAGACATCTGCTCCACCCTCCAAACTCGTCCCTGGTCACCCCTTTCAGTCAATGGCTCCTCTGTCCACCTATGTGCAAAGGCTAGAATCCGGTCTCATGCCCGTACCTACTCCTTCAGCCGTCAGCGTTGCCACCTGTATCCCAAATCCACCTACGTCTCTCCATGACCCCTGCCCCAACGCTGGCCCCAAGCACCAGCATGGCTCTCTGGCCCAGATTACTATAGGTGCCTCCTAATGGTCTTGATCTTCCTGTCTTCATTCTTCTTCCCATTCAGACCCATCATTTTTATAGATTAGAATGTGCTAAAGCATTAACAGGACCCTGCATGCTTCTGCTTAAAACCTTTCAAGATCCTCCAGTGTACTGAGGATTAACTCCAGCTCCCACACATGGCCTACAGGGTTCTGGACGAAGTTCCTTTCCTCCTTCACTCTGCACCAGCAACTTTCCTGTCTTCTGTCCCTTCCGTAGGACAGGTCTTCCCTGCCTTGATGATTATATTGCTGCTGTTCCCTCTGCCTGCAGTGCCCTTCCCTGGGTCTCCATAGGACTGGCTCTTTCTCATCCTCCAAGGGCAAGTTCCAAGGGCATATCCAGCTGCCGGCTGAGGCCTCCTCTGACCAGTCCATTCAAATGAGGACACCCCCCTCTCCTGTCTTTACATACCCCATCTCTTGGCTAGTCTCATCAGCATCCTTGATATCACCTTTCACAGTTTGTGCCCATTTTTTAGTTTACTTGAAAAAAGAAAAAGGTCGTTTTTCCACTAGCACATCGGCCTCCTGGGGGCAGGCCCACATCTGTGTTTTTTCAGAGTTCTGATACACACAGTGCTAACTGGTAGGGGAGACAGGTATGGTCCACCATTCATTCTTCTTCTTTTAAAAAAACAAATAACCAGGCATGGTGGCTGCATACCTGTAATCCCAGTACTTGGGAGGCTGAGACAAGAGGATCACAGGTTTGAGGCCAGCCTTAGCAATGTAGTAAGACTCTCAGCAACCTAGAAAGAACTTATTTCAAGACAAAAAAATAAAAAGGGATGGGGGTGTAGAATATCCCTGGGTTCAATGTGTAGGTCCACAAAAAATTCATTTTAATTGATTACTAAAAGTTATATATATTTATGGGGTACAACATGATGTTTTGAAATACAGTATTCCATTGTGTATATAAACCACTTTTCTTATCCATTCTCATGTTGATGGGCAGTTGGGTTGATTGTATATTTTGGCTCTCATGAACAATGCTTTGATGAGCTGGGAATGCAGAATATTTCTTCAATATACTGATTTCATTTCCTTTGCTTTTATATCCAGTAGTGGGATTGCTGGATCATATTTTTATTATTTTTTGAGGAGCTGTCATAATATTTTCTGTACTAATTTATATTACCAACAATACTGTATGTGGATTCTTTTTCCTTCACATTCTTGCCAACACTTATCTTTCATCTTTCTGATAACAGCTGTTCTGACACATGTAAGGTGATATCTTATTATGATTTTAATTTGCATTCCCCTGATGATTGGTGATGGTGAGAATTTTTTTTTTCTTTAAATGTACTTGTCTTCAAAAATGTCTATTTAGGTCCTTTGCTCAGTTGTTTAGCTTTTTTTTCCCCTTGCTGTTAAACTGTTTGAGTTCCTTAGTATTTTGGATAGTAATCTTATCCCATTCTGTAGGCTGTCTTTTTGATTTGACTGTTTCCTTTGCCATGCAGAAGCTCTTTAATTTGATGCAATCTCATCTGTCTATTTTTGCTTTTGTTTGTTGCTGTTAGGGTCATGTACAAATAATCATCACCAAAACCAATGTCTTGGAGCTTTCCCTCCATATTTTCTTGTAATATCTTTAAGTTTCAGGTCTTGGGTTTAAGTCTTGATTTCCCTTTGAGTTGGTTTTTGTATATAATATGAAAGAAGAGTCTAATTTCATTCTTTTGCATGTGGATTTGTTTTTAGAGCCATTCCTTTTTTTATGGTACTGGAGATTGAACCCAGGGGCATTTTTTAAAAAAAATTGAAACAGGGTCTCACTAAGCTGCTGAGGGCCTCACTAAATTGTTAAGCCTGGCCTTGAACCTGCAATCCTCCTGTCTCAGCCTTCCAAGTATTGGGACTACAGGCCTGCACTACCACACCAGGCTAGAGCCATTCTTTCTTGAGAGCAGGCCCCAGGAAGCATCTGTTTATCAAGAATTCCTCGGACACCCAAAGTCAATAACAGCTCTGGTTACTGAACTTTACCAACTAAGCCAGGCAAGCAGACTCAAGTAGGCAAAAAGCATTTCTCGTGGAAGTATGAAAACATGGTTTTATGTTCAACTCGGTTTGTTAGAGAATTTAACTCTTAAAAAAAAAATCCTTCAGTATTCCTGTAAAAATGTTCAGCGCTCCATTTGGTCTTTCTGGAAAGTCCTGCAAGGATCTCCACTGCTGTAAGCTAACAGGTCCCCCTGTGGCCTGAACAAATCAGTGTGCTCGCCTACGTGCCTGACGTGTTTATGCAGAAGTCTATTAAGTCAGCCACCTAGGGCTTCACCAGTAGGCGACCAACTTCATGGCTTTCCCTTTGAGTGGCTTTCAACGATGCAGTAAAAGACCTGATCAATTTAAGTAAGAGGTCAGCTACTGAGGTGGTCAATTTCTTTGATTTCTCAAGTGCCCCCGCCCGAGACACTAGCTCAATATCTTCTACCACTTCTGTGATACGACTTAGAGAGATGTCTTTCAGAAGGGCTGCAGGCTTGGGCATGGCAAGGGACTGCCCTGACTTTCTCCCCAAGGATGGTGGCTTTGAGGAGGGAGTTAATCATTCCATTAATCGCTCGATGCCTTCTGAGTGACAAATGGAATACCTTTATGCATTTCTTCTCCTTCCTCCTTCCTCCTCTTCCTCTTCCTCCTTCTTCTTGGTACTGGGGATTAAACCCAGGGGTTCTCTACTTCTGACTACTTCCCCAGCCCTATTTTATTTTTCATTTTGAAACAGGGTCTCACCAAGTTGCTGAGGCTGGCCTCCAACCTGTGATCCTTCTGTCTCGGCCTCCCAAATACTGGGATTACAGGTGTGTACCACCATGCTGGGTGCATTCACTATTCTTTAAAGCTAGCACAGAAGCTATGAGCATGAACTCTGGTGTCTCTCCACCTGGGTTCAAATCTCAGCTCTGCTGCTTAGCAGCTGTATGTGATCTTGGGGCCAATTACTTAACCCCTTTGTCATTCAGTTTTCTAATATGTAAAACAAGCTTAGTAATAACACCTTTCTTACCAGGTCTAATGAGATAATCCACACACAATGCTTAGAAGAGCACACAGCTCACATTAAATGGTAGTGCTGTCATAACATGAACATTATAAATTACAAAGCCAAATGCATGCTGTTTGGAAAGGATAGACTGTATTTGGAAGAAGCAAATGCAGAGACAGAGACTGCAGCAGGCTGCAATCAAAGCGCTTCCTAAGGTCTCAAATTAGACACTGTGTCTAACAAACACCACCAGAATCAAGGCAGTCCTTCCCGCAGTGTGGAGACCTGGCTCCCAGAAAGGTTGCCTCCTTGTCCAGCATTGGGTTTTGCAAGCAAGCTGTAAGTGACGACAGAGGGTGGGTGGGGAGAGAGGCAGTGTTGGATGAAAACAGTCTCTGGAATGTTGGGCTAGAAAGGGCAGAGCCCTTTAGGGTGATGTAGGCCTGCCCAACAAAGCTCCTGCCCCTCTTTTCTCCTCTGCTCCAGGATCAATCCCAACCTCACTGGTGCAAGAAGGTACCTGGCAGCTCCCAGGCTCCATGAGGGTTGGAGCCCGTGCAACTCTGGTAAGCCGGTCCTGGAGGGCATGGCCCGGGCCCCAGTCTGCCTCGGTGCATCTCTTGGCTCTCCCCTCACCAACTGGTTAACCCTTCACGGGTCCTTTAATTTCCTGAACTTTTCTCCCACACTATTTTCTGTTTTACTTATTGAACAAATACTTATACAGCACTTACTCCATGCCAGGTAAATATTATATGCTTTTTACAAATATTAGCTTGTTTAATTTTCATGATAATCCTACAAGGCAGCCACTACTACTTTTAATCTATTTTATAAGTAAGGAAAATAGGGCACAGAGAGGTTATTGAACTTGTTGTATCACTGTTTTCTGTGGTTATAACAAAACACCTGAAGCTGGGCATTGACAAAGAAAACAGGTTTATTCAGCTCACAGTTCTAGTGGCTGAAAGTTCAAGTCTCTGTTCTACCATGGGTAAGGCTCCTGGCTGGGACACATCGTGGCAGGTGGCATCGTGACAGGGGTGTGTGCCAGAGGGAGCGATCACACGGGGAGACAGTAAGCCAGAGAGTGGGGAGGGGCTGGGTTTGTTCTTCTACAACAGTCATCTCCCAAGAACTATATCAGTAGAGCCACCACACTGAGAACCAAGCCTGCGGCACAAGAAAGAAGTGTGTGTGTGTGTGTGTGTGTGTGTGTGTGTGTGTGTGTACAGACCAGGTCCAAATCCTAGCCCTTGTGCACAGTCACACAGCTAATGAGCAGGAGTCAGGATGTGAACCCAGCAAGCAGCCCGGCTCCAGATTCTGGCCCAGATCGTTCCGTAAAGCCCAGTTCTTAGTGACATGCTGGCCAGCAAGGGGCTATGTGGCAGGACACCTGGCTTCTACAGGGAGCCCTCAGATCAGGACTCTGGAATTGGTACCACCAAAGGCCCCCGATCAACCATGCTCAGTAATACAAAGCCACCCTTCATGGTATGTTTACTGTGTGCCAGGCAGTGTGCCGGGGGCTCTGTCTGCCCTTCAACGGCTCCTCTCCCAGGAGGAGGCTAGTGTTATCATTTGCTTCATTCAACTGGCAAGGAAGGCAGCAAGGATGCTCACGGAGGGGCGCCAGAGCCTAGTGCCCAAATCCTGCACTCATATTGTTATTTGCTATGGGTCCTTGGCAACAAACGACCTCTCCAAGCCTCAGTTTCCACATTTGCAAGCCAGGAGCCACGATCCAGTCCGCACTGTCAATATCTGTACTGAAGTTTAAAAGGAAAAGGCTGTTGAACCACTCAGCCCAGCGTGTGATGATAATCATTGCCCGTGCTTGAAACACATACTCATTACCGTGATTTCGTAATTGTAGGTCCTCTCTCCAGGGATTTAGCCAGGCCCTCTCCAGCCTCCAACACCACGATCCTCCAGCCCCAAGACAGGGCTTTCCTGGATGCCAGGGCATTTTCCAACTATTTTCGAGCCTGGTCACTGGGAGCCTCATTTGCTGGACCCCAAGCTGTGCTCTAGCTCCTGGGGCTCTTCACTCCCCTGCCTGTGTGTACCCGCTCTCACTCACCGGGGTCTGACAACAGCAGGCTGACACACAATGCCCCAGGCCCTCAACAAGGCAATCACCAGGAGGTACACCAGGGGAGAAACCACTTTCCCTTGCTCACATGGAAAGTGCTGGAAATCTACCAGTACAGGATGCAGGCTGAGGTGTTTGGCTGTTGTTGGGATGACAGGAAAGGATGTAGCCCTACTGAACCACCTAGACCCCCACAGCCCATGATTTGTCTTACAACATGGCTCCCCAAGGCCATTGGTCAGATTAGTTGTCTTGAAAGAGAGAAAAATAGTAACAACCAGAAAAATAGTAAGCAAGTTTGAAGAGATTCCCCAAAACATGATAACTAATATCATCATCATTATCACCACCACCATAGGCATTTCCATTGGCTAAGCATTTCACGTGAAGATTAAGCTCATATGGTGTGGTGGTGCATGCTTGTAATCCCAGTACTTGGGAGGCTGAGACAGGAGGATCACAGCTTTGAGGTCAGCCTCAGCAACTTAGTGGAGACCCTGTTTCTAAATCAATCAATCAATCAATCAATCAATCAATCAATCAATCAGGTCTGGGAGTGCAGGTCGGAGGTAGAATGGTCGGGGTTTAATCCTCAGTACCAAAAAAAAAAAAAAGCTCACTTCATTTTCAAAATAACCCCTCAAACGGGGGGTCATTATTCCCATTTTTTTTTCTTTTTTTGCAGTACTAGAGATTGAACCCAGGGGCATTCTACCTCCAAGCTACACCCCCAGTCCAGTTTTTATTTTTTATTTTGAGAGAGGGTCTAAGTTGTGGAGAGCCTCACTAAGTAGCTGAGGCTGGCCTCGAACTCGGATCCTCTGGTCTCAGCCTCCCAAGTACTGGAATTACAAGCATGGGCCACCATGCCTGGCTATTTATCCTCATTTTTACAGAAAGATAAATGGGGGCACAGAGGTTCCGAGTCACTTTCTCAGGATAAATGGGGGCACAGAGGTTCCGAGTCACTTTCTCAAGGTCAGACAGCTCGTAGGTGATGGAGCTGGCAGAGACCCCAGGCAGCCTGGCTCTGAGCCTCCCTTGCATCTTATCCAAACCACAAGAGGAACGTCAAAGACCAGTGTGATCTCCCCACTGCACGGATGAGCAAGCAGGGACCACAGGAGCCAAGCATCACGTCCTCTGTCACTCGACTCCTCACACCTCCATTTCAACCCAGACCCGTCCCATTCCAGAGTCCGGCCTCAAGGAAAACATGTGTTTGTGCGAGTTCCCACACTCGGACCCAGCCCAAGTCCAGAGAGCACACCATTACTGAGCACCCACTCTCGGGCACACACCCTGGATCCAGGGAGGCCACAAGGATGCGATTTTAGAGTGCAAGGGAAGTACCACGATTCCTCCGTTCCCACGCACAGCCAGGCGCCGGGTTAGGTGTGCCCCAGATGGGCCCTGTCCTCACAGGCCATCCTGGAGAGGGAATGTAAGCAAGCTTTCTGATTACACCTGAGAGGAGGGTGCCGAGGGAACAGAAGCCAGGGCACCACTCTAACTCCAAGTGGTAATGAGGGACCACGCCGCCAGCCTTTCGTATTTCTCTGTGAGCACATGGAGGGAGGCGTGGTGCTCAGGAGAGCGCAGTAACGCTGATTTCACTTGTCTGGACGCTCGGGGACTCCCTGGCAGGGCAGGGGGACCACTGGCGTTGTGCTCACAGGGCACCCTGCCTTGCTGAGTAGCCTGGGCAAGGTCACCAGGCTCTGCTTCCTCATCTGTAAATTAGGGTTTTGTGAGGATGGAGAGAATCGTGCACACCAGTCTATTCCTGTTGGGCAAGGCCCCGTCTGAACGTGGACGTGCGTCTAGAGAACGGGGTTGTGGGAAGCTGATATAGACAATGAGCTGTAGGTGAGGTGGATCCAGGTCAGCATCTGAAACATTCTGGGCAGTCAACACCCCACTCTCTATGCAGGGTCTCCAGGGAAGCTCATGGGGGCCGCAAAACCATGCCCAAACCAAGGAGTTTGGGCAAACAGAGTTCATCTCGTGCATGGACTCTGATTCACTGATACACTGACTGGAGTTTGGTGTTGAGGAGGATTCAGAGGCATGTCTAGACTCACATGGGAAAGAACACTTGGGGCCCAGAGAACGGCCGTGAAAGCAACAGTAAGGCAGGAAGAAAACCAGGACAACACGCCCAACCAGGAGCTCTGCATGACCTGGCATGAGTCACGTTCCTTCTGACAGCCTTGGGCTCCTCATCTGTAAAATGGGGTGTCTGGCCAGTTAAGCGCCTATGTGCTTTCAAGCCAGGACATTTCCTGAGTCTATCACATTTTCTGGTGCTCATGTATCATTCTTTTTTTTTTTTTTTTTTTTTTTGTGGTACTGGAAGTTGAACACAGGGGCATTCTACCTCCAAGCCACACTCCAACCCTATTTTATTTTGAAACAGGGTCTCACTAAGTTGGTGAGGGTTTTCCATATTGATGAGGCTGGCCTCAAACCTGAGATCCTCCTGTCTCAGCCTCCCCAGTACTGGGATTACAGGTGTGTACCACCATACTTGGCTTGCTCACAAACCATCCTTTACTAGGTAATAGCTTTTCCCCCTACTCCATCCCAACATTTTAGCTTCTCTGATTTTAATCTTATTTCATGCAAACACTTATGACCATGGCCAAGAGGATTACCAGGGAAGAAACATGTGGCAGTGTGTGCTGACTGTCCCCAGGACCCATTCTCCACTCGAATCACCTCCCTCACTGAGTTCTGGCTGGGCACACGGCCACTCAGCTGGGGATGACACTTCCCAGACTCTGCATGGCTACCTACGGACATGTGATTGATTGCTCCTCCATGAAATGGGAGCCGAAGTGACACGGTGTCTTCTGTGTCCAGTGTTGTGTGGGAGCCAATGCCACTGGCTTGTGAAAGGCTACTGGGTGCGTATTTTCCCACTCTGTGTTCAGTGACATCTCATCACTAACTTGAAATCAGCCTTAGGGGAAGTATTTACACCACAGAAATGGGCAAACGTTATAGACCACAGCTCTTGCCGCACTCCTGGGACAGCTGGTTGGCAAACATTTACCAGCACACCAGCGTCTAGGTCATTTACTTGAAAGGAAGCTCCTGGCCCTCGCTTTCCCTGTGTCTCCTTCCCCAGCTGCTAAGCACGCCTGCCAATGTCCTTGCTCTGACCACGCAGGTGACCTGATGCTCTAGGGCAGAGTCAGCAAACTACAGACGGTCCCTGTTGTGGCTACTCACTTCCGCTGTTGGAGCCCGAAAACAGCCATAGATGATATGTGAGCAAATAGGCATGGCTGTGTTCCAATAAAACTTTATTTAAACAAACAAAAAAAAAACAGGTGAGCCAGACGTGGTGGCGCATGCTTGTAATCCCAGTACTTGGGAGGCTGAGACAAGAAGATCACAGGTTTGAGGCCAGCCTCAGCAATTTATCAGGACCCTCAGCAATTTAGCAAGACTCCATTTTAAAATAAAAAAATAAGCCAGGCATGGTGGCATGCACCTGTAATCCCAGTACTTGAGAGGCTGAGACAGGAGGATCACAGGTTTGAGACCAACCTTGGCAACTTGGCAGGACTATTGGCAATCTAGCCAGATCCTATTTCAAAATAAATAAACAAGCAAACAAACAAAAAAACAAACAAACAGGGTTGGGAGTGTGCCTCAGGGGTAGAATGCTTTGGGTTCAATGAGGATACTACTTGCATGAATGAATGAATGAATGAATGAATGAATGAATGACAGGAGGCCAACTGAGGGGCCAGGCTTTGCTGACTCCTGCTCTAAAAACTTGCTTTGGGCAAAAAAAGGGAAAGACCCTGGATCTTCAAAAGGCCTGTGGAGCAGAGTGGCTTGCCCAGCGCGCACTGGCCACTCTGTTACACAAGTGGGAAAGGACGTCACCCTTAAGCGCCGTACGCTGGAGCCACTCTTCCCAGCAGCTTGTCAACTAGCCAATTCACGAACGTAGAAAAGAAATGGCATCCTGGCAACTCTCCTCGGGGGTGGAGTGCAAGCGCGCCCTTCCTGGGATCTCAAAGCCCAGCCCGGCTGCTTTCTTCAACGTCCTCATTTCTGGGGCTCTGGGTAAGGACGCAAGAGTCTGCAGGTCCAAGCAGAGGGTCTAGAGAACAGTTTCATTTCCAAGAGTCTGCTGATGTGATGCGTTTATGGCCCACAGGGGCACGGGCGAGACAGGTGTCCCGAGCGTGCCTGTGCTGACACCTGAGGCTGCCTGGCTGGATGCCGAGGGACGCGGCAGAGCTGCAGGTGCGTGCGGCTCTCGCGTCCTAGTTTCCTGGGCGGCTGAATGAGGCAGCCCGTGGGGGGAACGAGAGCACGGGCTTGCTGGTTTACACTTTCATTTAAAAGCAGCCCAGTGATTCTCAGAGAGCCACGGAGAAAGCCGCATTCTGTTCTTGCAAGGAAGCAAGGCTGGGAGGGAACCCAAGGAAGGGGAAGGTCAAGGGGAGGGCAGGGGAGGAGGAGGAAGGAAGGAGGGTGAGGTGCTTGCTGGGGTGCAGATGGGGGACTCTAGGGCTGGTGCCCATGCGGTCCCTGGGCCCGTGCTGTGTGCTGACACCGTGTCTGAAACACAGAATTAGAAAACCCTTACATGGGACACACTTGCCCTGTTCCCTCTGTGTCTCCTGCCTGGCCCGGTGGCATTTCCTGTTGGACCCTGAACCAGGGAAGGACGAAGGTGATAGGTTCTAGCGTCACAGACGCAAGACAGTTTAAGACATCTTCATTAGCCCACTCCTATCAAGCACTGTGCTAGGCACTACAAGTGCTTCCATACACCAAACATTTTATTGGTTCACAAATAATATTGAACACTTAGGTGGCATGTATTATGTGCTTTTTTATATTCCTATTTTGCATACACACACATATAGTTTTGTGTATAAATGTTGTCCATACCCATATGTGAATAACTAGATATATGTGTAACATATAT
The DNA here is from genome assembly GCA_004027655.1 of Graphiurus murinus. NCBI lineage: Eukaryota > Metazoa > Chordata > Mammalia > Rodentia > Gliridae > Graphiurus > Graphiurus murinus. The sequence continues at coordinate 70,226 of PVLC010000321.1, forward strand.
ACAAACATATGTGCACACATATATATACATACACACATACACATTCATTCACATGTATGATCTTTTGAGTCCTTACTTTAGTCCTACAAAATTTAGCTTCCTTTTTCAGAAGAGAAAATTACAGACTAGAGAGGCTTAGATAGTTGCCAAAGGTCACACAGCAGGTCAGTGGTAGAAATGAGATTTGAACCGAGGCATGCTGCTGCTGAGGACCTCTGAGGACCTCTTTTTTTTTTTTTTTTTTTTTGCAGTACTGGGGATTGAACCCAGGGGCATTCTACCTCCAACCTACACCCCCAGTCCTATTTTTTATTCTTTTTATTTTGAAACAGGGTCTCACTAAGTTGCAGAGTGCCTCACTAGGTAGCTGAGGGTGGCCGCGAACCCAGATCCTCTGGTCTCAGCCTCCCAAATGCTGGGATTACAAGCGTGCGTCACCATGCCCGGCTTTGAGGCCCTCCTTTTACCACTCCTCTCCATTGCCTCTCTGTGCTATTAAAGGCCTCCCGAGTCTGCCTAGAGTCTCTTCAAATGCTGCCTGGGTAACTAGTTACCAGATGCCAGGTACTGGGCTGAGTGCCAAAGAATCATAAGCTCCTAATCAAGGCCTTTAGGTTTAGGATTCTCCAGCACTTGCTCCTCAGGAGAGCTCCCCACATTTCCACCATTTCTTCTTTCTGCTCGTGCCAGCCAGCAAGACCTGCTTCTGCTCTGTGCACACACTTCTCTTGCTTGCTTGCATGCACAGTGCACTTCTCTCTCAAGTCCTCTCCCCCATCCTACTTTCCTTCAAATCATATTCTAGAGACAAGTTCCATGTGATAGCCTCTGATCCACAGAACCCCAGGATGTCAGTGCTGAAAGAGACCACTGGGCTTGGCTCTGTGCCTTCCTGAGGTCAGGAAGCTGAATGCATGAGAAGGGTTGACCCATTTGGACGAGTCATAGATGTATTTAAGGGTAGAGCCATGTCTTCCTTGTAAAGTCACTTAGCAGTCTCTCTATGGACACCTTAGGGTTTGTGCGGGACAGTGAGTCTGAACGGGGGTGATCTCGACACCGGGGATGTCTACAGACATTTTCAGTTGTCACGCTGGGGAGGTACTGCTGATATCTATTAGGTAGAGCCAAGGAGGCTGTTAAACATTGTATAATGCACTAGACAGCCCTGCCCCCATCCCTACCCAGCTCCAAATGCCAGCAGTGCTGAGGTTGAGAAACCCTAGTGTAGTGGAAGAAAATGTTTTTGCCTCATTTCATATATATCAAGCAGTTCCCATTACTGGGTTCTGTAACTGTGACCATAAAATGATGCCTTCAGAAATGAATCGTGAAATGGCAAATCAGAAGACTATGGCCTGACTTGGATACTGCCCTCTGGCCCCCCTCCTCAATTCACTTTCCCAAGACAGCCTTAGTCAAATCCCTTTCACTGGCTTCATGCCCCACAATTGATGATTTTTTTCCCCACCCTTTTCTTTTTTAGGCAGCAAAAAGATTAACAAATTGAGAGTGCTTTGTGCTGAGGTAAGCCATACCAAGATCACTGTGCACCTTCCCAAGAAGGAAAAAGAATTATATGATTGCAGCAAATGGAACATGTAATGCTTGCAAAGTTCCTAAGAGAAATCTTGGTCCAAAAAATTGTGCCCACTTGCCATTTAATGCTGCTAGTAAAGTACAGAAAAGAACCAGCTCATTAAACCAGCCTTGGAAAAAGAAAAGTAAGTGTGATTCCAGTTCCTTGTCCTGCCCATCCTTTCTGCCTTGGGAGAGATATCAAGGGGCCCGAGACCATATTCTCTTTAGAATTTGAGGCCAAGTTCTACTCCCTTTGTGTCCTAGAGGAAACAAAAATTCTGGGACTGTTGGACTATGTTTAAAAAGATTTATCTCTGAAGCAACGGCTGCAAACACCCGGGAGAGTGCAACTAATGTGCTCATATATGAATGTGTTGTCATGTTATTTTGAGTAGAAAATGATGAAGCAGCTTTATAGATCTCTTGGTCTGACATCATGGCTTATATTTAATGGAGTGAAAAATAAGGTCTAGCTACAGAGGAAGGAGTCACCTCTGATTAAGGATGCATCCTTCCTGGCAGAAACTGGCTGTTGCTCTCTAGAATCCCTTATCTTCTTCATGTACTGCTGTAGGATTTGGATTCTTGGCTGGCCACATGGCTTCTCAGATAAAGACCACATTTCCCAGATTCCCTTGCAGCTATGAATGGTAATATAATTGGGTGGTGGCTAATAGGGAGTGACATGTACAATCTCTGGGGCATGCTCTGCCCTTCTACTTTCTCTCTTAGCATTAGAGAGATATAGTCCTGCTGGGAGGGGCCGTGCAGAGGAAGGAACTACCCAAGGGATGGCAGAGCAACAAGAGGGAAGGGGCCTGGGTCTTGACTTCATGCAGTTGCGGAAACAGCCCTGGATGCTTAAGCCTAGATTGTTACGAGGGAGAATTTTAAATTCCTATCTTATTCAAGCTAAGGTATTCTGCCTGCCTTTTTCAGCTAATGAATCTATATCTTAACCAATGCATTCCACTAGTGGTTCTTAAATGTAAATCCACTCAGTGAAGCACATGGGAATTATTAAGTAGAGCCAGCTACTGAGCTAGGTGGCACAGATTCAAAGATGAGAGCACACACAACATTCTTCAAGAACTTATAGAAAGCTAATGGTCTTCTTTAGTAACAATCTCCACCAATAAACAAACCAATTCCTGAGGCATGAGGGCAAAGTTCTAGTGTTGCAAACCCCAAACGAATTTCCAGGAACACCAGCTTCCTAAGAGACTTCCAAAGAACTTTTTCTGTAAAGGGCCAGGTAGTAAATATTTAGGCTTTGTGGGCCTACCTACTTATCTCTGCACTGTAAGTAGAAAGCAGCCACAAAAAATACTGAAAACACAGTATTACAAAAATAGGGAGCAGGCAAGCTGGGTGTGGTGGCATGTGCTTGTAATTCTAGTACTTGGGAGGCTGAGACAGGAGGATTGCATGTTCAAGGTCAGTCTTAGCAACTTAGCAAGTCACTCAGCAACTTAGCGAGACCCTGTTTCAAAATAAAAAATAAAAAGGATTGGGGGATACAGCTTGGAGGTAGAATGTTCTTGGGTCAATCTCCAGTGTAAAAAACAAAAAAAGGAAGCAGGCAGTTGAAGTTTGCTGACCCCTGCTCTATGGTAAAATATTTAAATAGGATAGACTTCTCTTTGAGATTTACAAGAAATATAAGATGTAAAAAGCCTTGAGAGAAAATTTAGAGCCTGTTCCATTTTGTTTAAGCTAGTGTTTCCCAGATTTAGCAAATCACTTAAGTTTTTATAGTGCTTATTAATATCCCAGAACTGGTCTCTTGAGTGTGCTACTGCAAATACAGTCAAAGTAGGCAACTTTTACTGTTAATGAATTATTTTAGGCACACATGACACATAGACTAATACAATGACCACCTACATGCCGACCAGCCAACCAAGAAGAAGAAATATAGCATCGCAAGTAGAAAGGCCCCTGCTTACTTTGGATTCCATCATCTCTACTACCTTCCTGACAGAATCTTCTCTCCTGAACTTGACATTTATCATCCCTATGGATGCCTTATACTTTTTGTTGTATATATGAATTTCTAATCTACAGACTCTTTCACATGTTTGCAAACTATGTAAATGTTAGCAAACTACATAAATCCTTTTCCAACTTGCTTTTTTTTGCATAATATTTTGGAATCAGCATGTGATATCGTATAGATGCAGTTCATTTATTTTCATTGCTACTCGGTTTTCCATTAAATGAATATACCATAATTTATTTATCCCATTTGCCTAGAGACAGCTTGTTATTTCATTCTCATTCTCTCTCTCTCTCTCTCTCTCTCTCTCTCTCTCTCTCTCATAAACACTGTGTCCGTAAACATCCTTGTACATGTCTCCTTATTTCCACATGAACTATTTCTCTGGGGTATAGACACAAGAGGAGAATTGCATGTTTTCAAGCTTACTTGAAAGGAGTTTCAGGGTTCCCCTCTGGTGGTGTTTAAGAGCATGCACAATGCTCCATCTTTGCTCAAATCTGGTCATATCAGACTTTAGTGTATTTTTGCCACCTGATGGGTATGGAATAGATACCTGGTTTGCATGTCCGGGATTATTAGGGAGGTTGAGCCTTTCTCACGCATTTCTTGGTCACATGGTAGAATACTTCTGCATTGAGTCTTCACAGGGATTTCTGGCTTTGGTCGAAGCTGACAAGCACATCTGAATTCCTGAGAGGAATGAGGGCTGGCAGCTGAGCCTTCACCATGAACCACGGGCCTGTTGCAAAAGTGACTTTCACATTTCTTGTGGAATCTGCCTGGAGCTGCCTCGCTAGTAGTGAGAACGTGGGCTTTGGAGTCAGATAGACCCAGTTTAAGTTCTAGTTGGGTCACATTCTCCGTATAACTGAGGGCAGGTTTCCTAACCTCCTGGAGCTCCGATTTCCTTGGGGGTGACAAAGAAAAGAAAGTCCGTCACAGGGCTGGGAGAACCTAATGGAGTGGTGGTGCATGAAGAACCCTCAGATGGAGTTTAATCCCTGCAGGCTTTTGATTGTCCTATCATCTCATAGAGGACATGGGTTGAAGCTACTCTTATTTTCTTCATCCTCTACATGCCTCAGTTTCCCCCACAGGTCTGAGGGCCACTGCCATTTTGTACCTCTAATGTCTGTCTATAAAACTGAGTGATTTTCCGAGCTGGAGAAGACATGGGCGAGCATCTGGACTGGTGGTTCTCTATCTTCTACAGGATGGTTTAATGCGTCGATGAAAGAACAGTATGGTTTGGAAACACAACACATACACAGGCTGAGCTTTATGGAGGCTGGGACCTGCTCCATCGTTACCAACAGCACCTTCGCCCTGGCTTTGTACCGAGTTCTTTGTACGAAGTGCATGACTTTGTAGTCAGTCCTGGCTGCCTAACTGCTAAGGGAAGATAATGATTCCAGGTAACTAATACTTTTAACAAGAGCTTGGGAGGTTTGCTGGCATGTGAGCCAATAAGCATATTGGGCTGAAATCTAATAGAATCAGGAGTGGGCCAAAAAGTAAAAAAATAAACAAATCCCTGTTCTCCAGGAAGCCAAATCCTATACGGCAAACTATAGACCCTCCAACTGCCAGCCTGGATCTGAAGCCCCAGTTTGTAAAGGAGCCCCCAGTGCTCCTTAAGATGTAGTTCTTTGTGTGGCTGTAAGCACCAAATGTGTTTCTGTTTTGCTTTTAACACTTTGGAAGTCCGGGACAGATTCCAAGTGTTGGCAAACTGTCTGTCGCCTGCAGTCTGGTTTCCACCCACACCGGGCTGTTGCTAAGAGCGCTGTTGTAAAGGGCACTAATGACTTCCTCACCGCCAGGCCCACTGGCCTCTTTGCAGCCCGTATCTCCTCTGCCAGAGTCGCAGCCTTGGATTCTGTAACCCCTCTCCATCTTAGCCTCCTCGGTGCCTCGCTCTCTCCCAGCATGTCTCAGTCCTTGGACACTGTTCCTTGTCTTGTGGTGGCGCCTCCTCATCAGTCCCTCCCTCGGGGCCATCTCATTGACACCCATCACTTCACCAACACCTGCTTGCCGGAGTCTCCCCCGAACGCTTCTGTGGTTCAGACCTCTTCTGAGGTCTCACCGAGTTCTTTCCTGCCCACCAATGTCATACATGGAAGCCTCTTGGCATCTGAGTTAATTTACTGTAGGCTGCTTGCTTATAGTATCATCAACACACTTCATCATAGCCCTTTGCATCATGCATTCATTTTTATTTCTATTTTTTTGTAGGATTGGGGATTGAACCCAGGGGCATTCTATCCCTGAGCTATACCCTCAATCCTATTTTATTTTTATTTTGAAATAGGGTCTCACTCAGTTGCAGAGGGCTTCACTAAATTGCTGAGACTGGCCATGAACCTGCAATCCTCCTGTCTCAGCTTCCCAAATACTGGGTTTACAAGCATGCACCATTATGCCTAGCTTTCTATTTTTTTATTTTGAAACAGGGTCTTACTAAGTTGCAGAGGGCCTCACTAAATTGCTGAGGCTGGCTGCAAACCCGTGATCCTCCTGTCTCAGCCTCCCAAATACTGGGATTACAAGCATGTGCCACCATGCCCAGCTTCATTCATTCATTTTATTCAACAAATATTTATTGGGTGCCAAGCCCATAATCAATATTTCTGACCCAGCCCTAAAATGAAAAGGAAGCCAACTGTCTGAGATAAAGATCCAAGCTGTGCCCCTTTCTTCTAGAATATTCCAAGTCCTCGCGCAGCTCCCCTAGACTCTGCTCACTTGGGACAAGACCCTGCCAATCAGGGGCCACATTTGCTGCCTGCACATGTCCGCCTCCTGTTCTGCTGTTAGTGACCTCATCTATGGTGCTCAGTTGCTTTGCACATGGTTCAGAACTCCAGCCAAAGCTGACCAACAAACTCTCATACTTCAGAGAGAATTCTAAACCCGAGTCACACAGAGGAACTCTGGAGTCACAGGGGTGGGACAGGGGCTACCAAGCCGGGAATCCCTGGCTGATTTCCTTCCTATACCCTTCCTGCATCCATCAGCAATGGCAGAAGGTTCAAGACTCAGCCTGGGCTACAAACTATTTCCTGATGGTAAGCTACCACACCTGTTCAAGAACTTGTGTCTCCTTGCTGTGTTTGGCAACCCAGAAGAGCTGGCCTGCAGGGTCCAGAGGGGGAAAATAAGGAGAATAGCTAAACTTTAAATGTGCATTACTATAATGCCCGCATTGTGCTAAGTGGTTTATCTGAACTATTTCATTTAATCCTCCCCACAACCTCATGAGGTAGGTATGTTTTTGTTACCATTTTGCAGACACAGAAAGAAACTGAGGCCCAGAGAAGGTGAGTGACTTGCCTAAGGTCACACAGAGAATAAGTGGTCTGGCTGCAAGGCCTGTGCTCTGCCTCCTCTTCAAGTAGAGGCAAGGCAAGGACTTAATCCTGGTAACCCTTCTCAGGTGCAGAAGTCTGAAAAGAACCTTCTCTTTTGGATGGACAACCAACATTTTCCAAACCAAACTCACCATGGCTTCTCCCTCATTGCCCTTGTGACATCTTTGATAAAAGCACCCCTAGCGGAACAGGCTTTTAAGCCAAGAATTTCAAAGTCAACTTTTTATTTTATCCCAGGTGCTGGGGATAGAACTTAGGGTTTTGCTCATGCTACAGCAAGGGTCCCATGGCTGGGCCACACCCCATGCCAGCTCAGAGTCAACTTTTTTTTTTGTGTGTGTGTGTGTGGAACTGGGGATTGAACCCAGAGGCATTCTACCTCCAAGCTACACCCCCAGGCCTAATTTTTATTCTTTATTTTGAAACAGGGTCTCAATAAATTGCAGAGGGCCTCCCTAAGTAGCTAAGGCTGGCTGCAAACCTGTGATTCTCGTGTCTCAGCCTCCTAGGTACCGGGATTACCAGCGTGCGCCACCACGCCCAGTTTAGAGTCAACTTTTAACATAAAAATGTTGGCCAGCCGAACAGAGAACATGTCTATGTGCTATAAAACCCAACAGCCAAGTATATTTCTCTCCCACCTGCCCCTCTAGTGCTCTGGGTTAACTTATGTCTCTCCAAAAGACATGAAGTCATTAGGGTGGGCCCTAATCGAATCTGGCTGCTGTTCTTAAAAGAAGATGGAAATGTGTATACAGACACAGAGGGGAGGCAGAGATGGAGGCTGAGACCCTGGGGCTCCGGGAGCTGGGAGACCAGGAAGCCCGCCCTGCTGACACCTTGGTCTTGGGCGTTTAGCCTCCAGCACGGTGAGACAGTAAATGTCTCTTGTTTTACACAGGCAGTGGCAATGTATTATTATAGCAGCTCTAGCAAAGGAACACACTCAGCTGTCCAGTCGCCTCCCGACAGGCAGCTCTGGACTCATGCTCTCTTTCTCTCTCTCTCTTTTGGTCCTGGGGACTGAACCCTGGGGCATTCTACCTCTAAGCAACACTCCCAGTTCTTTTTATTTTTTGAAATAAATAAGTTCGTTTCAAACTTGTTGAGTTACTACAGAGGATCTGGTTAAATTGCTGAGGCTAGCCTTAAACCTGCGATCCTCCTGTCTCAGCCCTGCAAGTACTGAGATTACAGGCGTGTGCCACCATGCCTGGCTATGGGTTCTTTCCTGTCTGTCTTTCCAGAGATGGTTTTGCCCTCATAATAGATGTGGTGTGTGTGTGTGTGTGTGTGTGTGTGTGTGTGTGTGTGTGAGAGAGACACACACACACACACACACACACAGTGTTGTCTTACACACTCTCCTATACGGTTATTCGTGCTTGAAAACACCCAAGGGCCTTTCTTTTTAGTGTGGTAAAATATACATAAACTGAATCATTTTGAAAGTCTTTAAGCGTCCAATTCTGGGGCATTCAGTACACTCACGCTCCTGCACAGCCATAGCTACCATCTGTTTGCACCTGAAACTCTACCCATTACACACCAACACCCCCTCCCCACAGCTAGGCTGGGGATGGAACCCAGGGTCTTGCTCCTGCTAAGCCAAGCGACCCCCACCACTGGGCCACACCCCAGCCCAGAGTCAACTTTAAACACAAAATTTTGGCCAACAGACTAGAGAACACACTCACTCACTACAAAATCCACCAGCCAGGTACACTTCCCCCCGAGTGTTGCAAGTTAGCTTATGTCTCCCCAAAAGACAGAAGGTCACCAGGGTGGGTCGTATGACCAGCTTGAACACTTCCCGCCCCCTGGTCCCCGCACACGGCACCGACTCCTGCCCCATCTGCCTTCCCTGTTTCTCTCTGGCCCTTCCCCCTCTCCAGGTTCTGCGTCTGCCTCATTCTGGCTGTCAGCATCTACCCAGATCACTTGTCCCCAGAGTCCCCAGACCCTGCCCGCCTCCGCCTATCTTCCACACCGCCAGCGGCCACTCTTCCTAAAATATAAGTCCGATGTCGTTTCCCCGCTTTAAAAGTCGGCGACAGCTCCTACCTCCTGCAGGGTGAGTCCAAGCTCCTTGGCATGGCCCAGAAGACCCTCCAGGGCTGGGCACCTCCAGGCCTACGCAGGCATGTCTCCCTCTGTGTCGACTTATTTCTCTAAAGCCTTCTCCCCTTCTCTCCTCCCTTCACCTTCTCCACCTGACACGGTCCTGTTTGATCTTCAGGATCTGGATCAAATGGTTCCTCTGCAGGGAGGTCGCCGCTCGCTCCTCCCACAGCCGGGATCTCTGCCCACGGCTATCAGAGCAGTGGCTAGGTTTTTTGTTTCTTTTTGTTATTATTTGTGGACCTCTCTGTCCAGCTGAGCACATAGTAGGCCAGCCACCGGGTAGGCGCTCTATAGGGCTATCTGGTCAGCTTCACTCCCTGAGCAGGCTCTGTGGCCTGTCCCTGACCCTGTTAGGGGAGGACACTTGAGCCCCAAAGTGAGACTCCTGGGATCAGGGCGAGGTGGCTTCTTGCTTTCCAGGAAGCGCTAATGCACTAACATTAGCGGGGGAGGCAGCAGCTCCAACTGGGTCACCCCGGGCCTGCGGCTGGGCCTCTGAGCTGCTGGAGGTGATGAAGGGGCTGGCGTTCCGTGGCTACACTTGTATGCTGTGCAGCCTGGAGCCCGTGGGGAGCGGTGGGGTCTGGCCAGGGCGAGGGAGGACAAGGGCGTTCAAGGGGAGCGGGGAGAGCAGACTGTGCGGGCTGAGGCACTTTCCAGGGCCCTGCAGAGCCATGTGCAGGCCCAGGTGCCCGGCCTCTGCAGGTGACCTTCTGAGGACAGAACAGGGAGGCCAAGGTCAGGATTCAGGTGTCGATGTGGACATGACTGAGAGAAACGGCTGGTGTGGACACAGCTCCACATCTGGAGGTAGCAGGTCGCACAGTGGTACAATTTGTTAACGTCATCCCCAACACCCTGCCTGTCCTGCAGCCAGTGAAGCAGCTGTCCCATCTCTGCAGAGGAAGAACCAAGCCCCGAGAGACAGGGAAGCCGTGTTCTCAAGGGCAACTGCTAAAAAGCAGCAGACCTAGATGAGAACGTCCAGGTGGGGCTTGGCACTTAGTAGGGACTTCATAAACACAACAGAAGCAAAGGCAAGCATGCAGCGACGCAGGGTCCCCACGTCCCATTCTAACTCTCTGCACCTTACCACCCCGGGGCCTTTCCCTTCTGGGCCAGCTAAGATCAGGTTTGAAACACTTGCCAAAGGATTAACCATTTTCTGGAAGGAGCTCACAGTTCTCATAGCTCCCAAACCTTGATAGGTGCCATTTATCAGCTAAGAGAGGACCTGAACTCCCCACTTCCTACTGCCTTAGCACAGCCTTCAGTCCAGAGCAGAAAAACTGCCTCTTACAAATGTGCAAACAACAGCATTGAGCTTTGCATCTCCGAAGTGCTTCAAAACCAATAATTAAGGAAACCTACGAACTGGACTAAGGTGTATGAGCTGTTCTTTCCTTCCTCTTTCCTGCTGCCCCCACTCTCCACCTCCCAAAGAACAGGAAGAAGAAGAAGAAAAAAACCAAACTGACTTCTTCATGTTGAGATGATCTGAGACTTTCATTACGAAAGAATAAATGGGTCACCGTGTTGGCTCAGAAGCTGCAGCCGCATGGAGCGGTATTCCTTTTGAATACCTGATCACCATGGCGAGGCCTCACTGCAGCTGAACAAAGACAAAAGCGGAGCTCCAGTAGCACCTGACCAAGGTCGCTGCGAAAATCAATGGTAGCACTAGCCACAGACCCGGGGATCCTTGACTCAGCTGCTCCTTCCCGGCTGGTTTCCAGGCTGCCTCCCTGCAGGACACCGTGGCCAGCTGGTAGGCAATTATATGTGCTAATGTCATGGACACTCCAGCTGCCGACCACGTTGTAGCATTTGTTAGAAGACCCAATGACCCTCACCTTTTTCGGGCTGTTGGTATTTAGACAGGGGAGCTCAGCTCCAGCTCGGAACTAGGAACCACCTGGCAACTTCTAGGTTGACCGGCTGGGAAGGCAGAGAGACAGGAGGCTGTATTTTTATTTTTAACCTCCTCTTGCAAAGCCCTCCATTCTGGACTTGTTCTGTCTCACAGCAGCTGTGTGACCTTGGGCAGATCCCATAAACCCAACGAGCCTCGTTCTTCTTGTCTGTAAAATGGGACCATCAATCCCCTTTGCATAGTTGTTGGGGATGGCTATGTCCAGGCCACAGGGACATTTAGTAGTTACAGGGCTAAGTCCCTTGTGTCTTTGCTGGATGTCTGAATAAATGAAACTTCTTTGATCTTGTTAAGGGCAAAATGAAGATAGTAATTCCTACTTTGTATCACAGTCAATGAGATTGGAAGATCTATGTAGAGATGTATCAAGATGTTCACTAAACTGATAAATAGGTATTCTTTTTTCATGTACTTTTTTTAGTTAATTAAATTTGTAAGTCTCATGCTTATTATTTAGGAAAGTTAACAGACTACTGTACAATAGTCTTTTGGTATCTGGGGAACACCTGAGAATACAAAAATCTGTGGTTGCTCAAATCCCTCATATAAAATGGTGTAGGACTTGCATGTTATCTAAAACACATGTTATTCTTCTGTATACTTTAAATAATCTCTAGATGACTTATAATACCTAATACAATGTAAATGCTGTTATACTATACTGTCTGGGAAGAATGATAAAAAGTTTGCACATATTCAGTATAGAAGCAAATTTTTGAAAAATATTTTTTATCCATAGTTGGTTGAATTTTGCAGAGGTAGAACCCATAGATACAGAGGGCTAACTGTATTTTGGTTTTCTCGTCACAAATTATGTTCAAATTCGATGCAAATTCAGCTGGAACAATCAGTCAGTTCATTTTCCACACGCCAAGTTGTCACTCAGGAGACAAATGAGTCAAGGATGGAAATAAATGACTGGAAAGAGCCCCGGGGCCTCAGATGGAACTGGCTTCCGATGTTCCCGTGTGTGCATCTTGGCCTGTGTACACATCACACTCACACCCCGAACGCCAGGGCCCAGACCTCGAACTGCACAGATGCTGAGACAGAATCCTTGGTGCGACTGTCGGAATGACATGTACATGGCCACTAGACCATGGTCGGTGCTGGAGGAGGGGCACAGAGACGGACAGCTCCCCGGAGGCTCATGTCACCTCTATGGAATTATGAAAAGGAAGAGAACCATCCAGGAGAGGGTTACCAGCATCCTCTGAGAGGTCTGCCTGGGTCTAGGGTGGGGACCAGAAAACTATACAGTCGTCCATCCCTTAGTATCTGTGGAGGGATTGGTGCAAGGATCCTCTGCGGACACCAAAATCGGGAGATGCTTAAGTCCCTTATATAAGATGGCATGGGTATTTGCTTATAACCTACACACATCTTCCTATATATTTTAAATCATATCTAGATTACCTATAATAATGGTACAATGTAAATGCTATACAAATAGTTTTAAAATGGTATTGTTTAGGGAATAATGAGAAGGAAAAAATCATGAAGGAAAAATCATATGCAATATTTTCCCCTGAATATTTTTGATCTGCAATTGGTTGAATTTGCAGATGCAGTGCCCCTAGACATGGAGGGCCAACTGTGCTTGTTATACCTGTAGGTTTCTGCCTATGATTACCAGCTTCTGACTCTATCTCTTAATATCTGTGAGATATTGGCAATTACTTCTCTCTCAGGCCTTGATTTTCTCCTCTGTAAAATGGGGCAGCACTACCTTTTTTGAACAACAATATTTTTAAACTTTTGTGGTACCGTGGGATTGAACCCTGATGCATTCTACCTCTGAACTACACCCCCAGCCCTTTTTATTTATTTTTTATTTTTTGTATTTGAAACAGGGTCTTGCTAGGTTGCTGAGGCTGTCCTCCAACCTACAATCCTCATATCTCAGTCTCCCAATACTGTGAATATAGGCATGTGCCATCATGCCTGGCTCAACAGTGTCGGTTTTGAGGCTTGTATTAGAAAATGTTAAAGGTCTTCCAAAACTATAATGCAATGTACCTAAGTCCGAGCCTCCATTATTATTTCAGGGGTAGCAGAGACTTGGTGCTCCTCATAATGACCACTTCATGAGCACGTATTTCTTTTCTAGCATTGCCTGTTTAGATGCTTCATATCCATGACTTCACCTGGTGCTCACACCAACATCCCAGCATCATCACCCTGGGAGGATGCTAATAGCATCTCCAGGTTGCTCACAAGAAAACTGAAGTTTAGAGAGGGGAACTAGCTTGCCCAACGTCGCACCACAGTTAACTAGCTCGTGCAACATTGAGCAATCTAGGAGACCTGAAGCGCTGAGGCATCCCAGGCTGGAGCTGGGGACCCTGAGGAGGAGCAGGGGGAGCGGGCTGCAGGAGGTGCCACCCTGAGGACATGGGGGGGGGGCAGGAGAGTCTAGTAGGCAGGAGCTGGGCTTTAGCCTACTAGGATCTCTTCCTCGGCACCTCTGCCTTCAGACTGTTCTGCCCATGGCTCTCTCATCTGCAAAACGGGAAGGTTATGCTAACCTCAGGAGGCTGCTGCGGGGATTAAAGGAGGCAGGGAAGGAGTGCAATGGTCTTGTGGCTGATAACTCCCACATAGTATGTGCTCAATAAATGGCTGCCCCCCCACCCCGACCTGTTGTTCTTCTGGGTGACAAGGTGTAAGACAGGGTAGTAGAGCCAGAAACTGTCTAGACAAAGAAAACCTGAAGGTAAGAAAAGTCTAGTGGTTATAATTACGGCCCTAGGGGTCTGAGCTCCCTAAATTCAGATCTTGAGCATTTCCTAGCCCACTGACCTATTTGGGCCTCAGCTTTCTTATCTTTGAAGTGGGCAAAAATAACTACCCACTTCACTGAGTTTGGGAAATAGCAGACATAATCCATGTAAAGCACTTAAAACCAGGCCCAGCTCATGGTAAACATTAATAAGTGCTACTAATAATGAATATTAATTAATATTAATAATTGCTAAGCAATTTTGACTGATCGGCCCCTTGTGTGTTCTTGGGCAGTGAGGCAGATCTGGGCCTTGGGTGGACCATGTTTTATACTGCAATCCTGCCATTTCCTTGCAGATGCCAAATTAAATCGTGGAAAGGCAGAAATCCCTGCACCTGGGGCTGTGACTGGGCTAGATGAACTGGGGAAGGGGTGTTCTCAGCAGATGGGGGAAAGGGATTATCAATAGTGACACCTCAAAAACAGCTGGACGGGTCAGGAAAGTGAGCACACATGCACACACGCGCACACACACACCACTAGGTTTTTGTGCTTTTTTTTTTTAAAGCCAGGTACGATTCACCTGAGTGAATTGTTGCTTCGTTTTCTTTGAATAAAAACGATGCCCCAGGCCTGGAGTCCTGAGCAGCCCACGAGTAACTCCCACGCTGCTGGAGGGGAGCCATGGATACAGGCGTGGGAAGTGCAGAGAGGACCCCTCCTTTCTCACACACGTGGGGAAGCAGAGGGACTGTCTTAGCCAGCCCGACATTGTACTCTGCAAGACTTGGTCAGAAAACTACAGGAAGGCAGGATTTTACTGACAAGGAGGGGAGGGAGGAAGGCAGGGAATAGAAACAGAAAGAATCCGGCGGAATAAAGAGGCGAAGGAAACAAGACACACGGGTATCCCGCCATCTAACCACGCTGCTTCCTCTGCTGTCCCTGGGACTCGGGGACCTGCTCACTGTTACACGCCCGCGCTGCCATGTAAACCCCTGGAGCTCAGCCCCGACCACCAGGACGGATGGAGGCGGCGCGGCCCCCGCCTCCGCCCCCCGCCCCGCGTCCTACCTGAGCTGGCGCGGCTCGCAGTCCACGCCGGGCAGCAGCAGCCGGGCCGCCTGGCGCACGTCGTCGCTGTCCATGGAGAAGCTGCGGCGGTGGCCGGCGTGCGCCACGGCCACCCGGATCCACTCCATCAGCGGTGGCAGCACGAGGAAGGGCCTGCGGCGGGCAGAGGGACGCGCGGTTAGGGCGGGGGCTGCAGCTCAGCCCCACCCCCGCCGGGGGCCGCCCCCTCCCCCCAGACTCCCCTCTCTCCCGCGCCCGCCCCTCCCCCCTCCCCTGGAGACCCTGCCTCTGGATTCTAGAGTAGTGGGAGAACCTTTGGAGACATCCTGAGCCCACCGGTGACCCCGGGGCAGACTCTTCAGAATCTTTGGGCCTCGGTTTCCTCATCTGTAAAACGGGGCTCCCGAGACCAAGAGAGGAGAGGAAGTAAGGCTTCTGTGAATACTATCCCTCTCAGCGGTCATGTGAATGTAAAGGAGATGAGTCACTTAAAGAACCAAGCAAGTGTATGGGGGCGGGGCGGGGGGTCTGGAGCTGTAGAAATCCAATGAGCACTGGGTGCCGGGATCTTGGGGCTCGCTGACTCTGGGCTCAATCCTAAGGGGTCCTCTAAGCCTCCCTCCCCAGCCCCAGCCTGCTGCCCGGAACCCCTCTGGAGCTCTTCCAGTGCTTGGCTCTTGTCCTGGCACCAGCTGCCTAAAGACTGAGCACCTGGCAAAGCCAAAAAGAGTGCCAAGGCAATTGTCAGCCTTCCCAGGCAGCCAGGCCGCCGGTGGCCCAGTAAGAGCCAGCAAAGCTGGGTTCTTGGGACCCTGGTCACTCACAACCTGGAAGCTGGAAGCCTCCTGGCTGTCAATGGAACCGTGGTGGGGGGCAGCTCCTCTGAACCGAGAAGATGCCTGCCTGGGCCCTAAGGGTCTCAGTAAGAGTGATGTTTGTGCTGTCTTCCCTCACATTGAGGGGTGGGGGTGTCAGTGAGAAGGGGGGCCTTAAGAAATTACTGTTACTTGAGTCCAAGCCCAGGATTCTGATTTAACTGGTACAGGGTGGAAAGAGCATTGGTACTTTTAAAAACCAACCCACATGAATTTAATGTGCATTAGAATTACCTGGAGGGTTTCTTAGACTAGATTGCTGGCCCCACCCCCAGGGTTTCTGACTGGGTAGATCAGAGGAGGGATCCAGGAACTTGCATTTCCAACAAGCTCTGGATGATACTCATGGTGCTAACCTGGAGACTACCTTCAAAGAGCTTATGCTGCAAAGCATTGGGTCTCAAGTTTATTGACTTATCACCCCCTTTGCTAAAAAAAAAAAAATCACTCAGACACCCCCTTCCCTTGAAAATCTATTCCTTCCTTTACCTCCCTCCCTTCCTTTTTTTCTTCCTTCCTTCCCACTGGGGATTGAACCCAGGGGCATTCTACCTCTGAACCACATTCCCAGTCCTGTTTTATTTTTTATTTTGAAACAGGGTCTCACTCAGTTGCTGAGAACCTTGCTAAGTTGCTGAGACTGGCCTCAAATCTGTGATCCTCCAGTCTCAGCCTCCTAACTCCTGGGATTGCAGGAGTGTGCCACCACACCTGGCTTGGAACTTTACCTTCTTTACGTCAATACACAGAAGGATGCAGTGATAAACTTGCACCTTCTGGGAGCTGTAGCACCCAACTTTGGAACCTATACTCTAATGTAATTGTGGGAGGGCCTAGGAATCATCTGGCTGGGGCAGGAGGTGTCAAAATGCAGATGCCCTGGCCCTATCTCCAGTGAACCAACCACATACAGTCTGAGACTACAACTTCAGTGATACTTTGAGAAATAGACCATGTAGCTCCAAAAGGTTTCCTATCGTTCAGCACTAGAGTGAGGCAAGGGTTGCCTGGGGAGCAAATTTAAGGGAGACCAGATTGTCCAAATATGTTCTAATTGCCTCTCTTACCTTCCCACTCCCCCTGGGACCACCATTCAGACCAGCATGGCCACCAATGGCGTCCATGAAGGGCTTAGAAGATGACCAGCCCACTTGGGATCTATGGATGTCACGAGCTCCTCACAAAGCTTTTGGTGACAGATTCCAGTTTTCCTAGAGTCTGACCTATTTGTAAGATGTTTATAAAATGCAGCAACCCAGCCTTTAATGTTCACTGCTGTCAGCCCCACTCATGACCTTGTCTAGACGCTTGGGGCCAACCTATGAGCTAGTTCTGAGTATGCCCATTTAACAGATCCGAATGATGCTTACTGAGGTTAAGGAACATCCCCTGGATCACAGGGTTATGACAGCTGGAGTTAGACCAAGCTATTTAACCACACAGCTTATGTGCTGTAATCCCACATAATACCGATATTCTCCTGTCCAGCATCCCAGCAAGCACCTGTTACCCAGCATGCACCTGTTACCCTAGGAGTTGATCTGGCCATGGACCCTTGATGGCATGCTATGTTCTCTCCTGGTCATGCAGCTCTATCGCTGTGTGTAAGGCCTCCAGCCCTTTCAAAACCTACAGCTCGCCAGGCGTGGTGGCGCACGCTTGTAATCCCAGCATTTGGGAGGCTGAGGCAGGAGGATCCGGGTTCACAGTCAGCCTCAGCTACCTAGTGAGGCACTCCGCAACTTAGTGAGACCCTGTTTCCAAAATAAAGAATAAAAAATAGGGCGGGGGTGCAGCTCGGAGGTAGAATGCTCCTGAGTTTAATTCCCAGTACCACACACACACACACACACACACACACACACACACACACACACACACAAACAGAAACAAAAACAAACAAAAAAAACCCCCTATAGCTCACTTAACCTTCAAACCACAGTTGAAATCACACCTCTCCCTAAACATTTTTTCCTGATAGCTCTGCCCCATGTGGACTCCCGCCCCAGAGGACTCCGCTGGCCCTGCAGGTGCCCCCTGAGCATGTCAACTCCACGGCTGCAGGGACCTGGGACTGCTCGGGTCACTGCTCCAGCCATAGCTCCAGGCAGGCTGCAGGCACTTAATAAATATTTGTTCATGAAACAGACTCAGATTTACCAATTTCTTACTGGGTGAAATAATAAAACCGAGTTTCTGGACCCGAGGACCTTTGGGGCAGACTTGCAGGAAATTTCTGCCTGAATCTGCCTGCTCCTTCGGCTGTCTCTCTTCCTCTCTCCCTCTCTCCATCACCTAAACCGAATCAGGCACTCAATAAACACACACCGACTTGAAATTGGATTGGATTCTACTGTCTCGGGGGAAGCAGGACTGATTTTTGTCACAGAGTCTCCATCACTGTTGGAAACCAGCCCCAAGTGTTCAGGGAACTCCCTCTGTCTGGGTTGCTTGTTTCAGAGGTGCGGCCCCCATTTTTCTTTCTTTTGCTCAGGGGCTCCCAAGCACAGCCCACAGCACCCCTGTCCCTGGCGGGCTGTCTCCATCACAGAACCCCTCTCCAGCTGCTGCCTTTATGACATGGTTTCACCTGCTGAATACCAGCGGCACAAAGAGAGGTTCTGCCACCTTCCAAGTAACACCTTTGCCAAAACAGCTGGCCAAACCCCAGGGTAAGAAAGCCTGAACCCCAGGAGTCTGGCCTCCTCTGGAATTTTCTATGTACCTATTCTCTCTCCTTTCAACATTGCTTTCTTTTCGTCACTCTGACCTCAATAGTTTATAAGCTCCTGAATTCTTTGCCAGCAACTCATTACAAAATCTTCTTATCTTGTCTGCTCAGAAGGGGGAAAACAGCATTATTTGTGATGTTTTATTTGGAGGAGTTGGAGATGGGAAAGAATTTGAGGGCCTTCAGTCAAGGAGAGGGGTGGAAAGGGCTCAGAAAAAAATGCATTTTCTTTATATATTTTTTAAGAGAACAGTATTGTACCAGCTGCCAACTTTATTCTGAAGCTGTGTGTATTGACTAAAACTTTGAAGCAGCCTGAGGAGCTCATGGTTTAGTGAAGTTTGCAGGAGCTGTGGTTTCATATTCCGGAGTTCTGGTTCAATAGGACTGGAGGTGGAGCCCAGGCACCTGCATTTTAAACAAGATCTCCTGGGAATTCCCAAGAAACCCCTGACGGAATGTCCAGGCATGAAGAGACGAGGGAGATGTTCGACTCAAACAGGGTGGTGGCCATCTAAATCTTCACTATGAGCTGGGAATGGTGGTGCATACCTGTAATCCCAGTACTTGGGAGGCTGAGACAGGAGAATTGCAGGTTTGAGGATAGCCTCAGCAACTTAGTGAGACCTTAAGCAACTTAACAAGACCCTGTTTCAAGGTTGAAAAAAGAGCTTGAGGGGTGTGTGGCTCAGAGGTAGAATACTTCTGGGTTCAATTCTCAGTACAAAAACAAAAAGACAAAACTCAAGACCTGGCCATGCATGCATAACTGATGGAATGTCAATTATTAATGTCATTTATTCATCCATGAATCTTTTAGGGAGCACCCAGATTCTAGGCGAGATTTTAGGGGCTGGGTTACGGTGGAGACAGACAGGACTCACCGGGCCTCAATTCTTACATAGCTGAACGCTGATGGGGGACCCATAAGAAACACAGAAGCCAACAAGTAATAAAGCAATTGCAAGTTGTGGTGGGTGTCAGGATGCTGAGATGAAGAACAGACAAAGCTGAGGTGCTGGGAATGCCTCCCTGAGGAGGTGACAAAATCTTAAAGATGTGAAGGAGTTGGCTGTATGTGACGGTGTATAGAGGATGGGATCCAGGCAGCAGGAACAGACTGGGCAAAGGCTCCGAGGCCTTTCCAGCTCACCAGGGGCTTTCACACATTTCATCTCCTATTTGCCTCTCCAGGCAATCTGGGGGCCTGGCACAGAGAGAGGGTGGCCGGGACATGTGTAAGGAAGGATCTGTGGCAGGCTGAATAATGTCCCCAAAGACATCAGGTGCTATTCCCTGGAGCCTTGAAATGTTGATGGTGAAAGACAGGATTCACCTGGTGCAGTCGTGTGACTGAGTTAAGTACCTTGCAAAGGGAAGATTATCCTGAGGTACGCAGGTGGGCTCTAGTGCAATGAGGGAGATTTGGTGGCACAGAAGAATGTGCCACCAAAGCGAGATGTTCCATTGCTGGCTTTGAAGATGGTGGAAGAGGCCACAAGCCAAGCAATGCAAGGAAGGCAGTTCTAGAAGCCAGGAAAGACAAGGACGTAGATTCCTCCGTTGGAAATTCTGGAAGAAAACAGCCCTGCCTGCCAACACCTTGACCTCTGCTCGTGAAACTGACTTTGGACTTCTAATCCCCCAGAAATGGAAAAGCATGCATGCACGTCGTATTACCCAAAGTTTGTGGCATTTGTTACAGCAGCGACAAGAAACTCATACAACCCCAGAGCCAGGAGACTGAAAGGGTCACTGAGGGTGAGGCTGGAGGCCAGTGGAGCAAGTATTAAAGTCAAGAGTGAGGGCATCCATGGGGCTCTGAAATTCATCTCAGATACCAAGGTCAGGACAGTGCCTGTTGTTATGGGGTGAACTGTGTTCCCCCAAATTCTTGAAGCCATAACCCCAGTACTTAAGATGTAATTGTATTTAGAGGTAGAGCTTTTAAAGAAAAATACCTTTAATTACCTAAAACAAGGCTGGTATGATGGGTCCTGATCCAATATGACTTGGGACTTCTTAAGAAGAGCAGATGAGGACACACAGGGGTGTGGGGTCGTGTGTGCACAGAGGCAAGGCCATGTGAAATGACAGCAAAAGCTGGCCAGGTGCAGGCCAAGGAGAGTGAGCTCGACCCTGCAACAGCTCAAGCTCAATTTCCACCTTCCGGAAGGGTGAGGGAATAAATTTCCATTGCTTAAATGACCCAGTCTAGTCCTTTGTGATGGTGGCCCCAGAAAAAGAAATCACACCTGTGATTTGACATTTTGAAGAACCCTTGAGCACAGGATCCCCAAACCTAAGAAACCCCAACCCTGAGGTTTCAGTCTATGGCGTGGGGCTCTGATTGGAAGCTCAAACTCTGTAGAGACCTAATGGTGTTGGTTCATTTCCTTCAAAGCCGTGGCGAGAGTGGACGAGTTCAGAGACACTGGGGGGCTGTGCATTGGCGTGGTCAGGAGTGTGAGCTGTGTGCTGAGCCTGAATAGCTGGCCCCTCCCACATCACGCTGAAATGTAGTCCCCCAGGCAACAGGATTACAAGGTGCAGCCCTGGGGAGGAGTTTCAGTCACGAGAGCCACTTTCAAGCCTGCATGAGAGGTTGAAGACAGCACTCCCTCGTCCTTCCTTCCTTCCCTTCTGCCTATGCGAGGACACAGCTTCCTTCCCCCTGGAGGGTGCAGCAGCAAGGTGCCACTTGGAAACAGACAGCAGCCCTCCCTGGACACCAATCCAGTCCGTGCCTCCAGCACCTACTGTTTACAAATTACCCAGTCTACGGTATTTTGTTATAGCGGCAAAAGTGGTCTAAAATGTGGTGTGACTTTGAATGAGGTATCTCGATTTTCACGATTAACTTCTCACTGGGAAAGTGGGGATAGTGATAGTACTGAGTTCAGAAGGTGTGGTTGGCTGAGTAACCCCCCACCCACCCAACATGTCCATGTCTGAATCATTGGAACCTGTTTTATTTGGCAAATGTGTGTTCTGGTTTGGATCTGGAATCATCCCCTAGAAGTTCATGTGTTAGGTAAAATGATTGGACTAGGAAGATTCTGATATCATCATTGAGTTAATCCCCTTAATGGATTAATCCATTGGGATAAGCCCTGGAAGGGTTTATCTGGTCTGGCCTCCTGCTCTCTGCTTCCAGCTGCCATGAGCGGAACAGCTCTCCTTCAGCCATGATGCTCTACTTCTCCTCAGGCCCAGAGCAATGGAGTAGCCGACCCTGGACTGACCGAGACCTCTGAAACCATGCGCCCAAACAAGCTTGTCCTCCTCTGAGTTGTGTCAGGTATTTGGTCACAGCAACGTAAAGCTGACTAAAACAACGTGTTTTGTGCTAGCGGGCAAAATGGATTTTGCACATGTGACTCAGTTAAGAATCTTGGGAAGATTATCCCAAATTATACACGTGGGTCCTAAATGCAATCATAGAGATCCTTCTAAGAGGGAGACAAAGCCGGGCGTGGTGGTGCATTGCCTGTAATCCCTGTACTTGGGAGGCTCATACAAGAGGATCTCAGGTTTGAGGTCAGCCTCAGCAAACTAGTGAGGTCCACTACAACTTAGTGAGATCTCCCCATTTCAAAAGAAAAAGAAAAAAGGGCTAGGAAAAAAAAAAAAGGTGTAGCTTGGAGATAGAATTCTACTGGGTTCAATCTCCAGTACCAAAAAAAAATAATAAAAGGGAGACAAGGTGGTCAAGGTAAGAAATGGGACATGTGACATCAATAGGTGGAGTCGGGTGGGAAGGGGTCCCCAACCAAAAGGAACACAGGCACCCACAGAAGCTAGAAGAGGCAGGGAAACAGAGTTTCCCCTGCTGAGCCTCCAGAAGGAACCTGCCCTGCCAACTCCCTAACTCTAGCCCAGTGAGTCTGGTTTCAGATTTCTGGCTTCTAGAACTATAAGAGAATAATTCTGTGAGGTTTTTTGGTTGTTGTCTGTTTTTTGGTACAGGGAATTGAACCCAAGAGCATTCTAACTCTGAGCTACACACTCAGCCCTTTTTTATTTCAAAACAGGGTCTCACTAGGTTGCTAAGGGTCTCCCTAAGTTGATGAAGTTGGCCTCAAACCTGTGATCCTCCTGTCTCAGCCTTCCAAGTACTGGAATTACAGGCGTGTACCACTGTGCCTGAGCTTTCTGTGTTGTTTTCAGCCTTCGCTTTCGTGGCAAATTTTCACAGCAGCCAAGGGAACAGATTCAGAGTGTTATTGTAAGAATTGAATGGGGTGATGTACGTATCTTGGTGCTCCATAAATTCTTATCCTCACTAACATTGTTTCTAGCATCCCTCAGCTGTCTCTCCAATGGATTGAGGAAAAGGCCTTGCTACATAGGACGGCACAGTGGGCTGTTCCTGCCCTCCCTTTTCAAATTGAATCAAACCTCTGCTGTCGCTACAGCCATTCCCTTACAAACGATGTGGCCCTGACTTCTCATCCTTGTTATCTGTTGAGTCTTTCTTAGCCCGGAGAGGAGTTTGGATGTTTGATTGTGGTTTAGGAAGCTCATCATTCCAGAGATACAGGGAGGGAAGGAGAAGCAGCTGAGCTGATAGTAGACAATATCCAGTGCGGGTTTCTATAGCAATCCTCACCGTCCTCTTGCTCTGTCTGTGGGCACTGAAGTCAGGAAGATGGCAGAGGTGAGGGGTGGCCATGACTGGTTGCTATAGTGACCACCCCACGGTGGAGATGTGCCCCACAGGGAGGGGGAAGAACCAAAGAGAGGGCTCTGGATCAGTGCTTTCTGCACATGAATGTGTAGATGCCTCTCCCTGGAATTTATTCAAATATACAGATTCCTATTCAGCAGGGGGGCAGGGCCTGAGAATCTGCATTCCCAATGAGCTTCTAGGTGATGATGGAGCAGCTGGTCCATGGACCACATTTTGAATAACTAGGCCTCAGGGAGCATCATGACTCAAGCCAGGTGAATTCTAGTATTGTGTTAAAGGGGGGCCTGGGGCCAGACATGAGGGAGCTTGGGGAGGGGACAGAGGCTCCACAGACACTGGAATGGAAGGAGGAGATGGGCCGCTGTATCAGCTTGGCTGAGCCTAGTGTGCAAGGCGGTGCCAAGTTGCAGGGGCACCGTGAAAGGCAGTGTCTGGTGGGCTTAGCTTTCATCTTGGCGGGCTGTTCTGACTCTTGCCAGGATTCTTGGTTAGTCTTCCAACAATCCTGTGAAGTCCTTCAGTCCTGGGTGGTTCCTTCTGAACCAAGAACCCTCCCATTGTCTGAAGAGTATTTTGAATTCATTATAGTGTTTAGTATCATTCTGAAAATAGAAACACTTAAAAAAAAAATGCACTGCCTGTAATCCCAGTATTTGGGAAGCTGAGATGGGAGGATTGAAGGTTTGAGGCCAAGCCTCAGCAACGTAGTGAGACCCTGTTTCAAAATAAAAAATAGAATGGGGTTGTGACTGTAGCTCAGAGGTAGAATAGCCCTGGGGGTGGGGGAGTGAGAAAGGAGAAGGAGAAGAAGAAGAAAGAGATCTCTGTCCCTGAGGACCCTGGACTTGGCTGCATCAGCAAGCTTTCTGTGGTCTATAGCCTGCCCACCCACCCTGCGGAGCTTGGATTGCCGGTCTTGACAATCACGTGAGCCAATTCTGGGAATCAAATCTGTGTAGGTGGGTGTGAGTAGCATATTAGTCAGGGTTCGCCAGAGAAATAGGATATGTGTGTGTTCATAGATCAATTTATTATTATCTACCTATCTATTGATTTATCAGTTGGTGACCAATTGGCCTATTCATCCATCTGTATCTATTTATGTATCTATCTACCTACCAAATTACTGATCTTGTTGTATATCCATCCATCCATCCATCCATCCATCCATCCATCCATCCATCCATCCATCCATCTTTATCAACTTGTCGATGTACCATAGCTATCTATCTCTCATTATCTATCAATCTATCTATCTACTTATTTATCTACCTACCTATCCATTGATCTACCTACATGCCTCACATCCTGTTGGTTCTGCTGCCTGGATAACAAGCACACCCCTGCAGTGAGCTTTAATTGGACCCACCTTCACCTCTCCACTTCGGACCTTTCACCATCTTACACACTTGACCGAGGCTGGCAGGAGACTTGGGGTGGGAGTCACATATAGGACCACTTCCCAACACCCCGAATGTGCAGAGATAGGGCTTGAGAATTGTGAAAAAAAAAAAAAAAAAAAGGCATTCTGGGAAGGGCCCATGCTTTCAGGGAAAAGCAAGCCACTTTGTGCCCAAAGGACACGTGTAAAAGTCGGTCCCAATTACAGTGATGATATAAATTGCCTGAAATGGGCAAGAGCACAGGACCCTGGGTGGGAGGTGATTCCTGCTGATGGTGCCCGCAGCACCTCCTCTGGCCTGCTTGTCACGCGTTCTGAGGAGGGTGACTCAGAGGACTGAGGGGTTGCAAACAGCCAAAGTACGGGCGTGCGAGGCAGAGCGAAAAGCATGGATGAATAGCAGTCTCTACCTTGTCAGCAAACAGCTGCGCGTCCCCAGTCTTGTCTTCCCCTCCCACCCACAGGACAAGGATCCCTTTCCTTCTCCCGACCCCCACTGCTCAGGGACATAGCGCTTTCACCCGTCTCCCTGGGGTCCCATCTTATCCACGCCCCTCCTCTATCTTTCCCATCAGCTTTTAAGCCTCAACACACTCCTGTCTTTCACAATTTAAACAGGACAGAGCAAACCTGTAAGAACTCCTGGTCCTCCTGCAGCATCGGCCCAGATATTCCATCTACTTCTCCATCTTTGGGGACCTCAGAATGGGACACCCAGGACACCATTGAAATGCAACCCCACTCCACGCCCATCCCCTGTACATCAGCTTCTAACAAACAGCCACAAACCTGGAGTCTTAAAACAGAAAACTTATCGTCTTACAGTTCTGAAGGCCAGAGCCCAAAGTGTCAAGATGTCATGGGGGCCACGCACACCCCTCCGGGGCTCTCCGGGAGGGCCCATTCCTCGCTCCCCCGTCCTGCTCTCGGTGGCCGCTAGCATTCCCTGACGTGCGGCTCTGTCACTCCGTGCTCTGCCTCTGTCTTCACATCACCTTCCTCCTCTGTGGATATCGAATCTCTCCGTCTTATAAGAACACTTGTCATTCCATTTAGGGCCACTCCGATAAGCCAGGATAATCTGCCTACGTCGAGATCCTCAGCTGAATCATATCTGAAGACCGACCCTCCCTCTCTCGCTCCCTCCCTCCCTTCTGGAATTCCTACTGAATCCAGGGGCACCACACTACTGAGTTATATCTCCAGCCCTTTTAATTTTTATTTATTTATTTTTTGAGACAAGGTCTCACCGAGTTGCCCTGGCTGACTTTGAACTTGTGATCCTCCTGCCTCAGCCTCCCAAATATTGGGATTACAGGCAGTTGCCCCTGCGCTTGGCTAAGACCCCTTTTCTTTATAAGGTGAAAATCTAGGTTCTAGGGATTAGAAGCTGATGTCTTTGGGGCTGTCATCTGTAGGCATCTGTGACACCTACCAAAGGCTGAGACCCTCGGGTCTGGAGCGTGCCAGCTCTGAGCGGCCCGATGTCCTTCTTAGGTACCCCGGGGACCAGCAGCCAGCCTGTGCCTCCTCCCTCCTCTGGGCTGCTGAATGCACCACCACCCTGCCCGACTCGGGCACAGAGCGTCTGTAGCAGGGGCCTGATCTCAAATGGGAGGGGTGCCCGTGAGGCCCAGGGTAGACATGCCCTGGGAGGAAGCGCAGCCTCAGAAGTGGGGGGCCACAGGCTCTCTGTCAGGCTGCTGCAGAACCTCATCGCAGCCGTGGTGAGAACATCAGCGTGCAGGAGGCAGCAGAAGCCGCAGTTCCATCCCCTGGGAGAAGGAGTTCTAAAAGCCTAAAAAGGCAGGGCCTGGTCTGCTCAGGGCCAAGAGGCAATGGCCAGGTTGGGATCCCGCATGGGCCTGCCTCTGCCCCCCTAAAAGATTTTCAGGAAAAGTCTGCAAGAGGCAGCACATGGCCGTGCAGAGGAAACCCACCATGCCTTTGAATCTGGGGCTGGGGAGGTGGCAAGGGGATCCTCCCTGGGGATGTCGTGGCCAGCTGTGGGACCTGGGGCAAGTTACTTAACCTCGCTGGGCCTCAGCTTCCTCACAGGTAAAACGGGAGCATTTGTATGGCCACGAGATTGTTGCCAAGATCCAGTGAGAGCAGTTATGTGAGGTGCTTAGCACGCAGTAACTGCTCAACAAAGTATTGTTTAGGGCTCAGTATATATGAGGCATGGCTCTGTGCATTTTTCTTTCTTTGGCTCATTTGTTAGTCACAAGAAAATCTAACATAAGTGCTATTATTATTTCATTATACAGATAATGAAAGGAGGCACAGAGGGGCTATGTGGCTACCTAAGGGCACACAGCTATAAGCAGCAGTACCAGGATACACATGCAGGCAGTTGCGCTCAGAGGCAGGGCTATTAGCCATGCATTTTATCATTTCCAGGCAGAGGCTGTGGCATGTGCAAAGGCCCAGAGGCAGTCGGGGGGCGAGGTGCTTTGGAGAGACTAAGCTTGGTGTGGCTGGAGCTGAGACAGAGAAGAGACAGCCGCAGAGAGAGAGAGATGGATGGATGGGAAATAATGCACAAGAGAGAGAGAGAGAGAGAGAGAGAGAGAGAGAGAGAGAGACAGAGGAAGAGAGAGAGACAGAGAGAGAGACACACAGAGAGAGAGAAAGGAAGAGAGGGAGCGAGAGGAGGGAAGAGAGAGAGAGAGAGAGAGACAGAGAGAGAGAGAAAGAGAGGGAGGAAGGATGGCAGACGTAGGGCCTTATAACTTCTGGAATAAAATTGTAAGTTCCTATACGTTGATTCCTTAATTAGAATTATAGTAGTTTAGGAACATATAGAAAACAAACTCAGAAAAATATTTAGAAAGAAACACTAAGAATGGGCTGATGAAATACCTCTGAGAATGCAAAGCAATGGGTTAGCCATCACCCTGTGTTTAGAAAATTAACGGAGAATATTTATACTATGGCAGAGACATGTCCCTCCACATGTGCTTTAATTTTCTTCCTTAGGAATGAGTTCTCCAAATTTCTAGCTGGGCTCATGACTACCTAGCATAAAGATGATATCTTTATGCTAGGGGACTGGTTCTTACCATGAAGTATAAGCAGTGGTTTCCTGTGAGATTTCCAGGAAAGGCCCCAAAGAAGAGAGGCCCAATTTTTATCTGGTGTTCCTTCATTCTGTAGGCAAGAATGTGGACATGATGGCTGGCATGCAAGCAGCCAAAACGGGCCATGAGGTAGAAGCCACATGTTGATAGAGGCAGAGCAATAAGAGAAGGAGGACTTGGATTTCTGACAGTTCCTGAAGTGGCTGACTTGCCCTGGATTCTTGCTTTTGGACTTTGTTTACATGAGCCATAACCTATCTTCGTTAAACATCTGTTATTTGTGTTTTTGGGTCACCACTAGCTGGATCTAATTCTAAGTAACACTGTTATCAGTTCCTTTTCCAGGTGAGTGAAATCTCTATTTATCCTTTATTGTTGTCACATGAGTTGAGTTTCTTTCTGCTTCTTAAAAAGGACAAGGACTTTCCTTTTAATAGTTATCTTTTAAGGACTGTGAACTTGTAACCTTGAGGATCTATACTTAGTCTCAGAAAATATATTTGTTAAAATATTTGTTAAAATAAATTCTGTGAAAACTATGTCACAGGAAGTTGACTTTGTTTATTGTCCTTATGAAAATTGACTGACAGTGGCTTTGAGTTCATTATAATTTACCTGGCCAATAAAAATAGCAATACAAATGCTCTTGGAGTCAGAAGCACATCTCAAAGTCTTCATCTTTGCAGAAGTTAATTCACAAGTAAAAATAAATATTTTGGTACTAAGGATTGAATATAGAGGGGTTCTACCACTGAGCTACAACCCCAGTCCTTTTAATTTTTATTTTGAAACAGGGTCTCACTATGTTGCTGAGGGTCTCGCTAAGTTGCTGAGGCTGGCCTAGTGATCTTTGTCTCAGCCTCCCAGGTACTGAGATTTCAGGCAGGTGCCCCTGAGCCCAGCTACAAGCAAAATTGTAAAATTTAATTTTGATGCATTTATCTTTAAGTAGCCACATGTGGTTCATGGCTACCCTGTTGGATAATGGAGCCACAGGCTGTCTTTTGGGTCAGTACCATTTCGGTAGAGTAGGTAGTGGAAAGAGGGCTCTGGAAGGTGTTAGGCCACACACAGTTTTTGCTTTCTTTTCTCATGATTCTGACCATCATCATCATCATCACTATCATGAAGTTTTAGCACCTTCCATTTGTGGAGTGCTTATGATGTTCCAGGATCTGGGCAAAATGCTTACACATATGCAATGACGTATAATTATAAAAACACTGTTGGAAGGTAACTATAAAAACCATTCCAAAGCCGGGCGTGGTGGCGCACGCTTGTAATCCCAGCATTTGGGAGGCTGAGACTGGAGGATCCAGGTTTGAAGCCAGCCTCAGCTACCTAGTGAGGCACTCCGCAACTTAGTGAGACCCCGTTTCAAAATAAAGAATAAAAGATAGGGCTGGAGGTATAGCTTGGAGGTAGAATTCCCCCGAGTTCAATTCCCAGTACTGAAAAAAAAAAAAAAAATTCCAATTTTGCAAAGGAGTCAACTGGCGGAGGCCTCAGCAAGTGATAGGAAGTTGTAGAGGCCGCCACAGCTGGGGTTTGAGTGCAACAAGGCCAGGATACAAAGCCCATGGGCTCAGTTGCTATTTAATTGCTTCTCCAAGAACCAGTGTGACACTGATAAATCTCCGAGCACTGAGTTGCTTTCAGTTGCCCACCTGAGACATGAGGGGCCGGGCATGGGAACCCGGAGCTCCACTGGAGCAGGGAAAAGCTGTGATTCCTGCACCTCTGGAGGGGGCACTCACTCTTTCTTCCTTTCTTCCTCCCTCCCTCCTTCCCCTCCTTCCTTCCTTCCTTCCGATGGGATGGACCCGGGTACATTCTACCTTTGAGCTACACCCCCAGCCTTTTTTATTCTTTGTTCTGAAATAGAGTCTAAGTTAGCACGTGTTGGCCTTGAACCTTCGATCCTCCTGTCTCAGCCTCCCAAGTACTGGGATTACAGGTGTGTGCCACCATGCCCAATCTGGGAGGGGAGGGACTTGTATAATAAATGCTGTCATTTACAGGTGTGACCATGTGACTTAGACCTACCCTGAGTGCTCTGAGAACAGTTCATTTAGTTCCCTAAACTTACCCCTAGAGTTGGTTATAGATTTTTTTTCCTTGGTGTTATTGGGGGTAAAACCCAGAGGAGCTTTACTACTGAGATGAACCCCTAGTCCTTTTTTTATTTTTTTTCTTATCTTTAAATAAGTTCTCGCTAAATTGTGGAGGCTGGCCTTGAACTTGTGATTCTCCTGTCTCAGCCTTCCAAGTACTAGGATTACAGCCCTGTACCATGGTACCTGGCTGGTTACACATTTTTTAAAGCTGTCCAGGTGATTCAAGTCACCAGAAATGTCTAAGAGGATCAGCCCCGGACTGGAGTTGCTAAAGTCAGAAAATAACCTTCTGTAAAGAGTTTGTTGTAAGCATTATGGTGTGTATGTGTGTGTGTGTGTGTGTGTGTGTGTGTTTATGTGTGTGTGTGTGTGTGTGTTTCAGTTAGACCCTGACAGCTATATATAGTTATATAGTGTTCATTTCTCTTTTTGCCTGGGTGGCCAGGAAATCCAAAGCTAAGTTTGGTGCTCAGTCCTCATAACAAACCTTAGGAGATGTTTCTGGTACAGCGGTCTTCCTTGCTCTTAATGGCATGTTTTTGTATTGCTATCTTTGTTTTGTGGTTCTGTTGTAAGAAATTGGTACTATGAGCCTAGCTCAAGTCTCTTTCAGAGTTAGGTTGGTTGTAAATGGCAAATAAATAAACATCAGCAGTCTTAGATTACACCAAAGTTTCTAGTCTGTGATAACAAGAATGAAAAAGAGACTGTCCTTATGCAGAATGAAGCAGCTCCACAGAAGAGATAGGGAATGGAAATGGAACAGAATTTCTCAATTGAAGTCGGGCGTGGTGGTGCATGCTTGTAATCCCTGTACTTAGGAGGCTGAGACAGGAGGATCATAGGTTTGAGGACAGCCTCAGCAAGTAGTGAGAGTCTCAGCAAGCTAGCTAGACCCTGTTTTCAAATAAGAAATAAAATTGGACTGGAGGTGTAGCTCAAAGGTGGAATGCCTCTGGGTTCAATCCCCAGTAGCAAGAAAAAAAAAAAAAAAAAAGAAAGAAAGAAAAAAAAAAAAAAAAGGAACACAGAAAAAGGAAAGAAAGCAAAGAGAAACCTCCCCAGGAGGCTGAAAAATCTAGGGAGAGGAGGGGAGTGAAAGAGGTAGGTTTGGTGCCTACGAAAAACAACCATCTCGCAGACTTATGGGCTCTTCACATGCCCGAGAAAAAACACAGGCAATTTCCTGTTCAGACTACGCGCTGCCCCTTTACGCTGTGCTGAATCTGGAGGTGAAGGATGGGAGAAACCAGGAGAGAAACGGGATTTTAACAGAGGGAAAATCAGAAGGGCTAATTCTGTTAGTGCCGTCTGGGTAAGGACCCCCCAGCAGGCACAGATGGCAGGGCTGTGTGCGCCATTGGCACCGGTGGAGTCTTCAGAGCTGAGGAACGACCGTGTGTGGGAATAAGTCTAATCTTCTCTCAGGAGAACCCTGAGCCTCCTCTCTCCAAGGGAAGGGATTCGGTTCCTGGGCCAGTCCTGGATGGGGGAGGCAGAGTGACTTCCAAT
This sequence comes from Graphiurus murinus, assembly GCA_004027655.1. Taxonomy (NCBI): domain Eukaryota; kingdom Metazoa; phylum Chordata; class Mammalia; order Rodentia; family Gliridae; genus Graphiurus; species Graphiurus murinus. The sequence continues at coordinate 101,452 of PVLC010000321.1, forward strand.
CAGGGGGCGCATGCAAAGCCCCCCACCAAGGGAGAATGATGAGATGGAGGCCTGGCCAGCCAGTGACCACACACCCCTGAGATGGAGGGGTGCAGGTGAGAAGTCGGGAGGCTTGGCTGGGGTGCAGAAGCTGGTTCCTAATGGAAACTGTGTGCAAGGGCAGGGGAAGAGACAGATGTCGCCTAACCCCTGGACACCTCCTCCACCTAAAGACTGAGGTAAAGGACGGCTCATGAAGGAACAGGGCAGAAGCGCCATTACTTGGAAGATTTACCCTTAGGCATCTTTGTCTACCTGAGGCATTGGACACATAGTTAAAATTGTTATAAGTCTAGACATTAGATAGAGAAAAACACAAAATTAGGTTCAGGGGAAAAAACAATAGCAAAGACAGCATGTCAAGGTTCCTGCCCATTTTCTGGTTGTTCAGCCACAACTGTAGCAATACCACAACCCGCCGAAAGGGGCGCCCCTGCACAAGCGCTCTCTGCTCAGCTTGCCGCTGTCTGCAGACTTTTTTCCCATCCGCTCCTTACACCTGTTCTTACTTGGCTTCCAGCTTTCCAGCCTCTCCGTCTTGCTCTATATTCCTCCCTGCTCGTATCTGGCATGTGTCCAGGTTGACACTTCTGTTTGCACAAATCTGATTCTACACACCCGCCGCACGCCTTCCCCCTTTCTAGGTACACTCCCTGCCTGTATCTTTCTTGCATGCAGACCTTTGTTTCTCCCAGGCATGAACTAACTCTGGGGGGTGGCTCCTGCAGTCGTCTGGCTGGCCCCAGTGCTGCAAATGGGAACCGTGCCCGTGCAATGGGCTGAGAAGAAATCGTTTTCCTTTTCTGTAATAGCCAGACTGCAAGCCAAAGCCAAACACATATAATTACAAGACTGGGGTATTGACCTCACTACCCAGATCCCTAGAATGGGGGTTCCTGGGATACAGTAGCCATGCTGATTCATCTTCGGCTCTGCTTTCTCTTTTAATACCCAGGACAGGGGATTTCACTGGAATAGGTGCTAAGTAAATGTCGTGTTAAGTTGATAGCCCGGAATTTTTATCACGAATGCCAAGGACCCACGAGTGGGACTGGGTTATCCCACAACATTCCCAAGTGTGTAGACTCTAGACCCATATAGCTTTGAGTTTTAGTCTTGGTGCTACAAGGCAACTGGGTGATGGTCAAATTTCAGCAAGTCCCACGGCCAGTGAGCGCTAGGTTCCTTTCTGGAAATGGGTAATGTGTGTTCTGCAGGCTTTCCCGGTACACAGAAGGTGCTCTGAGTTACAGCTGCTTCAGGCCACTGAGAAGTTGCACCTGAACTAGCAATGGACAATGGACTGGTTCTGTAAGGCCCAAGAACAAACACTGGATTAGTGGTAGGGGCTCCAGAGAGCAGATCTTTGCTCCCTGTAGGAAAGACTACGAGGAGCCTTGGCTCTCTGAAGCTGGAGCTATGAGCTCTGTAGCCTCAGAGGTGGGGGCCTTGCCTGGACAATCCCCGGGGAGGGCACCGCCAAGGAAATTCAAACATGCGATGTGACTTTCGGAGTCCCAGGAGGCTAGCTCTCTAAATTTAACGGTCTGGCTAATTTTTAATGCGTACGTGCATATATATAGACTCATTTCAAGATCAGACAATTGGATTATTTTCATAATCATCCCCTGATTCTCATTTCTCTCTTCAGTTCTTCCGCATTGCTGCCAGGATGAATGTGCTAATGTGGAAATCTGTCCGTCTTTTGAAAGTACACGTCTCTTAGCCCGGCTACTTACTAATTGGCCTCAGTCCATGCAGTCATTCTTTGAAGTATCCGTTCCACACCTGCTTGGCACCAATGTGCTTGACTCACACCAAAAGACCAGCCATTTCTGGAATAGCCTCTCTCTCTCCCTCTCCCTCTCCCTCTCCCTTTCCCTCTCCCTCTCTTCCTCCCCCTTCCCCTCTGCTATTGTTTCTTTTCTCTTTCCACCCTCTCCCTCCAGTGAATTCCTACTTATCTTTCAAGATATGTCACCTCCTCTGACCAATGTCCCCAAGGGCTCCCCTGCCATACAGTTAGCCATCCCCCTGTCCCTCTGTAGCATTCTGCACAATTCTGTGCATACTACTTTTTTTTTTTTTAATAGTATTAGGGATTGAACCCAGGGGGATTCTACCTCTGAGTCAGTGTTTGTCCTATTTTATTTCGAAATAGGGTCTTGCTAAGTTGCTGGGGGCCTCACTAAGTTGCTAAGGCTGGCCTTGAACCTGTGATCTTCCTGTCTCAGCTACCCAAGTACTGGGATTATAGGCATGCACCACTGTGCCTGGCTCTATACACTACTATTTATATAGTGTTATCACCATACTTTATGTCTTCACCATCACCCAACTACATTGGGGGACATGGATTCTTCATATTTGTACCCTCAAAACTTGCACATGGTGGCACTTTTCAGGTGGTCACTATTCAAGTCACTTTTTTTGTTCTTGTTTTTGCGGTACTGGGGATTGAACTCAGGGGCATTCTACCTTTGAGCTATACCCCCAACCCTATTTTTTTATTCTTTATTTTGAAACAGGGTCTCACTAAGTTGCGGAGTGCCTCACTAGGTAGCTGAGGCTGGCCGCAAACCCGGATCCTCCGGTCTCAGCCTCCCAAATGCTGGGATTACAAGAGTGCACCACCACGCCTGGCTTCAAGTCACATTTCATGTTAATTTCTTGGTCTGTTATTTTTCTGTTGGACCACTGGCTTCATGAGGTCAGGGATGTACCCTGTGTTCTGCTATATCTTGTGTGTGTGTGTGTGTGTGTGTGTGTGATGCTGGGGATTGAACTCAGGGTGTTCTACTTCTGAAGCACATGCCCAGTCTTATTTTATTTTAAAACTGGGTTTCACTAAGGTTGCCAACAGTCTCTATGTTGCTGAGGCTGGTTTTGAACCTGCGATCCTCGTCTAGGCCTCCCAAGTACTGCAACTACAGGCATATGCCACTATGGCTGGCCATTCTGCTATATCTTACAGGTCCTCGGTCAACTTTTTTGGAGTGAATGAATGGGCAGTTGTTAAATGAGTTGATGAAGGTATGTTTGAATTGTGTGAATGTGCTTCACTTAAATTCTGGTGTGCTTCCCACTTTACTCTGGGGTATAATCCACTGAAATGGTAAAATGATAAAAAATAGCAAAACGTGGCTCATTTCCAGTTGCATTAAGGGTAGGAATTCCACATAATTAAGATTTAATGAGAACCAGGCTTGGATAAAAAGTGGGTTAAAAGTCAAGCCTATGACTCTGCCAAGGGCCCAGAATAAATTCCAGTGACCTTCAAAGACTTTGGACTCTGGGAAAGATAGAAAGGAAACAGAAGCAATGGGCCAGCACTGGGAGTCTGGTCCTCTCTGGTACAGATGTTCCCTGTCCCAGATCAGCCATCGCAATGAACCTGGTGCATAGGGGAGGGGCTGCACAAGGGGCACCAGCCAAAAGGCCTTTGGAACAATCTACAAGGCTGTGCTAGAACAGGAGAACCCACACACCAATTGGTTTTAAAATTGTTCCTCATGCTTTTGAGTTTGTAGGTAATGAGGGCAGACTTAGGATTTGCACAGTTCAAAAACTGTTTGCGGTCTATCCTAATGAGACTTAATGTGTTTTAGTTCAATCCAACTCAACTTAAACAATTCAATCTAACACCCGTTACCAAGCTTCACACCACTCAAGCAACAGAAACCAAATCTGTTGCATGCCTGAAAGGCCTGCAGGAGCTGACCATGCCCATGTCGGACTCCACCTCCTGTCACTCTCGCCCCCCTGCTGGTCCCTGTACATGCCAAATTTGCTCCTCCCCAGGGCCTTTGCACTTAAGGTCTCTCTGCCTGGCAAGAACTCTCCCCAGATATCCACATGACTTGTTCCTTCACTATCTTTAGGTCTGTGCTAAAATCCCTTCCTTCCTTCCTTCCTTCCTTCCTTCCTTCCTTCCTTCCTTCCTCCCTCCCTCCCTTCCTCCCTTCCTTCTTCCTCCTTAGAGAAACCTTCCCTGGTCATCCTGCCCCATATACCTCTCATCATTTGCCCCTGGTTCGAGTACCTATTTTATTTCTCCTTATACCACTTCTCTGTGCCTGCTGTTTTATTATTTATGCATTTGTTCCTTTTCTGTCTCCTTTGGTAGAATGTAAGCTCCCTGAGGGCCAGCATTTTGCCTGGTCTGGGGTAGATGCTCTATCAATATCCACTTATAGAATGGATGAATGAATAAATAAGAACCTGCTATGTGCTGGCTTCTACCACTGGCGAGACTACAGAGTGAAAAATACAAGCCCAGAAGCTATTATACCTCCCTGTGGAAAGCTTTATGATAAGAAGTGCACAAGGCCTATGAGACCTGGAAGTAGGAGCCACTGCTGAGGGAATTGGGCTGGGAGACACTGTTTGAGTCCAGAAGGAGAAGGAAAGCGTTCACAAAACACATGCAGGCAAGCTGGGCATGGTCACAAATGCTTGTAACATCAGTACTTATCGAGGCCCTCCACACTTAGTAAGACCCTGTTTCAAAATAAAAAATAAAATAAATAGGGCTGGGGGTGTAGTTCAGTGGTAGAATGCCCCTGGGTTCAATTTCCAGTAAAACACACACACACACACACACACACACACACACACACACACACACACACACACCCAGGGCAATTTGGGGGGATTCTGCGTGTATTCAGTAGCTGAAGGAGAGAGGATAGGAGTCACCGTGGAGAAGAGCCTGAGAAATTATAAACACATGAGCAGGGCGAGCCCCTTGGAGCAGGCTGAGCACTTACCTGGTTCCCTATTTATTGACCATCTCCCTAGAGTGGGGGAGGGGAGGGAGGGTCTCTGATGAATTCATGGAGGACACAAGGATTTCAAACCCAGTCCCTGGTGTCCAATCTAGCAAGGGGGTTTAGTGTGGCTACACAGGCCCGGCTTTCCAGGGCAACTCTAATTGCAAAAAAGTCTGACCACCGAGGTTCTATCTGTAGACTTGTTAGCTCATGATGTCTGATTAGTGGATTGAGCCTAACGTGGCCACTGAGGAAGGAGGCAGAGGACTCGGCCGACCATGAGAAGTGCCTCGTGCGAATCTTTTGCAGAGTGCTCTGGGGTCTGAAGCAGGTGGCACCCCTGGGGAAGGGCTGCAGGGGCCATGGATGCTGTGGTCAGTGTTGGTGTTTCCAACAAGCTGGTTTGGGGTTCTTCCCACATACAGGCTCCCTCTTCCATGCAGGCAAATGTCCCTTCCACACTCTGCTACCCAGGGTCTGGGAACTCACCGTGGAAGGAGCAGTCCTGTCTAAGGGACTAATAGAGAGCAGTGCAGCAGGGGTCTGCAGAAGGTCTGGCTTCAGCCTTGCACTTTGAACTTGGCAGTGAGGAGATAAGGAAGCTGGGGAAGATATCCACCTTCCTTGACCATCTTCTCTCTTGGCCTAAGTTCCTGGGCAGGTCCGAGCCTGACAGGATGAATCTTGGCTGAATGCCTCACACTGGTAAGAAAGAACCAAGGAGGCCTGTGCAGGGGATATTTTTTTGTGTGTGTGCATGGGAAAAATAAAGCACAGAATAAGAATTTTAAGCCTAGAATTATAAATGAGCAAGCACAGCCACCAAATAAACACCTCCCTCCGCCGTGGAGTCCTTGACTATAGACTTGGCTAAGTGCACGTGCGGTGAAGTTGGTACCAAGAACAATGTCAAACTTGCTTTCTAATGAGGTGGGAACACTCTTCATTCTAGAAGCAACGAGGTTCAGGAAGATGGGTGGGGACTCCCAAGAGTCTCCAGAGCAGCCCCCTGGTTTCGATTAAGCCACTTGCTCCATGACTTAGGGCAAATCTCGTGGCTTTTTTAGAGTCAGCCTCTTTCTCTCTCTCTCTCTCTCTCTTTTTTTTTTTTTTTTTTTTTGCAGTACTGGGGATTGAACTCAGGGGCATTCTACCTCCGAGCTACACCTCTAGCCCTATTTTTTAATTCTTTATTTTGAAACAGGGTCTCACTAAGTTGTGGAGTGCCTCACTAGGTAGCTGAGGCTGGCTGCAAACCCGGATCCTCCGATCTCAGCCTCCCAAGTACTGGGATTACAAGCATACGCCACCATGCCCGGCTAGAGTCAGTTTCTTGAGATAGGAAAAGCAACCCTGGCTCACCTTCCTGCCTCCCAACTTTGCTGTGAGATGAGAGGAAGATCTATGCGTGGAAGATCCCTGGAGCCATCACTTGCTCACTCCAAGAGATGTATGTTTTTATAGTGTTGGAAGAAACTTGCAGGCCAGGTGAGCACCATTCCCTCTTGGACTTCCCACAAGGCCTTGCTCCTTGGAAGAGTGTGGGAACAACTGGGCATGCCTACCTTTCTGGCCTCTTCTGCAATCCTTCCTTCCTTCCTTCCTTCCTTCCTTCCTTCCTTCCTTCCTTCCTTCCTTCCTTCCTTCCTTTCCTTCCTAGTACCAGGGATTGAACCAGAGCATTCTAACTCTGAGTTAAACCACCGGCCCCTTTTATTCATTTGGAAACAGGATCTCACCAAGTCGCCAAGCACCTCACTATGTTGCTGAGGCTGGCTTCCAACCTGCAATCCTCCTGTCTCAGCCTCTCATGTATTGGGATTACAGGCATGAGCCACCACACCGGGCTCCTGAAATCTCTTGCTCACATGGGCCATCAGAGGTCCCATAAATTAACCCCTCAGCTGCTCTTCTCTAAACCCACTACTCTTTTTTTTTTAATATCCATTTCCTCTCCATCAATGTTTTAGCTGTGCTGCTGTGGGTAGTTTTAAAAGAAGAGCAATTCACCAATTGGAAAGAACCCAAATGACCAGCAACCCGGGAGCCATTAAGCAAATTACAGTACATTCAGAAGGTGGAAGAATTTGCAGTCATTAAAAATGATGTGCATGAATGTTATAGCACAGTGCTAGGAAATGCTTATGGTGTACTATTAAGTGAAATAAAAAGATATAAAGTTATATATATACAGTACAACTATGCTCAAAGCCTTCTCTGTTGGTATTAAAAAAGGATAAGAAAATACACTGAATACTAATTTTGGCTACCTCTGGAGTATCAGAGTTGTAGGTAATTTTAATCTTTCCTGTTACATTTTTCTGTTTTCTAAAATTAAAAAAAAAAGAGCATATATACCTTTTCAGGAAAACAACAACAAGTACAAAACCGTATGAAAATGTGTATCGTTAGCACTCACACTGTAGTTGTGAAAAAGATGCAGTCCACGAGAAGAGCAAAATGGAAGGAGGAGAGAATGCAATTAAATCAATAAAACCCCCAGAAAACTGTAGTGAGCAAAGGCTTTGTTTGTGAAGCCAGACTTTGAAGAATGCAAAATTAACTCAGAACTGGGTCTCCTGAGCAGGTGAGCAGATTCACTGCCGCGGCCACTCCCGGTAACGTGAGAAACCAGCGATGTGCTGGCTGTTCTTGATATCACTCTTTCTGAAAGCATTTAAAAAAAAAATTGACTTTGATGTGTTCATGAAAGTACATCATGCTCATTAGGGTGTCCCCCCTCCCCCCATCACCTTCCCTTAAATCATTAAACCGAACTTGAGAAGGAGGGAGTGGGGTGGGAATTGGGGAAGGGTTAAATGAGAAATGTGTGCATGTATGTCTTTACCTTTACCAGCTTGTACCTAACAAAGATGTATGATTACAATGCACCAATTAAAAATAAATAAATAAATTATTTTAAAAAAAAGTAGAAACGTGGCACAGAGGCAGTTGTTTCCAAAGCTCAGAGAATGCGCTCTCTCTGCAGGCCTCTGCATGGCCCTGCCTTGCTGGCCAGTTCTCAGTTTGTACTTGGTGGCTTTGAGAGGGCTCCTTTTTGCAATCTCCCTTCCCCTCCCCCTCCTCCTTCTCCTTTCCCTACCTGCTCCTCCTCCTCCATCTTCTTCTTCCTCTTCCTTTTATTTATTTATTTTTTGGTATTGGGCATTGAACCAAGGGGTTTCTACCTCTGAGCTACACCCCCAGCCCTATTTTTAATTCTTTATTTTGAAACAGAGTCTCTCTAAGTTGTAGAAGGCCTCACTAAGTAGCTGAGGCTGGGCACAAACCCTGATCCTTTGGTCTCAGCCTCTCAAGTACTGGAATTACAAGCATGCGCCTCCATGCTCAACTTTCCTTTTATTTATTTATTTATTTATTTATTTATTTATTTATTTATTTATTTATTTTTAAAATTTTTTTTCCCTGAGTGTTCACAGTGACGCAGACCCCAGACACAGAGCATGCAAAGGGCTGCCAGTTCCAGGCTAATGAGAAAAAGCCCCAGATCTTGGGAGGCCAATGTGACTTCCCTTGGGACCCTTCAAGAGAAGGGAGGAGGCTCACTGGTGACATGTCTCCCTGGGGGACATAGAGGATGGTACTTCACCCAAGGGGCTTGTTATCTCTCTGTGGGAATCTTGCACGAAGCTTGGAACAGCACTCCTCCAGCTCCATCCCCTGCTGCCTGGCCCCAGCTGATCTTTTTGTCTCCCACCCACTGGTGCCAGGTCCTGCCCAGCTGCCAGGGAGAGCGAGAGGTGATCAAAGCCCGGTCCCTTCTGTGACCAGTTCCAAGCCTGGCAGCAGAGGCAGACACGGAAGCCAACACATAAGGGGGGAGCAGCGATGGGGCCCGGGGCGTTGGTCAAGAGGATGAGTGCTCTGGAATCACAGTGCCGGGACACAACGTCCAGCCCAGCTGCTTGCTAACTTAGCCCTGTGACCTTGGGCAAGTCCTTGAACTTCTTGCTCTCCTCATCTGTAAACCAGGCAGAGGAGCGGAATCTCTGAGGGGACATTTAAAGGGAGGAATCTGGAAAAGCTCATGTCCCAGGTCCTGGCACAGGCTGGTGCTCAACAGCTGTTACAGTTATTCACCAAAGGTTGTGTAGAGAACAGAGGCCGCCTGCTCCCACCGAAGGGGTGGGTCAGCATGGGTTCCATGGCAGAGTCCTGAAGGATGAATGGGCCCTTGGCCAGCCTTCAACCCTAACCCTGCTGGCTGTCCAAGGCGAGAAGGCCTCAAGGACACCCAGGCCAGTTCTCCCCCCCACCCCCAACATTTCCAACTCAGGGATAATGTTCTAAGCATTTAACTACCAGCCAGACCTGGCACCCACCAACTCCTGGGTCCTCTGTGCACACAGGGCGCCCTGGAGGCCCCTACAGGGCTGGGTGCCAAGCTGCAGTTCTAGGCTGAGGGACATCACGGGGACAGAAGCACTCGAGGAGTGGCTTTACTAATCCATAGCACTGCAGCATCTTAACAATCGGTTAAACAGCTGCGCCTCTGCTGAGGGTCAGCCCAGGCCCTCGACTGACCCTGCTAGGTTGGTGGATGGCCTCCCTACCCCATGCACCTTGAGATTTCCTACTGGAGCCTTCCCTGGCCTCCCTCCTCCGCTGGCACCAGCTGCACCTCCCTCGGACACTTTGCACTTTGTATTTCTTCCCTCCATTCTAGTTGTGCAAGACAGGAGCCATGTGAGGCCTCCAGGGGTCCTGACACTCAGCAGCAAAGTGTCTGGGTTAAAGGAGAGAGCAGTGGAGCCAGGCTGCAAGGCGTGAATCCTGCACCCTTGCTTCTGCACCCAGCAATCTTGAGGAAATTGCCTGCCCCTCTGCCTCCCTTTCCCCATCTATAGAATGGGATGGCAATAAGAACACCTGCCTTGTGAGTCGGTGTGAGGGGCATGAGACTTAATTCATGTCAAGTAATTAGAATGAAGCCTGATACATATAAGAATTTTTGTTTTTGCTTTTGTTTTTTTGGTACTGGAGACTGAACCCAGAGGCATTCTACCTCCAAGCTATACCCTGATTTTATTTCTTATTTGGAAACAGGGTCTCACTAGGTTGCTGAGAGCCTCGCTAAGCTGCTGAGACAGGTTTTGAACCTGCGATCCTCCTGTCTCAGCTTTCCAAGTACTAGGATTACAAGCTTGCGCCACCATGCCCGGCTCCATATAAGAATTTGATGAACATCAGCTCTTACTCTTATTACACTTACACCAGGTGCTTACTGCATGAATACAGGAGTGAACAACTGACACAAATGTATATTGATAAAGAAAAATAGTGAAACACTTAAGTAAAATAAAAAACAGCTCAAATAATAGTTTGGTAAAGATTTAAGAGGCAGCTTCTTCATAGAGGTAGAAGAGTGGTAAACAGAGGCTGGCTGCAAGGGGAACAGGGAGAGGGCGAAGTTGGTCAACAGGTAGAAAGTGCTATCTGGTTAGGCAGGAGGAATGGTATTCTATTGCACAGCATGGAGACTGTAGTTAATATTAATATATTATAAGCCAGGAGTAGTGGTACATGCTTATAATCCCAGTACTTGGAGGCTGAGACAGGACGATCACAGGTTCGAGGCCAGTGTCAGCAACTTAGCAAGACACTCTGCAAATTAGCAAAACCCTGTTTCAAAATAAATAAGAAAATAAATAAATAAATAAATAAATAAATAAATAAATAAAATAGGGCTGGGGGTATGTAGTTCAGAGGTAGAATGCCCCTGGGTTCCATCTCCACACACAAAAATATTATGCATTTCAAATTTGCTAAAAGAGATGATTTAAATGTTCTCATGCTGAAGAAATGACAAATATTTGAGATGGACATGCTAATTAGCCTGATTTGCTCATTCTATAATGTATACATGTAACAAAACATTACATCATGCCCTATATATAATTATTAGTTAAAATAAAATAAAAATAAAACTCACAGATTCTATGTTTACCTATTTGGAAATTTGTTTAAAAGGTTAATAAGCCTCCCAAAGGTTTTTAAATGTTGTCCAATTGGATGAAGTGATTTTACTATCATCGTTTTATTTATATCAGCAATATTAGTTGAAGCCTCAAGCAAGGAAAAAACTAGAAGGAAAAAAGAAGAGGGAGGGGAAGCATATTAAGTTTACTACAGCAAGAGCGCTCTTGGCTGCAGACTTTTTTTTTTTTTTTTGAGGTACTGAGGATTGAACCCAGGGGTGTTCTATCCCTGAGATATACCACAGCTCTATTTTTAATTTTTAATTTTGAAACAGGGTCTCACTAAGTTGCTGAGGACTTCACTAAGTTCCTGAGGCTGTCTTCAAACCTGTGATCCTCCTATCTCAGCCTCCTAAGTGCTGGGATTACAGGTGTGTGCCACTGTACCCTATTGGTTTTTAAGATTTTAACTTTCACAGGGAATCCTTATTCCCAGGGTCCTTCCCATTCCCTGGGTGTGGCGTTGATAGGGAAGGAGCTCCGGACTCCAGCCTGCTGCGTTTGCATCCCAGCTCTGCCCCCAGCCTGCTGTGACACCCAGGCAAGCTACATCACCTCCCAGAACCTGATGTTCCTCATCAGCAAGATTAAGATCGGGATAGCAATGGCAGAAAATGATGCCAAAAGACTCGTGATTCTTGTGAGCACTTACAAGAGAGCCTGGTGTGTCGTAAATAACTAGCAAACCTTGGTGGCCATAATGACGGCTGCTCTAAGAAACTCAGCTCTAGCTGGGCGCAGTGACACGTGGCTGTAATCAGTACTTGAGAGGCTGGGATAGAAGACGGTAGGTTCCAGCAATTTAGCAAGATCCTCAGCAATCCAGTGAGGCTCTATTTCAAAATAAGAAATCAAATAGAGCTGGGGGTATAGCTCAGAGGTAGAATGTCCCTGGGCTCAATTCCCAGTTCAAATCAAGAAAGAAAGAAAGAAAGATAGATTGATTTAGCTCTAAGATGATCAAAGCAAGGAAACATGGCCTGTGTTTCTGTAAGAGAGCAGACCCCTAGTCCCTCCAGTGACTCTTCTGTGCTGCTTTGGGCAGGGCTGGCTTCCACTACTGTTTTCCTAAAGGGCCCACCGCCTGCACTGAGTCTCTGGCTGAGTGCTGTCCAGCATGAGTTTCTGTGATGACACACACATGCTCAGTCCCTGCTGTCCAGCACAAGAACTGTTGGTCCAGCCCCGTGTGGCTCTGGATCATTTGACTGAGGAAATTAAAGCTTTCTTTTCTTTAGTTTTAACCCATTTAAACTGAAACAGCCACAAACAGCTAGTGGTCACTGTACTCGACAGGGTGGCTCTAGTTCCTTCATCTTTCTGCCATACAAGTAAGGTTTTCCTTCCTTTCCCCATAAACTAAAGGGAAGCTGGTGTTAGGCTAGACCAGATGGCTGTGACAGCCAGTTTAGTGGGATTCAGAAAAGACCGAGATATTGAAACAAACAAGCGTGGTGCGCGTAGTTGGTCAGACGGAAGCTGTGTGTGTGTGTGTGTGTGTGTGTGTGTGTGTGTGTGTGTGTGTGTTTTGAGGGGGGGGTGCTGTTCTTCAGCATGAGCCCCTCAGCATGTCACCTGTGATCAGGAGCAATCTCGCTTCCTTGGTTAAAAAAAAAATCCCCAGAGACTGAGTGGAGGCTGCGTGACAAACCCCAGAGGCTGGCAGTGTTCCATGGCCTTGAAGCTGTTGAAATTCAGGATGTGTACAGATGCTGTCTCCAGGGACCACACCTGTCACCTCCTGCCCTGCCTTTCCCTGGCACAGCTTGTCACTAATTTGCCATCCCCAAGCCATGTAAGAGGAGCCAGGCCGCCTTGTTAGGCTGTGTGTGATCATTAAATTTGTATGCTCCGAGCTGTGTCTGGTGGCGGCTGCTCCCAGGCCTGAGAGCGCTGCAGGCCGGCCACGCCAGGCCTCGGGGACCCATTCATTTTGGTAAATTGCAGGAGGCTCACAAGGTAAGGAGGACCGAGGTCCTGCAAGGCTGGATCCGGCCCCCAAAGAAAGTCTGGGAAATGTTTACTAGGCAGTTATTAGGAGCTCAGCTCTATTAGGGGGACAAAAGTCACTACAGATGCTTATTTCTTGCTTTTATGTAACTTAAAAATGGAAGCTAGTATAGGTTGGGGAATAAAGAAAAATACACAAAAAACTAGAACAAACACCTTGTTAGTCACAGTGCTGGCCGAGGACTGCAGCAGCACCTGGAGCTTGTTAGGAATGAAGACTCAGGCCCCGCCCTCGGGCCTAATGAATCCAATCTACATGTTAACAAGATCCCAGGCGACGCAAACCATTGGTGTCTGAGAGGCCCTGTTATCATACACAGCCAGGTATTGCACACCACGGCAGTGAGGATAATAATGGGCATTATTTATAAGTAGCCTAATGTGTGCTGAGTTTTAGGTGCTTTAAACATATTAAGTATAACAGCCCTCTGAAGTGGAGTCTATGATAATCTTCTGTTATACCGATGAGGAGACTGAGGCTCAGAGTGGTGAAGTAACTTGTTCAAGGTCACACAGGTACTGAGTGTTAGAGCCAGGATATTATCCCAGGTAGCTGCTCCCAGAACAAAAAAGGTCTCCATAACTTATTCCTCCTGTCTAAGGAATACATGATGGATACCTGTATTGAAATATTGCCTTCTATCCCACATATAGATAGAATTATTCTTCATCAATTCTTAAAATCCAGAGATATAATTAATGTGCTATGAAGATCCTTAGCTTCCGAAAAGCATTTTCCTACCAAGCAGCAATTTAGGGTCAAAGATTTAATTTTCTCACCATGGATGAGGATGTTCCTAGCTCGCAAGATTGAGGGGAGCATTAAGCAGAAGTGTGGGTATGCAGTGCCTCATGCATGTGTGACGGGCACAGGGGAAGATGCTCATCACGGGGCAGCGAGGTCCAGCACTATCCCTCCCTCCACCTCTGCAGGAATCCAGTGGAGGTCTCAGCTGCAGGTCTGAGTCATCCCCTCCCTGCTCAGCACCCCTTCTGAGCCCTTCGTTGCTTACACGAGGAAGTCCTGACAACTCAGCGAGCCTTCCTTCCAGTCAGGCCTTTCTCCTGGGCAAGATCTCCCTTCTCCGTTCTCAGACCTTCTTGCCCCCATTGGCGCCCATTCTGTTACAGCGGGACACACAGCTGCCTTCCCTCAGTCACCTAGCATTGTTCACACCTGCCCAAGTGCGCATGACCACGGCAACCTACTTTGTCTTATTGCACCTCAGTTTCTCAGCTGCCAAACGAGAAGAGGCAAGACTAGCTCCTGCTTAAAGGGGTGCTGGAAGAACCAAATCATTAAAATATATCAAGAATGGAGAGCGGGGCGGACACAGAGTAAGTGCTAATCAAAATCTCTGGCAGAGAGGGACTCAAGATAATGGAGGAGAAACTTCAGTGGAGCCAGGGAGGTGGTCTAAGGGAAAGGGAGAGGGAAGAGTGGGGTTTATTAATAGAATTACTACCATTGATTATGTGTACATATGTGAGAATACCAATGTCAATCTCAGTACTCTGTATTGGGAAGGGGGAGATGGCGAGGCAAGGGGGGTGCACGGAGTACTGTGTGTATGTATGTCACTGTCAACATGGTTTGTATTACGTGAGACTATAATGCACCAATAAAAGCATATTAAAGAAAAAAAAAAGGACTAAAAATTGAAAAAATAAATAAATAGAAGGGATGGACCTGGACAAAGAAAAACAAAACAACAACATAAAAACCTCTGGCAGTATCTTAGCAGGGTCAGTCTGGATTAAGGGAGTAAAGAATAGTCCCTGCCATTTATGGATCATCTGCATGTGTCAGAACCCTGCATGGTGCTTATGTAAGTTCATTAGATAGTGAAACAACCCCATGAATTAGGGATTATTGCATCTTGTTTACACCTGAGGAAATGGAGGCTCAGAGGTCACATGGCACATGCGCACTACAGTCAGCGCCGAGCGGCGCGCTGCCCGAGTCTGGCCAGGATCCAGAACACCTAGGTTTCAGATGCAGCTCTGTTCAGCTCTGTGAGCATTTACTGAGCACTTGCTGTATGCTCTGCACTGAGCTAGGTCCTGGTCACTGACTGCAGCCTGTGGTGGTAGGGAAGGGTCTTGGAGGGGGAGGGTACCCAAGATGAATCTTGAAGGATGAACTAAGGGAGGGGCCGGATGATGGCACAGAGGGGAAAGTGTCCAAGAAGCAGCAGAGCCTGTGCCAAGGCACTGAGCACCGCTGGCGAGTCCCCTGCAAATGTGCTCCTTGCTCTAGACAGGCCTTGGGTCCCTCCAGACCTCAGCTGTCGTCAACATGACACACGTGAGTATCTTCTGTTCTAAGGATGCTCGTGACTTTAAATTCCATGTCCAGTTAAACAGTCGTGCTTTTGGAGCCTTGTCAATGAAGTGGATCAGTAAAATGACATGTATTCTTTGGGAAATAGCCAAAAATCTTTTGTGTATACCCAGAACACTGAGACTGGAAGAAGTACCTGGATAGTTAGTGCTTTCCACTGCATGTGTGGACTGTGAGGGGTTTCACTTTTATTTTTTTTGTACTTAACCACATTTTGTTTAGTAAGTGTATTTTTTTGTCCTGCAAACATTCATGAAGCTTATTAAAAAAAGTCTTGGGATTAGAGGTGTTTTCATTTTTCTTTTTTCTCCCATGTAGTACTAGGGATCAAACCCTAGCACCCAGGGGCATTCTACTTCCAAGCTACACCCTGAGATGTATTTTATTTTTTATTTTGAAACAGTATCTCACTAGGTTGATGAGACTTGCTAAGTTGCTGTAGCTGTCCTCTAACCTGTGATCCTCCTGTCTCATCCTCCCAAGTACTGAGATGACAGACGTGTGCCACCATACCTGACTGAGACGAAGCTTTCAAACATTATTATTTTTCTAAAACCATCATCCCTGGACAGCATAAAGGCCCCATGAAAATGAGCAGAGCCCAGGGTTCTACTCCAAGGGCGCAGGTTCTAGTTCTTCAACTTTGGCTACCTGACCTTGGGTAAGTTAATCAACTCCAGGTAGGTTATAGCTGAGAAAAACAAGTCTCATGAATATTCTTACCTTACCTCATGAAAAACAACATGGCATTTTAAATTTCCACTCTAGTTCATTTTTAAAAAATGAAAGTTAAAATCCATATCCAAGTCAGCAAATTTTTCTGGAACAGGCCAAATAGTTCTTTCAGCTTTGAGGACCTTAGAGTCTCTGTTACAATGAGTCAACTCTGCCACCATGGAACAGCAGCCATAAATAGTAGGCCAACAAATGGGTGTGGCCATGTTCCAATAAAACTTTATGTGTAAAAATAGGCAATCAGCTAGATTGGCCTGTGAGCATTATTTGCTAATCTCTGCATTACATTGATTTAATGGCTCACTCGTGAACTGCAATTTGCAGTTTGAAACATTGGGATTAGAATAATTTTTACCCTGGCCCGATGAAGCTAGTTGTGGCAATGTTCAAGTTACAAGTGGATCATGTTTTAAAAGTCTTATTTCTTAAGTCAGTTATCTTGAACTTAGAATGCATTTTTTTTTTTTCCTTAGAAACCATTTATATGATGACTGGGCTTCCAGGCCCGTCCACAAAACCTCACATACAGTCCTTTAGAAAAAAGGTCTAATCATGTCCTTGTTCATTCAGGAACTCTGAATTTCTGCAGACTCACTAGCCTTGGGCTGGGTCTTTTGGAGTACTGCAAGATTAGCCGGACATGATCAGTCCCTCTGGAAGAGGAGGAAGTAGTGCCCTTCACTTGTGAAAAGGCATTCGGAACCTCGGCTTGGTTGACAGGAACTATTCTTCTCTCTGCTTCATCTGGCTATTGAGGCTTCTAGGCTGTTAGCTTGGGGACTCCTTATGTTGGGCACCATTTTAGTTTTCAACTGTAGGGTGTAAGCCAAGCAGCCATCACTTATGTAGTTAATAACAGTCAAAAGAACTGAACTGTGCAAATGACACACTTGTGTCTTATTTAAAACAAAGCAAAACAAAACAGCAAATTTGAAGAGTGTAGCAGACTTTTGTCACCTTTTTGAGCTGCCCAGAAATGACTGATATTCCTGTGTTTAGAGAATTTCCTATATTATGAGTCCATGGTTCTTCAAGGCAGAAATGTACCTTCTCAGACTCTCTTGCAAGGGTGCAGACATGTGATTTGGAAGCAATTAGTGTGACACAGGGGGCATGTGCAGTAGATAAGGGCATGACAAAGACATTCAGGGGCAGTGGTTAGAGAGGCTTTTGTGCCCAGTCCTAGTGGCTGAGCAGTCTCTGCTGAGCGACCCTGAGGGATAAGTTGGCTGCAGCTCCAGGTTTCTGGCCTGGAAGCCTGGCTCTCTGGCTTCAGTGACTTTCAGAGTCTTCTTGAGTTCTACTAACTATTTAGACTCACGGAGCTATTCAAGGCCACACTTGGCCCAACAAGACACCAGACGTTCTTTTCAGTAAGAATCCTGGTAGCAGTATATCCAGTCATCTAGGGACCATCTGCTGTCCAGGGCACACTTAGGTGCAAGGAAAAAAGGTTCACTTGGGTAGTTGAGGGAGCTACCCTGATTTACAAAGCCCAATATCTCCCATAACAACTCTGCAGAATTAGCTTCCAAGGTCCCTTCAAAGGACATGGCCAATTACAAGAGTCCATGGATTCAGGGAAGCCCAAAGCTCTGGAACTTTATCAGTTATCTCCATTTCTACTAGGCCAGATGTAATTTACCAATCTAGGCTCATTCTCACTGTAAGCAACGTTGCCTAGTAACACTGCAATTTTTATCAGGTTTCCAGGGGAACAGAGCTGGAGAATTAACCCAAGGTCAAATTCTCATGCAGAGGTGGAAAGGACCTGTTAACCTGCTGCCCATGCTGGCCTCCCAGAGTTTTCCATTCTCTTGAATCAGTCAAAGTCGGTTCAACGTTTGCAACTAAGCATCTTGACAGGTAGCACTGTTTATAGGGAGGCTACCTCCTCTCACTTGCATTCTGATGTGAGTTCCTTAGTGGAAAAGAACAGGATAGAGTTATAACTACCTTTCTGGACATTTTGCATAACCCTGGATATGTCCCTGGAAGTATGAAGAAACTTAAATCTCATTTGTCATACAGGCTACAGAAGAAAAAAACCTTAAGAAGGGAGGTGTTGGGGTGATCTTTTGGTAGTGTGAGTATCATGGAAGATGCATTTGGGTGCCATTAACTTCTAATGCTCGATTCTGTTTGCGTTATTAACTCTGTTTCTTCAAGTGTAAACTCTTCCATTTGTTAAGACCATTTTGTTTCATATCGTTAATTCTCCTCAGACAGTTGGTGACTGATTGTTTACTCCTGTTTGTGGTTGAAATTCCCCTGGCAGACATTCTGCCACATTGCTTGTACATCCTGCTTGCAAAAGGGGTGAGGGCAGTTATTGTCTATGCATAAATTCTGGAAACCTGGGGGAGGGAAGAACTGCCTACTTGTTGAGTTTTCTGAGTGGAGTTGCTTATCATTCCTCCCAAACATTACCAGCCATGGAAAGCAACAAAGCTGTTCCATTTATCCTTTTATTTTTTTCACCTTGTGACAACAAATTACTGAAATAATTCTTGGCCAAAGACATCTAAGAATCACTGATATTTCCAGTAATGATCTAGGGGAGGAAAATCTTGTTCTAGACCTAATTCTATTGAGAAACAGTAGCTGGACATGGTGGCGCATGCCTGTAATACCAGTACTTAGGAGGCTGAAACAGGAGGTTTGAGGCCAGCCTTAGCAATGTAGCAAGACTCTTAGCAACTTGATGAGGCTCTGTTTCAAAAAAAAAAAAAAAAAAAAAAAAAAAAAAGTAAAAAGGGCTGAGAGTATAGCTTGGAGGTAGAATGCCCCTGGATCCAATTCCCAGTACCTAAATAGATAAATAAACAAATAATTACAGTAGATTACTATCAGCACTAAGGCATTTACATTTATCTTACTATTTGGGAAATAAATAGCCCAATCATAAATTGTATACAATTTATCTGAAGTGTCCTGGTTTTCTCTTTTTAAATAAAAATATTGGTGTCTGACAGGTTTTAGAAACTCAAGAAATAGCACCCAAAGTTCTGGAAAAACTCAAGTCTGCAGAAACTTCACAGTGGGTTCTGAGCTTCTTGAAAATGCCACAGTGAAAAATGAACTGCCCAGAACAAATACGACAACTCAAAGTTGTATCCGCACTAGACAGCAAAATGGTGCCTGCTGACCATTTCAGAGCAGTGATCCACAGAGGCTCTTCTGACAAGAAGAGATGGTGTGAAGCAGGAAATGATCCAGGTCACAGTCACGTGACACTCCCAGGCTCTCTGCTGGGCGTGGATGGTCACATCAGTAACAGTGTCAGCCTTGTTCCTAAAGAGCTGAGGGTCTGATGGGAAACCACATATGCATCATGGCCCCAACTGACTTCATCAGAACAGAAAATCAACGAGATAGTCTTTGATTCGGGGAGTTGGGGGTGGGAGAACTCCCAAGTACAGTCCCAATTCCCACTGGGAAGTTGTGTTTGGCCGTGTGGGTATGAAGCTGGGTATAAACACTTGACTGAAAGCAGAGGACTTTTCCCCTTGGAGGTCATTCCGTGTATTTTCAGATGCTAAACACTAAAGCCTATTCCACTGGGAAAGCAGGAAGAGATAGTTATTCCTCTAGAAAGAATCATACACAGGCTTCTGTAGGGACAATAATAACTGAATTTTAGAGGAGGAGGAGGAGGAGGAGGAGGAGGAGGAGGAGGAGCAGAAGAAGTAAAGAAAAAAAGAGAAGTGTGCATGAGATACCTCTTTTGGGGAGAGGGTTCCCCATTTTGCAGGTGTGGTACTGAGTATCTCAGCTTTGATACCTAATTCACTGCTTATACCAGTGCCATGAGGATGGTCTCTTCTCATTTTAGATGACAAAAAGAGGTTCAAGGAGGTGAAATAATTTGCTCAAGTGTTTGGAGCTACAAGAAGCCAAGCTGGGATTCACATCTAAGGTCTACAGGACTCCCAAATCCATTTGCTTTCCAAATGGACCAAAGTGAACAGAATTTGAGAAGTGTTAACTTGCGCTTTATGTCCTGAAAATTCAACCAAGGAGCAATGGAAGGAGTGAGATAGTTGGCTTTAGCAGATTCGGGGGCACGCTCTCTTGGCTTTCCTTCACAGCTCATGACTCTTTCAAACTTGTCCCAGAAGCTCAGGAATCTTTCAAGGGTCTCCTTGGACTTCCAGCTGCTACGGCCACACTCTGAATCCAGAGATAGACTCAAGAAGGGAAAATGGAGGTGGAAAGATAGAAAGTGTAACAGGAGCCACACATCTGTGCTCAGCGGGGATGGGGAGGATACTGCACCGCTCTATTTGTATCTTAGAAGTCACCATCTGGGGGCATCGAGGAGGAAGGAGGTGGCCAGAGGATATTAAGCTTCATGCACTGGGAGCCATTTTGAAACCAATGGCAGTAAGCAAAGGAAGAAGGAACGAGGTCCTGGACCACAGCAGGAACAGCTGCCCAGGCAGGAAGGGACAGGGAAGCGAGAGCTGTCCCCGGTGTGGCGTTGAGAAGACCGGCTGGGCAGCAGGATGTGGGAGGGGTGCAGGGCCCTGGCTTTCTGAGGGTAAGAGGTCCATGGTGGTGTCATTCTCAAAGTGTCAGCCTCTCAAATACTGGGATTGGAGGCATGCACCGCCACACCTGGCTTGATACTATTTTTGCCCAGGAAGCACGGGCATTTCATCGGGGCATGTTTGCACATGAAAATATGCACAGCCTGCCTGCTGATTTGGACTGGATAGTGAGAGTCCTGAATAATCCCCTGGTACACTGACCCCACACTGGACTGACATACAGATGCTAACTGGGGATTCTGCAAAAACAAGAGAAGCAACCTCTGTCTGGCCCTTGTTCCATCTTCTTCTCTTAATTGAAAGCCGAGAGACATGGTTTTGTAAGGAAGCTCAATTAAGTCCAATCTACCCTGGCAGAAACAGAGCCCAGTGAGCTTTTCAGAACCACTTGGAACCCAGTAACATCAAGGAGGACTGTACTGAGCCCGAGGAATTGTGCAGTTGAATGCAGATAATAGCTATGATGACAGTAATAAAAGCTAACATCTACTGGGCACTTACAGGTGCTGAGCATGGTTAATTTCATTTTCCAATAGCCCTATGAAGTTTACTCTTTGTATCCTTGCTTTGCAAATGAAGAACCTGGGGCACAGAGAGGTCGAAGCACTTTCCCAAGGACCCCCAGCTTTTAATTGGAAGAGCCTGGATTTGAGCCCAGGAGCTCTGGACCACAGAGCCTGGTCTCCTGACGGCTCTTTAGGATAAACAGGCGTCTCTCCTATAGCTGAAGAGCAAATAAGGCCTGTGTTGAGGCTGGAGTCTGATTCCTGAGATCAGACTATGAATCTATTGTGAAGGAAAGAGAGGGAGGGGACACCTCCAGGCAGTCACCCCTCTTGAAGGCTGTTTCTGATCCCCCCATCTCTGAGAGGGTGAAACTATTCCTGGAGAACCCTGGGATTTCCGCCTGGCCGGAAGCTTTGGGAACAGCTTAGTTCAGCCCTCTGGGGGACAGAAGGCGAGGCCCAGGCACATGGACGGGGAGGGACAGAGCTGTAGAAGCCAGACCCCTCCACAACCCCCTCTTCCTCCCTCCCTCAGAGCAGCCCGTCCCCTGCGCACCTGAGGCTCCCTCCCTCCCGGCTGAGCAGCTGCTTCTGGGCACCTGGGGCAGCCATGAGGAAGGGAAGATAGAGAGCAGTCCCACCCCAGGAGGTGGTGTGCTCCGGAGCTGCCTTTGCACCCCAGAGACCCCGACCCCTCTGGATCCGCAGACCCCTTCCTCTGACCTAGGCTGTCCCTGCCCTGGACTAGAACAGCCCTAAGCAAACCCACTTCAAAGACCTCTGGCTCTAAGACACCCGCTCAGGGCACAAGGTCTCTAGCTAGGCCTCCCCAGCACATTTGGGGAAGTGGAAGTTCTTGCTCGCAGCACCCCTCCCCTCCTGGATGCTAACCCCTGGCTGGAGGTGGCACGCACCCACCACAAGGCTGTGTCAGCCAGGGGAGCTTCTCTTGGGCCGGCCGAGGCAGGGCAGGTCTTACCTCTCCACCTGCAGGTTGACTTTGGAAGGCTCCACGTTGGGGTTTTCCCATTCCATCTGCGGGCAGTGCATGAAGTAGCAGAGGGTGTACAGGGCCTCGGGCTCCCAGTAGAGCGCCCCCTGCTTGTGGTGCAGGGGGGTGCCGTTGCCGTGGTGCTTGGCATTGAGGGGCTGCAGGTGATGCATGGCCCGGGACACCAGGTCACCTGTGGACAGAGGCGAGATTTCAGACCCTGCAGATAGAAGACACTCACGGAGAAGCTGTAATCTGAAGCGATTCTGGTCCTCGGGGTCCCTCATTACCTGAAGTGGTCCCTTGGGACATCTGGGTCACACATCGGACAGAGAGGAGAGCGTGTGTTCATCCCATGACTGTCAGGGCTTACAGGACCACTGCTGCCCGCCCTCCTGCCACCCAAGGTTCCTGACGAGGCACAGGTGGTCCTTTGTACCCAGCCTCTGTTTACTGCCTTGCTTGCTTGGTGACAAACCCTCTGTCACATCCGAGGTTTGGCCAATTCTGTCTCCGTGCAGACGCAAGGATGGGCTATACTCTCTGCTCCAGCATAGTCGCTTTCGCTAATCATTCTGTCCAGAACAGTCTCCCCTTCCTTCTCCAGGCTGACACCTACTGATCATCCAAGTATCTGCTTACATGTTAAATCCTCCAGGCAACCATCCTGGAACCACACTCTTCCCAGCTTGGTTATTGCACCATACTTTCCTTACCAAGGCTCTTGGAGGTGCTGTCTTAGAATAACCTTGCTCTGCCGGGTGTGGTGGCAAATACCTATACTTCCAGGGCTTGGGAGGCTGAGACAAGAAGATAGAAGGTTTGAGGCTAGCCTCAGCAGCTTAGTGAGACCTTGTTTCCAAATTAAAAACAGGGCTGGGGTGTAGCTCAAAGGTAAGATGCTCCTGGGTTCAATTCCCAGAATCCAAAGGAAAAAAAAAAAAAGGAATGACCTTGCTCCTTGTCAGTCTTTCCTGATAATACTAACTCACCATATGGTGCTTGCTATGTGTGAGGACAGTCCTAAGCACTTTACCTCCTACCTGTGAAGTTGATTCCTTGATAAACCCACTTTCCAGACAAGGAGACGGAGACCCAAGGAGGTGCAGTAACTTCTCAAGGTCACATAGCCATAGAGGCAGGGCCAGGATTTGAGCCCAGGAGCCTGGGCTGGAATCGAGGCCCTTAGCCCTGCTCCTGGAGAACAGGGCCCCTCTCCTACTCGCCTCAGTACACACAAACCCGGGCAACCGTCTGCTCTCTCTTGCTTTTTCAGAGGGAAACCTGGCTTCTTAATCCAATCATAGCCTCAGGCTCCCAGGTTGATCGTGTGTGTGTGTGTGTGTGTGTGTGTGTGTGTGTGTGTGTGTACGCGTGCGCGCGCACGTGCGGGGGTGAGGGCTGGCTGGTCCTGGAAGCCCCAACTTTTCTTAACTAAGAGGGTGTTTTCCAAACTGGGATTGTTTGCATGCTGGCTGTATCCAAGTAGCACCTTTGCCGCTACTTACTTAATTTTAAACAGGCTCATTTTGTTTTATTTAACGATATCTATCTAAAAAGGAAAATTATGTCACTCCCATAAAATGGAAAATCAGTACCACTTGCCATAAATAGAAAGTTGCTATCAAAGTAAATCTGATGACTACAGAACAGGGTAATTCGTTTCTGGCAGAATTGGCCCTGCTCTCTTTTGTTACAGATAATAAATGTTAGAGACGAGGGGTTAGGGGCTCATAGCAAATGGATGTTTTCTTCTTAAAGTAATCAGGATGAAAATGAAGAGAAGCGCTCTATGGTCCCTGTTATTCAACGCACTGCCTCGTCCCAATTAGAATCGTCTCGTGCACAGCCGAGAGTGTCGCACACTTTGGGAGACCCTCATCTAAGATTCCTGTGTGCCAATATGGCTGAGCTGTGGTTCTCAATTGTTTTGTCAGACACTAACCTATACATTGCTATGAGGATATGTTTTTTAGGTGTAATTAACATTGAAATCAGTAGACTGAGTATAGCAGGTTATTAATGTGGGTGGGCCTCATCTCATCAATTGGAGGCCTTAAGAGAAAAGATTCAAGTTTCCCCCCAAAAGAAGAAATTCTGCCTTCAGGATGCTTCATAATCACCCTCATCATCATCATCATTTGGTGGTATGGGGGATTAAACCCGGGGCATTCTGCCTCTCAGCGACAGCCGCCTCAGCCCTATCTTATTTTTTATTTTGAAACAGAGTCTCACTAAATCACAGAGGGCCTCAGTAAGTTGCTGCAGCTGGCCATGAACCTGCAATCCTCCTGTCTCAGTCTCTCGCAAGTACTGGGATTACAGGTGTGCACCACCACGCCCAGCTTTACATCAGCTCTTCCTGGAATTTCCAGCCTGCTGACCTGCCTTGCAAATTTTGGAGTTGCAGCCCCATGACCAAATAATTTAATTTCTTAAAATAAGCTTCTTTCTCAGTCTCTCTCCTTTCTTTATGTCTGTCTGTCTGTCTCTCTACGTGCATACACCCGTGCACTCTATTGGTTCTACGTTTCTGGAGAACCCTTATACCATGCTTCCCGCAGTCCATCCTCCACCGTCCAGCTATGGCCTGGCCTTCGAGGCCCACCCAGTCTCCCCCAGCCCGCTTTTAATTGACACACTTGGGTGAAATCCACACCCAAGTGAGGGAAACCGAGAGGCAGGCGTTTCTCCTCTGGAGGCTTAAATGACCGAGTCCTCTCTCCAAAGATGACTGCCAACAGGGCTGTGCGTTCCCTTTAAGGGGGGCAGGCTGTGAACCGAGGGCCTCTGCGTTCTTTCCACTGAGTGTAGATGCAGCTTTAAAACACCTTCTCAAGGCAAGATTCTAAGCAGCCACTCTTTCTGATAGAAGAAAGAAAACCTCTGTGCTGAGTGCTAAGGCTGTAAGGACAACCTAACCAGGGACCTGCGCAGGGGTGGAGGAGCCGAAGGCAGGGGCGTGAGGCCTAATTTGAGATGTTAACTAGATTGGGTTAAGGAATGTCCGGGTAGCTGGGAAAGCATTCCTGCTGAGTACCTCTGTGGGGGCGTTTCTGGAAAGGACTGGCGTTTGAGTCAGTGGACCAAAGAAAGAAGGTCTGCCCTCTCCTGATGTGGGAGGACCCAGTAGAACAAGAAGGCAGAGGAAAGGCGGGTTTTCTCTCTCTTCTGGAACTGGGGCACTCTCTTCTTTTGTCCTCCTGTCTCCTGCCTCAGGCCATCTTGGAAGGAGAAAGAGAGAGAGAGAGAGAGAGAGAGAGAGAGAGAGAGAGAGAGAGCGAGAGAGCGAGAGAGAGAGAGAGCGCAAGCGAGAGAGCTGGCCCTTTTGTTACTGAACCTGATAGCACTTTGACCTTGAACTTCTCAGCCTCCATAACCAGGGGAAAATTTTTTCTGATCTTTATAAATTTCCTAGTCTCTAGTCTTTTGCTAAAGCAGCACAAATGGACTGGATTGGGGTTGCTTCTCTGTATCTCTCAGTACCTGACCATGCCTAGCCCAAAGTCTGCCTTTTCTTTATTTCCCACAGCTGAAAACCACACCCGGGAAGTTAAAAGAATCAGGGAGGGAAATTCTCTTTTAGGGGTAGATGGGCAGACCCAAGGGGATCTGCTGATGGATAACACAAAGGACTACTACACTGAAGCGTGAGCCCACACTGACGCACCGGGAAGCCTGGTCTCAGATCAGACGTACTGCTTAGCCCCTGGTGGGGCTGGAGGCGCTTTGCCCTGGAGCCCGTGAAGGGGACGAGAAACCTGGGCAGCTGGGCTTTGTGGGCACGGGACAAGGCTGTGGTAGATATCAGCAAATACACGCCTAGCACTTCCCATGTGGGGGACAGTTTCAAGAACCTTATCTGTGTTACACACTCGTGTGCCACAGAACCAGATGATATGGATCCTGATAGGTAGTATGTCCATCTGACAAACGAGGAAAGTGAGGCACAGAGAGAGAATCTGATCCAAGTCACGCTGCTACGGGGTGCGAGAATGGGGCCCCAAGCACTGGCTCAAGAGGGCACGGGATGCCGCCCGAGGGAGAAGGGAGGGGCCTCGAGCACAGGTGCGGGACATCTCCAGGGACCATGGTGGCTTCAGCACAGAGTTGTGGCAGAAGAGCTCGCTTGGTGCAGCCTCACTGGTGTCCGGTGGCCGTAGCCTGCTGTGTGGCAGAGCGTGGCAGGGTGGCGCAGACCAGGGCCAAAGCCCCGGGAAGGACTGGAGATTTTCCAGTATAGCCCTTGGCTTGAATGTCAGGGTCCTCAAAAGGACCCTGGCCACGGGTGGGAGTGAAGTCTGGGGTTTCATGCGTGCAGGTTCATGAGGTGGGGTTGGGGCTGCACCCCCAGGCTTTAGGCAGCCTACACCTCCTGCTGCACCCAGACACTGCAAGGCTGGAAGAAGTGGTGGCCATGTGTCATTTGTCACCTGGCAGAATCTGCTGGGTGAACTCTGCAGAGGGGCTGAATTTGCAGAGCATTTGCAGGGTCTGAGGAATTCCAAAGTTGGCCAGGTCTGAGGGTGACTTGGCTCACCTGGCCCCCGGGGAGGGCAGCCTGAAGGACTTGGCCCCAGGAGCAGAGCATTTCAACACTCTCCATGCTCTAGTAGCACTGCTGTGCTGCAGACACCCTGCAGGGAGCGAGGGAGGGCGGAGGATGGGGACCTGAGAAGCAGTGCTATTTCTAAACAACAAGATGGGACCAGGAAAGTGCCAGACACTTGGCCAAAGACCCAGACTC
This sequence comes from Graphiurus murinus, assembly GCA_004027655.1. Classification (NCBI taxonomy): domain Eukaryota; kingdom Metazoa; phylum Chordata; class Mammalia; order Rodentia; family Gliridae; genus Graphiurus; species Graphiurus murinus. Next base: position 128,148 of record PVLC010000321.1, read on the forward strand.
CCGGAGCTGAGAGTGCCCGCGTCGATCCATTCAGCCTTCCCAAGTGCCCTCTCTAGGATACAGCAGTGGGAAACTATTATTGTCACCATTATCAGGAGGAATAGAAGCAGCTGCCTCCATTAAGCTCCCATAGACACTGCCCGGCACGTGAGGAGCCCCTAACATACACGGGTTCCAATCCTCGCAGCGCTCTACATGGTGTTTGCAATATTACTTCCATTTTGCAGTCATGGTCCTCCACTGGGTTGATTTGGCCTCCCAAGGGACACTTGGCAATGTCAGGAGACATTATTGGTTGACATGCCCAGGGGGTCGCTATTGGCAGAGTGAGTAGAGATTAAGGATGCCACTCAATGTCCTACGATGAACAGGTACTGCTCCCATTACGAGGAATCTAGCCCCAAATGTCCACAGAGCCTGAGTGGAGAAGCCCTGTTTTACAGAAAAGAAAACCAAGGTCCCGGGTTGGAGAACCAGTGAGGGGCAAGACAGGACTCCACGCCCGGTCTGTGTCTAGTGCCTGTGCGCTTCACCCCGCAGGGAGCTGAGTCCCTCTTTCTAAGGCCTCCAGATACAGCTGGTCAGCTCCGGGTCCATCCTGGGGCGATTTGCCATTATGTAGCAAAGGTATTAACAAATGCTGCAATCCCCGGAGTCAAGTTTAAGTCTGCTTCTGGGAACCTGTCCCAAGGTTAGAATTTAAAAAAGGAGCAAAAACCTTGCTTCACAAGCATTTATACCCAAACCCTACTTATAGCATCCAAAATTTGACAAAACAAATCTTTAAATATATGTAAGAAAAAAGCATGGTTAAAGAAAGTCTGGGACATCCACGAGATAAAATAATAAACTTAGTCAGTCATTAAAAATGTTTAGCTGGAACTGCGTGCGATATCATGAGAATCTTCGTGTCTAAAATGGTAAATGGGAAAAAAAGTGAAATTCAAAATTGCACATCAGGATTATGTTATTAAAAACTATGCACAAAGTAAATAACAGGGGAAGGAAAAAACCAACATGTTGACCAAGGATTTCTCTGCCTAGTGGGATTATGGGTGACATTCCCAGCCAACTTTTCTGTAGTCTCTGAACTTTGAATTCTGGAAGGTGCTATTTATATGATCATAATAAAAAGCTTGCTGGGGTGGTATTTACTTTCCTGCACCTTCCTGGAATACACTTATATTTCTGTCTGTCTCTCTTTCTCTTTCAAAAGCTCCACTAAGCTGGGTGCGGTGGTGCACACTTATAATTCCAGTACTTAGGAGGCTGAGATAGGAGGGCCGTAGGTTTGAGGCCAGCCTCAGCAACTGAATGAGACCTTCTGCAACTTAGCAAGACCCTGTTTCAAAGTAAAAAGGGAGGGAGGGGTGTAACTTGGGGGTAGAATGACCCTGGGTTCAATCCCCAGTACAAAAAACAAAACAAAAACAGCAACAACAAACCCTTTCATTAAATAGCTCAAAACAAGAAAAATTAAAAGGGAGTGAAGAGATTAATCCTCTTTCAGGGGGAGTAGCTGACAAAGATTTTCTCCCAGTCACAGAAAGTGAAGGGTCATATGTTTTCACTCATATGTGGAAGCTAGGGAGAACCTAGGAAATAAAGAAGATTTCAGCTACACGAGGGGCCACACTAGTACACTAGTGGAAGAGTATTTGGGGAGGGAGGTGGGGAGAGGAGAGGGGAGCGCTGATCATGGAAACAGTTCAAATGATCCCTTGCCCATTTATGAAGCTACCTATATCAGTGTGACGATTATCTCTGGGGAGGGGGAGGGGAGGACCCGCAGGGAAGCACACCATGAACGCTGTGTGCCTGTGTTTCTATCCCTCTGAACTTCGCTGTGATGTATAATTACAATGCACCACTAAATAATATAAAAAAAAATTTAAAAAACAACACCCAGGAGTGGGGAAGAGAGGAGGGTTCCTGGTTTGAGCGTCCCCACCACCCATTCACTTCCGCAAGGTCTGGGAACCTGGCAGGTGGATGCCTTTGTCTTGGTCCAGCTGACCCTCTTCCCAGCTCCTCAGGCGCCCTTCAACTCGCCCTGCACCTCGAAGCTCCTTGTTTTGGCTCTTATTCTCTCACCTTGGATTGTCCTTCTTCACACTTCACAACTACTGAAGACTTCACAGCTGTGGTCAAATGCCACTCCTCCTCTCCTCCGGGGAGCCCTCCAGGATGCCCCTTTCTGAATCAAGCCAGCCTTTTCTCCTGGACCTGAGGCACCTGTTAATAAGGTCTGACACATACTTACTTAATTCTGTCGCACTTCCCAGGTACTTGTGCACACCCCCACCTCCCTTGCTGGGGCTTAGTCCCCTTTCCCTTAGCATTCGGTTAGCACCTGCTCTTTGCACTCAGGCTGCCTGAGTCTGCGCCTCCAACCTGCTGCTCTCTAGCTGTGTGGCATTAGGTAGGTTACTTAATGGCTCTGAAAGTGGAGACGATTACAAAATAATGGGCTTGCCATGTGGATTAAGTGAAAAATACACATCAAGTACCTAACGTTGGTCTCCTTTGTAATTGGGGATAATAACGGTACCTACTTCGTAGTATTAAACAAGGAAATCTGTATAAAGCATTTAAAGTACTTGGCACGGAGCTAGTGTACTTGTCCTACACTAGTGTCTTTGTATTGCCATCATCATCCTGTTCTTCCTCACCCCATCATTTCCATTTTCTCTGTCATCACCATCACCATCACCACCATCACCACCATGCTCATCATCACCATCACCATCACCACCATCACCATCATGATCATCATCACCATCAGCATCCTGTTCTTCCTCACCCCATCATTTCCATCTTCTCTGTCACCACCATCACCACCACCATCACCACCATCATCACCATCACCACCACCACCATCATCACGGTCATCACCACCACTATCATCATCACCGTCATTGCCACCATCACCGTCGTCATCACCATCATGATCATCACCACCACCACCATCACCACCACTATCATCATCACCGTCATTGCCACCATCACCGTCGTCATCACCATCATCATCACCATCGTGATCACCATCACCACCATCATCACCCTCACCATCGCCATCACCATCACCACCACCATCACTACTATCACCACCATCATGATCATCATCACTATCACCATCGTCGCCATCACCACCACCACCACCACCACCATCATCACCACCATCACCGTCGTCATCACCATCACCAGCATCATCACCATCATTGGCTCCGTTATCATCTCCATCATCACCTGTAATTCCCAGCCCCATCCTTTCCGTCTTCCCCATCACCAACATCACTTATCATTTCTATATCCATCACCATCACCTCCATTATCACCTCCATCATCATCTTCATCTTCTTCATCATCATCTCCATCATCATCATCACCTTCACCCCCATCATCATCTTCACCTCCACCACCATCATCACCACCTCCACCATCATCGCCATCTTCATCATTTCCACCACCATTCCTATCATTACCATCACTGTCCTCCATCATTTCCATCACCTCCATCGTCACCATCATGGCCCCCATCCTCTCCCCCATGAGCACCTCGCCAGCCGCATCCCCCTCCTCACCAGCTCAGTCCCTAGCCTCGCGGCCCCAGGCTGTCTCTGAGGAGGGCCGGCATGGAAGATGGGCAGGCACAGGGACTCCTGCCATCACCAGCTCCAGGTGCTCCCCTGCCGTCGTTGTGAGCCACAAACGACCGATCCACTCATCCCTGTGCGGCCTTGGCCCAGGTGGGTGCCTGCAGTCCAGTTCTTGGAGCTGCCCGAGCATCGATCTGCTGAGAATCAGTTTTCCTGAATGCCAGACACTTGGGCCACGGCGTCCCTCATATCTGTGTGAGACTCGTACAATTTATTCACTTAATATTTTGCTTTAAGTTGGCTTGTTCAGTCACGTAAATAAATTTACTCAAAAAGAATACTTCCTATCTGTGCCATAAATGGAAAGCCAATATTTTTCTAGTACTCATAAAATATACATAACAATTAAAATTAAAAAGTGTTCTGTTCTCAGGATCTTCGTTCCCTGTGCCGCCCTTGGGGACGCGGTTTAACCTGCCTGACTCAGGCGCTCTGTGCAGCCCCAGCAGCTGTCACTCCCACGCACCGGGTGTGATCGCCCTGGACAAAGGGTCACACGTTCCATCGGGGCTCCTTCTGCCCAGGCTCACGCTGCGACAGCACCTTACGTTCCCCAAACTTCCCACGCCCTGGGGAGGAAGAATCGTCACCCTCTTTTCACAGATGGTAAAACTGGGGACCAGCGCGATCAAGTGACCTGCCCTAAGTCACACAGCACAGATGAGGGCGCTAAGTGCTCTTCGGCAGCATAAACTGCTGTTTAACTCTCGCCTCAGCCAAACCTCTCCCCCTGAAAAAAGAGAGAGAGAGAGAGAAAGAGAGAGAGAGAAAGAAAGAAAGGAAGGAAGGAAGGAAGAAAGAAAGAAGGAAGGACAGGACTGTGTACAATCCAGGTCATCAGGTACAGGGTCACGAGAACATGAGAAACGTGTTCTCAGGGAGGAGAGATGGAGGAAGAGGGACGGAATGACGGAACACGGAGCTCTGGGCTCAGTGGGAAATCTGCCATTCGTATACTTGTTCATCAACTATTTATTGAGTCCTACTGTGTGCCAGATGTTGTTCTAGGCACTGAGGCTACAGTGATGTTAAAAAAAAGTCTCAGCTCTCATGGGATTACAGTCTTGGTGGGGGAGTCAGAAAATAAATAACTATATTTATTTGTCAGGTGGTAACATATGTCAGGTGGTAATAAGTGCTAAGAGGACAATTAGGCCGGTGTTCTACCACTAAGCTACATCTCCAGCTCTTTAGAAGAAAGTTGGAGGAGGAAGAGGGTATAGAGGTGAGGAGGAAGAGGTAAGCAGGTGGCGTGGTCACAGGAGGGCCTCTCGAAGATGACAGTTTGGCTGGGATTTGAAAGAACTGAGGAAGGAACCTTGTGGCTATTGGGGGAAGGGCTTTCCGGGCACAGGGAGCAGCTGGTGCAAAGGCCCTGTGGTAGAAGCAAGAGTGGAACATTCAAGAACTATCAAGAGGCCAGTGGCTACCTGGCCACAGAGAACGTTACAGGTATACCCTTGGAGCCAGAGGCAGCAGAACTCTGAAAATGGCCCACAAAGAGAGAGACTCCTTCACCCAAGCAAGATGGCTGGTTATAGCCCACATTTAGTGACATTGAGAAGTAATCTAGAAAACCTTTTTATGCAGTTGAAAATCAATGGTGCTGTTTTGATTGCTTGAGTGGGGACAAGTTCACACCGTAGTGTGAAAAGACAAGAGCAAGAGGCATTTTATAACAAAACCTTTTCTTTCCTTTAAAGCAACAGAAAGCCAGTATTATAAGCAATGACTTTTAGATGGGGTTTAATTGGGAGCTTGGGGGTGAGCCAGGGATGACGGGCAGAAGTGCCGCGACAAGCTCTCAGTGGACACAATACAGAGTCGGACGGGACGAAAGGCAGGAATGAGTTGATCCCAAAGCGGGAGAGGTCAGAGCCTCTGCTTCTGTATGGCCTGGTGGGGGGAGGGCGGGTCTGCTTCCTCCAGCCCTACTCACTGGTCCAGGAGGGCTGTCCACCAGACTCCATGCCAACCGTGAGGGTTGGCACCTTGCAGAGTTCCTAGGTTCAGGGCCAAGGGATTCCAGCCATGTCAGTTTGGGGACTGCATGCTCTCCTGATTGAGCTTCCCAGGAACATATTTTAGAACATGCCCCAGGTCCTGAGTCCCACAGGTCAACAGAAGCCAGGAATGCAAGGTTATATGTGCCTACAATCCCAGTACTCAGGAGGCTGAGACAGGAGGATCTTAGGTTCAAGGACAACCTCAGCAACTTAGCAAGACTCTCAGCAACCTAGCAAGACCCTGTTTCAAAAACCAAAACATACGTTTTTTACTTTTTGCAACTGACTAATCTCACTTAACATAATGTTTTCCAGTTCCATCCATTTCCCTGCAAATGACATGATTTTGTTTTTCTTTGTGGCTGAGTAAATTTCCATTGTGCACATATCCCATAGTTTTGCAATCCATTCATCTGTTGATGGAAGGTGATGGGGGGGGGAGGGCAACACCCTAATGCACATGATGTGCTTTCACACACATGTCAAAGTCAATCACTAAACTGAACTTGAGAAGGAGGGAGGGAGGAGGAGGGAGGGAATGGGGTAGGAATTGGGGAAGGGTTAAATGAGAGATGTGTGCACGTATGCCTTTACCAGCTTGTACCTAACAAAGATGTATGATGACAATGCACTAATATTAATATTAATATTAGTAATAATAATAATAATAATAAAACAAAACATAAAAGGGGCTGGGGGTGTAGCTTGAAAGTAGAATGCCCCTGGGTTCAATCCTTAGTACCAAAAAAAAAAAAACCAACAGTTCAACAGAAAACTTACTATTGGAGTGTGTGTGTGTGTGTGTGTGTGTGTGTGTGTGTGTGTGTGTGTGTTGGTTGTTGTTGTTGTTAAGAATCCCGTTCACCTGGAGCATTTCCTCGGTTTCTGTTTCACAGACTCGTTCACCTTGGGCCATTCACCTGCCATTCAAAGGCTGCTTCCTGAGCTGTGGGTGATGTGTTCAGTGCTTAGAATCCAAAGCTGATCTGGACACAGCAGAGCCGAGAAGAGACACAGAAAAAGTGTTTTGAATTGTGACTCTGCCACTTACGGGCTGTGGGGCCTTGGGCAAGTCGCCGATGTTCCCTGCGTCTCAGTTGTCCTTGTCTTGCAATGGGAATAACAACGCCTAGAATATATTCGAGGCACCCGGCACACGGCAAGTGTCCCGCAGGCAGTGGATCTGTGGCTATCGCAAGCCAACTCTTTGATTCCGTTTTTTGTCATGGTCACACAATACCCGATAATTGCCTTATAAAGACATTTCTTTTGGGCCCATGGTTTCAGAGGTCTCAGTCCTGTGGTGGCCCAGTGCATCATGGGGGGAGTGTATGGTGGAGAAGGCCGGTCCACCTCATGGCAGGAAGCAGAGAGAGAGAGAGAGAGAGGCAGGGGCCAGAGGCCTGCTGTCCCTTTCAAGGGTATGCTCCAAGTGACCATACTTCCTTCTACCAGGCCCTTCCTTCTACAAGGAAGTTTCATCCACTCCCGATACCATCAAGGCTGGGGACCAAGCCTTCAACACAGGGGCCAGGGGTGGGGGACATCCAGATCTGAACCATACCAGGCTGGGTAGAGGGAAGTGCTCCAGATATTCTGGTGGACCAAGGCAGCTCTGGGTTTCATATAATGTCCTAGGCAAACAGGAGGGGTAATTGAGAGAAATCCCAGTCTGCAAGCTGGTCCCCTACCTAGGGATTTGGCAACCTTTGTGAGTGTCTCCATCTCCAATTAAGCTCAGAGGAGGACATTCAGAACACTCCCAACAGAGCAAGCTGCAGGTCCTCCAAGTTGGACAGACATAGCCCTGGCCAATGGCCAGATCTTAAAGAGGGGATCTTGGGTCTGAGTGGAAATGTTTGCTGGGCCTCTCTGGAGGGTGTGTGGTTTCATGGTAGGTATGGAAGCTTGGCCTTCAGAAGCTGGGTTCCAATCTACAGCCCTTCAGCTCATGGTGTGGTGGATGTTGGACCCATTGTTTAATATCCTCTTGCCTTCACTTCAAATCATAAAGTAGTAACAAAGCTGGGTGTAGTGGCACACACCTGTAATCCCAGTACCTGAGAAACTGAGACAGGAGGATTACAGGTTTGAAGCCAGTATGATTAACTTAGTAAGAATCTGTTTCAAAAACAACAACAAAAAAATTGAAAGGGCTAGAGTTGTAATTTGAAGGTAGAATGATCCTGGGTTCAATTCCCAGTACGAATAAAATAAATAGCAACAATAACACATTAGAAGTAATTGCTCTGGATTTATCATCGTGTCCTAGTTTAATAAATACCAACTGCTGTTATTATCATTATTACCTATTGAGAAGGGGCTCTGTTCTTAACCCTTGTTGGCCATGACCTTGTTTCCAGAAGAGCAGGGATGGCTGAAAATGAACTCTCTATCTCACCTTGGCTGCAAAAACAGTAGTTTCTACCACCTGCCTCGGCAGAGTAACCTTTGAATATGAAGAACAGCTCCCTCTGTACACAGAGAGCAGGTCTGTATTGATTCAGGCCACAGAGCAAGCCGGTCTAAATTACAGTCAGATCCGAAAAGAGGCAATGTTATTACCTTCCTCCGACGCGGCTTATCAAAGTGCTTCTGTGCAGGACTCAGGCGACTTGATGAATGTACAAAACCCATTTGCAATTAACAATGCCCCTTTGTGTGCCGACAAGTCGCACGTGAAAGTCAACATTCAATGACAGCGGCATTTAATTCACAGAGCAAATTACCCTTAAAAACAATTTATGTGGCTAGTCGCTCCTGCAGGCGGCCTGTTCAGGTGAAGTGCAGATTTGTTTAGCAAATCCTTTCTTTGAGCAAAGCACCAGAATTATGCACAGCCCAGTCCAGGTGCCCGAGGCCAGGAGGGGCCTTTAAGGTGTCCCAGGACTGACCGTTGAGATTCCAGGGACATTGCAAGAGGCTCTGGTGCAGGGGCCTCTTCCCCGACAGCGCCTATGCAGTCAAGCTCCAACCCTGCCGCCAGAGTCTACATTTCCAGGGTCACCGCCATATTCTGGAAATCAGTGGGGTCCCAGATGTTTGGCATTTCTTCTAATGTTTCCCTAGGGTGCTGCTTGGACCCTCTATACCTTTGCATCTGTATGCCTTGGGAGTGTGTGTGTGTGTGTGTGTGTGTGTGTGTGTGTGTGTGTGAGAGAGAGAGAGAGAGAGAGAGAGAGAGAGAGAGAGTGTGTGTGTGTGTGTGTGTGTGAGAGAGAGAGAGAGAGAGAGAGAGAGAGAGTGTGTGTGTGTGAGAGAGAGAGAGAGAGAGAGAGAGAGAGAGAGAGAGAGAGAGAGAGAGAGAGAGAGAGAGAGTGTGTGTGTGTGTGTGAGAGAGAGAGAGAGAGAGAGAGAGAGAGAGAGTGTGTGTGTGTGTGTGTGTGTGTGTGTAGTACTGGGGATTGGATTCAGGGGCATTCAATTGAATCCAGGAGCATTCTGAGCTTTACCCCCCCAGACCTCCTTATTTTCTTTTTTTAAATTTTGAAACAGGGTCTCCCTAAGTTGTTGCAAACTAGCTTGGATCCTCGTGTCTCAGCCTCTCAAGTACTGGGATTTCAGGCATGTGCCACCACCCCCAGCCTGGAAGTATTTGAAAATGCAGAGATTTCCTCATCCCATCCCCCCTTTTGCAGCTATCTCAGAATATCATTCATATATATCACTGCCTCAGAATCATGGGCTCATCAGACCTGCTGTTAGATCTTGTGCTAATAAAAGCACAGAATGACTACACCACAATTTAGATTAAAATATTTGGACCATCAAACAAATTTTTTTTTCAGTATTGGGGATTGAATACAGGGGCTACACCCCTAGCCCTATTTTATTTTATTTTTAAAATTTTGAAACAGGGTCTCATTAAATTGCTGAGGGCCTCCCTAAGTTGCTGAGGCTGTTCTCAAACCCGCAATCTTCCTATCTCAACCTTCCAAGTACTGAGATTACAGGCATGAATCCCCACACCCAGCTTGGATAACTAAATTTTAACACGATATTGGCTTCCTTTGTAATCCTATGTATGATGTGCATTTAAAAATATTCTCTCAGTCAGGGTCCATAGGTCTCACCAGATTGCCAAGGGCAATCTGGAACCCTCAAATTTCAGAACAATTGCAGGATTAACAGCTGGAAAGATATGGTGACTGGAGGCACCTCATGGCTTCAGGGCTTTGAAGAGGATGGAAAAGCAGTTTTCAAATTCAGAAGCCAGGAAAGCAGCTGTCCAGTGACTGTCCACAGCTTGCCCCTGCCTACTTTATGCCAAACAGTTTTCTTGGTGCTGGGGTTATATCAGCATACAAATCAGACATTTCTAGTAGTAGGGGGAATATATTCTAGAAGGGAAGGAGAGATGATTAAAAAATAAATAAGTGTTGTGGTTTGGGTTTGAACCGTTCCCCCAAGGTTCAGGTGTTGAAAGCACATCCCCAGCGCAGCAAGGTTCAGAGGCGGGGCCTGGCTGGAGGGAGGTCACAGGGGCGTGGCCTTGACAACTGTATGCGCCCCGCCCCTCCTCTCGTGCTCTCTGCTTTCAGCTGCCGTGACTGGAGCAACTTTCCTCCACTGCGCCCTGCCACTGCGATGTTTCTGTCTTGGCACCTGCTCAGCATGAAACCATGTACCCAAATAAACCTTTCCTCTTCTGAGTTGTTCTTTTTGGGTTTTGGTCACAGCCATGAAAGGAAAAGCGAACTAATACAGTAAGTAAAATGCGGAGTGTGTCTAGGGGAGAGGGGAAGGGGAGCAATTGCTAAGGGGTACTGGGTTTCTGGTTGAGGTGATGAAAATGTGCTAAAATTGTGGTTGCACAGCTTGGAAGATATACTACACACTGTTGAATTGTATACATAAGGTGAACTATGCATGAATTATAATGCAATGAAGCTGTTATTTAAAAGAAACAAAAATATAGAGAGTATATCATAGGATGACAACTACTAGGCACAAAAATGAGGCCGTGAAGGGGGATGAGGGTGGCTATGACTGAATGTTTGTGTTCTCCAAAATTCAAGTGTTGAAGCCTCACCACACCCTCCGTCTGCCCCATGTGATGGTATTAGAAGGTGGGACCTATGGCTGGGGGGTGGTGGTGGTGCACGCCTATAATCCCAGTACTTGGGAGGTCAAGACAGGAGGATTGCAGGTTCGAAGTCAACCCCAGCAACTTCACAAGACCCTGTTTCAAAATAAAAAATAAAAAGGGCTAAAGGTGTAGCTCAGAGATAGAATGCCCCTGGTTTCAATCCCCAATGTTAAAAGGAAAAAAAAAGTGAGGCCTTTGGCAGGTGACCAGGGTTAGAGAAGTCATTGATGGTGAGGGCTTCCTGATGGGCTTAGTGTCCTCTCTCTCTCTCCTGCTCTCTCTCCATCATGTAAGAGCACAGAGAAGGCAACCACATGCAGGCCCTCCCCAGGAATGAAACGGAATCATCCTGCACCTTGATCTTGAACTTCTCAGCCTCTAGGGCTTCGAGAGAGAAATGTCATTTTTTTTTTTTTTAGGTGGTGGTGCTACTTGGAATTGGACCCAGGGGGCATTCTATGTCTGAGCTACACCAGCCCTTTTTACTTTTCATTTTGAGACAGGGTCTCACCAACTTGCTGAGAGTCTTGTTACATTGCTGAGGCTGTCCTCAAACCTGCGATCCTCTTGCCTCAGCCTCCCAAGTACTGGAATTGCAGGCGTGTGTCACCGCGCCCAGCAGATAAATGTCTTTCAACAGCCTGAGCTGATAACACAAGAGTCCTCAGGGTGTGATAATTTTACACAGTGGTCAGGAAGAGGCTCAGGAGACGGCAGCCCTTGGGTAAAAGTTGAAGGTCACAGGGGACAAGTCGTGGAGTCCAGAGAAGGAGTGGTTCCAGCAGAGGGAAGGTGATGTGGAGGTCTGAGGTGTGCCCACTACGCTCATGGGACGACAAGTGCCAGAGGGAGAGAGGTGTGGGGAGAGATGTGTAAGCCGTTCTGAGGATTTAGGCTTTTCCTGTGTGTCCCAGGGGGGCCAGTGGAGAATTCTGAACAGAGGGGAGAGATGCTCTGACATGGGTTTAAATGGATCCCAGTGTGGAAACCAACAGCGACAGCCACCGTTTCCAGCGCGTCTACATCACCTGTGTGCCAGGCCCTGAGCCAGGGGCCTGTGGGCATTCATTCCCTGCGTCATCATAACTACAATCTGCGTGGGTACCATTCTTTTCTCTATTTTATAGGAAAGGAAACTGAGGCTCAGACATTAGTGGCAGAGCCAGGAAATCTACCCATCCCATCTGACTCCAGAGACCTCAGCTCCCCTCCACCACTGGCATTGTTTTGTGTGGCACTGCAGGTGCTCAATAAGAGATGTCACCTGGCTGGGTACAGAGCAGTGCCCTGGGGGGTTGGTGGTGGCGCCCTGTGACAATGGAGGGGGTGTCCTTTTAGGCACAGAGAGGACAGGTCTTGAGGCCCTGGGCTGGAGAAGCGGCATCCACTTACTCAGCTCTGCGATGCTGCCCACGCGGGTGGCCAGCAGGGACTGCTCGATGGTCCTCAGCTCTGACTGGCTGAACATGGGCAGCTCTCCCGGCTTGCTGGCCCGCTGCGGGTCTCTGTGAAGGTTCAGGCTGTCTGGCAGGCACAGCACCCCTGCGACACAGGGAGAGAATGAGAGGAAGACGGAGGTTAGTGTTCAGCTCACCAGCGGAGGGATGCAAAACTGCGCGCCACGCCAGAGTTGGTACCATGAAGCCAGCATGGCAACCAATGCCCTGGACCCCTTTTAGATATGGGGGTGCAGCTACTGCAAAAGGCCTCCTTGAAGAGCTGGCCCATTAACTCTGACAAACAGGGAACCTTTGTCTGCATGCATACATCTCCAAAGGGTACGAGACAGAACCTTCCCTTCCAGCTTGGCGGGGGTTCTATCCATTCCGAGACACTGCCCGGGAACACACTGACCACTGTCCTCCCCTGAGGCAGCCGCTGTCCCTATTCACCTGAGGTGGAGGCAGTGGCTTCTGAGGATTTACTTTATTTGTCCAAAAATGTAGTACTTGGTGGTCAGGCTGGTGTCTGTTAGACCGGGCTCTGGCTTTCTCTGTAAAGCTCTATGTCAGGAGGTAGAAAGGTCCCCAGGGACTTCTGTAACTTGTACAGTGAATACCCGTGGAAATCCCTGGAATCCAATTATTTTCTCCCTTTCCTTCCCATTCCCTAAATTTAGCGAGAACCTGAAAATTTGCTTGCACAAATCACTCAGGAATAGTCTTTCTTCCTTCACCACCCCAAGGAAACAGGCACTTCTTGCTTTTTGACCTTTAGATTTGACGAATTGACTGACTTTAGTCAAAGGTATGCTTACAGACACAATGGAATCGAAGGCCTTGAAAGTGCGTGTAAAACTGGACTTGCTTTTTTTGTGCTCTGCATTTGCCATGAAAAAACAAAACAAAACAAAAAAACATGCCTTGGCCAGCCTGCTGGTCCAAGGAAGGGGAGAGACACGCAGAGATTTAGTGACTGGCAGCTTAGAGTTACCCAGCTGCCCCCACAAAAACAAATGCTTGTTTGGTTTGCCACTGAGAGAGTGGGGCTCTTTGTTACTCGTCATGATTATGGTGAAAGCTAACAGATACACCTACTAAGTACTAATCACAATTAACATGGCAGACACTGGCTGTGTTAGGGACCAAGGACACAGTGATAGACAGAGTACACATCATCTCTGTCCTCTGGGATTCCCAGTCTAAGTGAAAGAGAGAGACCATTGCACACATAACCACAAAATGACACAACAAATGCTTTGTGTACAAGATTAGGAATGAAGGGCTGCCTTACTGAGGACCTGAAGAAGAGTACTGTTCAATGCACAGGAAGAGCCTAATGCATTTCCAGCCCTGCTGGGCACTTTGGAGATGCAAAGGAAGCAGAGACATAGTCAAGTTGTTTATAAACTCACTGAACATATAAGACTGGCGCCGACAAAACAACTTGGGAATGATTAAAAAAAAAACACCACTGTGCAGGAGCTGGATGATTTAAAGCAACTGGCAGGGTGAGAGGAGACGGAAGGCAAAGGCCGGCGGCTCAAGTTCACTCCTCACCTGGCTGGGACCACAGATCTCAGCAAACAAAGGCTCCTCCTGGGAGATGGGGCCACCGTCAGGTGCCCACATGCAACTCTGCTGCCCCACACTGCCTAATTAGTGGCTCTGGCCACCCGGGGGTCACTAACATTGTCCCCAGTGGCTGACCTTCATCCCTAACAGAGGCTGAGACAACGGGGAAGGTGAAACTGCTACAAATGTCCACTCGGTATTCCTATGATCAGGAAGTTGGGCAAGTAAATTTCCTTCTAAGGTTCTTCTCCACCCGCTTATTTTTCTTTCTTTCTTTCTTTTTTTCTTTTTCTTTTTTTTTTTTTTTTTTTTCGGTACTGGGGATTGAACTCAGGGGCATTCTACCTCCAAGCTACACCCCCGGTCCTATTTTTTATTCTTTATTTTGAAATAGGGTTTCACTAAGTTGCGGAGAGCCTCACTAAGTAGCTGAGGCTGGCTGTGAACCCGGATCCTCCAGTCTCAGCCTCTCAAATACTGGGATTACAAGCGTGTGCCACCACGCCTGGCTTCCACCCACTTATTTTTTAAATACTTTTGTGATTCAGAAGAATATGTTTTATATCACAGAGCAGTGCACACACACACACATAGACACACAGATACACACACACACACACACACTTTTCATGTTTTCCATGAAAAAACAAATTTCATAGAAAACAACACTGATCCTTACAATATGTGATGCTTTCTTGTTTTTTTTTTTTTCTTCTTTTCACTTATCTCCTCTTCTATCTTATTAATAAAAAATGCTGGCTGCAACCCCAAAAGTGATTTCATGACCCACGAATGGGTTGTAAAAGGCGGTTTGAAAAACACTGCAGGTTGCACCAGTGCACACCCTGGCACTCATTGGTCCACACGGTTCACCGTTCGCTGGACCACCTGGCGCTGTAGTTGAGGCATGCTCGGCTTTCAGGGAAGAGAAGGCCTTCATAGAAGTGCCCACCGTGCATGGCCGCCCCCTGACAGCCACATCACTGTCCCGGAGGCCCATCCCGGTGTGCTCTGAGTCATCCTGCCCTCCTCCTGCTAGCTCACCTGCTGAGACACGAAGTCAGGGGCTAAGCCAAGTAGCTGTTGCCACGGCAATGCATCTGGAGCCAATCCCTCACCCGACACCCCGGATTCTCTGGCTCCTTGAAGAGCTCACTGCAGAAAACCATGACCCGTGCTGTCAAGTAACCCAGACTCCGGGATAATGGGGTCCTGTCAGTTGTGGGGGGAGGGGGATCAGGGAGGTCACAGCAAAGGAGACCCATGAGCCAGACCCTGAATGTCAGGGAGAAGGAGGCAGTCTGCTTAACAGTACAAATGACTCAAGTGTTCTCAAAGGATGGCTTTCTTGGTATTTGTATTATTTGCTGCAAGTTAACCCAGATCTGCATCTTAAAACGTTGCTTCACATTTTGGCTGAGGCACAAACAAATGAGACATGGAGTCTGGAAGCCAAAGCTTCAGGCCCAGCTCTGCCACTTCTTGTGTTTGACTCTGGACAGGTCAGAGAAGCTCTCTGGACCTCAGTTTCTTCCTCTGTGAAATGGGGGTAATAGTGATGGCTTTGTCTCCCTCCTGGGGCTGCTAGGGCTGGGGGTGGGCCAAGGAAACAAAATGAGACAATGTGTTTCAAAGTATTTTGCATGGGCTAAGTAAAAAGTAGGTCCTTCAAATATGTTAACTGAGTTGAAAATGAGCCGTATGCACAAACTCAGCCTTGGATGACTTTATGTCTTAGCATATGAATAAACAATTTCCCTTGGAATTATTCTTGCTTCCTTTTAGAGGGTTATAAAATTTAAATGGGAGAATACATTATCCAAAGAAGCTTGGAGAGATAGATTACAGAGATTTGGGAAATCTATAATTGATCTATTATGCAAGGATTATATACAAGGGTTTTCTTTTCTTCTTTCTGAGGTCTTTATATGGGATTTACACATAAACAGGAGCCATTTATTTATTTTGGGGTGAGAAACGCTCCAGGTAAAGAAGAAGGCCCCAGCATCATATTTTACTGTCAGATTCAGGCCCGAGTTTGGGACTACACATTGGTTCCCGTGATAGGACCAAGGACAATCATGCCCTGCTGATTGAGACCCAAGTTTAAAGACAGAGGGAACTGAAATTCAAATGTGCCTTCCGTCCTAAAGGAAATAATTTCCCTAGGGAGCAGGTGATCATAAGCCAGGATCCACAGGGAGACTGAGGGGTCCTGGTCTCCCTGAAATTCTATAACTTTGGGTTGTGTTATGCATTTGCCTAAGGAGAGAGTTCATTCAAATTCTCAAAAAGGGTCCTAAAAATGATGATGAAGCATGCTTAGACTGCCCACATTCCCATCCGTAAAAGGTCACTGTGCTTCAGTACCGGCCTGAGGTGGGGCAGCCCGGGCTAGGCATGACATGGTCCCGACAGAGCTGAGTGCCCATCCTGCTGCCGCCCCCTCGCTCAACCAGGATGAAGAACTTCCTGCACCTCTAGCCAGCTGCCCTGGCTGCAGACAGGGGTTAAATTCTCTGCTTCACAGGTTTATTGTGACAACTAAACAAGACAATCTACTTAAAGCCCTGACCTACAGTGAGTGCCGGATATATACCCTGTTCCCACAGATGTGCAGCTTTGTTTACTTAATGCCTGGATTTAGACAGTCTTGCAGATCATCTTTCTGAAATCTTGTGCAACTGGAGAGGGGCAACCTTTTGGTTGGGTTGCTCAGAACATAAAACATGAGAACCACTGCTCTGAACAGGACTCTGGACAAACCACATCTGGCCTTCAGTTTTGATGGGGCCATTGGGGTGCATCCCTCCTCCCCTCCCCCTTGGCCAGTATAACGCCCCACCCTCTTTTCTTTCTCTCTCCATTCCATTGTGGGCCCAGGGGACAGAGATGCTATTTACCCATACAGAGAAAACAAAGCCAGAAAGCTATCAGCATTTATCCATTCAACCTTCCTCGATGATGTTGATGATGGCGAGGAGGAGGAGCAAGAGGAGGAAGAGGAAAAGGAGGAGGAGGAGGAGAATAGGGAGGAGAAGGAGGAGGAAAGGGAGGAGGAAAGGGAGGAGGATGACAGCCAACTTTTGCTCAGCTGGGCACTGTGCCACTTTACATATTTAAATGACTGTGCATATATGTTCCCATCACTGAATCTCATTATGATGTATAATTACAATGTACCAATGAAAGTATATTAAAATTATCTTTAATCCTCACATTCACACTGTAGAGTAGGGAACCCAATATTTTGGGGAGACAGTATAAGGTAACAGTCGTCAAGAACAGAGGCTCTCGGTTCAAATTACCTGGGTTTGAACCCTGATTACATCACTGAGTCTCATTTTTTTCGATTCACAGCACTCCTCACGACTTGATACTCTATTGTTACATACTATTTGTTAATCTATTATCTGTCTCCAGCACTTAATGTCAGCAATGATCCTTCGTACCCTGGACCCAGGCTTGGGCTTCGGGTGCCTGTTTGTCTCTGGCTGTAAGAGGAAGAAAACAGACTCTACTAACCAGCCTGCCAAGCTCCAATTTATTCTTCTGTTAAGTTACCTCCGGAATTTAAAGTGGAGGGTCCTGGCACCAGCCTCAGCTTTATCAAACAGGAAGGGGACAGCTGGGTGTAGAACTGAGCGCTGATCCTGCTGCAGCCTGTCGCTTAACGTGGATAAAGAGCAGCCCTTGAACAGACACAGGACCTGCCTGGCCAGGTGCAAATCCCCCTCTCCTTCTTCCAGTGGGGGCTCTGGCTTGGCTTCTCGGAGCCACCTCCTCTCTCTGTGAAGTATGTGATGCTCTCAACCTCCTAGCGTGACTGGGAGCCTGTAATGGGGTGATATATAGGGACAACCTGGCACAGAGCAGGGAGTCGATAAATGTTTGCTAATAATCTAAGTAAATGAAGTTCTCCGAAGCTAAAGATTTAGGAATTCAATAACCCAGACAGTGCCAGAAGGCTTTCTTTTACTAGTAAATTTATTAAGAAACAAGATAGCAAATTATCAGATTTTTTTTAAATGCTTGTACAACTGGCTTGGAAAGCCCCTTTTATTTTAAGATGCTTGGCAGCAGGAAACAAATTCAGGGCAGGCTTGGTAAATCCACTCATCTATGAGAGCAGGATGAGCTGGGACCAGGGTTCACACTTCCCCCTGAATAAGGTGTCAAAAGGGAAGGTTCTCAGGAAGCCTCATGCCAAAGCACTGAAAGAAGCAAGATGGAGACAGCCCAAAGAGGGAGCACTTTCAGAAATGCAGAAAGGGTTCAAGAACACACTTAGAGCCAAAGCCCAAAGAACCTATGAGGGATATTATTATTATTATTATTATTTTGGCACTGGGGATTGAACTCAGGGGCTTCCTATCTCCAAGCCACCACTGCTCCTTTTTTATTTATTTAGAAACAGGGTCTCACTAGGTTGCTGAGGATCTCGCCAAGTTTCTGGGACTGGCCTCAAACTTGCAATCTTCCGGTCCCTCTTAAAAGAGCATGGAGATATTTATGGCTCATTCGTTCATTCAAGCACCAACACTGAGCATCACAAAGACTACAGGACACATTCTTGTCCTCGAAGTTTCCCAGATGACTGGGGAGACAGACCTGCCATCAGTAAAGTAGTATGAGAAAAATGCAGAGCAGAGGTGTGTGGATGCCCTGGGGTCTTACCGTGTGGCCCAGCAGGGTGAGCCTGTCACTTAGGAGTCTCAGGGATGCTTCTGGCCACAGGGGTGGGGAGCACAACACAAGCTGAGACTTTGGGAAGCAAATGGAACAGAGTCTTCTGAAGCCTGAGGGCTGGATAGATCACAGCTGCCAGTTCCCGCAGTATCACCCGAGGCTTTTTATTAGCCTCCCCGTCTCTTGGTTTCCTTGTGATACTATGGGAATGGTCATAGTATCATCCTCATAGGACCACTGGTAGATTAAATGGAAGTTCTCTGAAAAGCATCTCCCTTGTCCCCACACAGAAAGGACGCTTGTGGGCACAGTGTCATGTGATGTGATAAAACTAAGCCTTGGAGTGTACTGGCAGGGAAATCAGGTGCCAGGATCACTTGACTTAAGAAACCACCTTTGCCATTTTGATTAACACCACGGCAATGCATCAGAGTAAAATAGTGAGGCAGATTTTCTTTTTTTTAGACAATGAAGACAATCTTGTTCTCTCTTAAGGTGGCCACAACCCTCCTCTTGGATATTTGCAATGCAAATTAATTCATCAATCTATCCATATCATCCAACCATCCATGAATCCTCCATAAATCTATCCATCCATCCATCCATCCATCCATCCATCCATCCTTTCATCCATATAACTGATTATCTTTTAATTAATTTAACAATTTTTGAGCATCTATTATGTGCTATGCATTGTGCTAAGCAAGGAATATAGCAGGAAACAAAACAGAGCAGCAGCTCTCCTGGAGCTTAACTTCCACTCATCTGTCCATCCATCCATCCATCCATCCATCCATCCACCCATCCACTCACCCATCATCTTTCTTTCTATCCTTTCACCATTCTCTCTATGTAATGTGCCAATTTGAGACCCATGAAAAGTAAGACACAGATCCTGCTCTTACAAGACCCACAGTCTGGTGGGATGGACCCACAGGCTCACAAGCACTGCTCATGCTGTAAGTCTGTATGAGCTACATGGATGACACAGATAGAAACTGGATATTCCACTTGGGTGGGTATCAGGGAAGGCTTCATAGAGGAGCTGACCTAGGATTGGTCTCAGAAGATGAGCTGATGTTCCTTAGGTGAACTGGATGGGGGTGGGGAGAGGAGGCCGTAGAAAGAGGAAAACTGGAGGGAAAACCAGGCAAGTTTTTCCAGTCTGAGTACAGAGGCAAGGAAGCTGGTGCATGGTAGGTACTGTGAGAAGTGGGCTGGAGGGGCTTCTCCATCATGGCAGGAGGGCAGCTGCATCCCCTTGGAGCAGTTCTCCTGCCTCATCTCGAGGCAGAGCTCATTGCTGGTACTCTGGCCAGAGATGCCCACACTCAATGAGGGATTCTGTGGAGGCAGAAGGCAACACTGTCTGCTGAAGCCACCAGCAGGCCTGAGCAGCACACTACCTGGACTTGGGATGGGTTCTTTCTGGCTCAGCAGGTGTCTCTGGTCTGACCTCTCTGTCTTCCCTGGACTCTCAACACCCATCCAGTCCTTCTCCATCTTTGCCTATGCCTCCAGAGGTCAGCCGACCTCCCAGGTGTGGCTGAGCAGGATACCTGGCTGGATCTGCTGCCCTGCTCAGTGTTCTCTGGATGGCTTCCATCCTAGGACGGCCCTCTCCTTCCCTGCCAAAGCACTGAGGGAATGCGGTGCATCCAAGGTTGGCCTCCTAGCTTAGATCTCCCCTTTACTACCCACTCTCATCTTGGGCATTCGTTTGAAAGTGCAAGCTACTTTCAGTGCATTCTTTATAAAGTTTTAAAGATTTTAAAATGGTAAACTGAAAGTACCCCATTTCTGTCCCTGCATCTAGCCCCACTCCAGAGGTAAACACTATTATCAGTTTCTTTCTCCCCCTTCCCCTTCTGTTCTCCCTCCTCCTCTTCCTCCTCCTCCTCCTCCTCCTCCTCCTCCTCCTCCTCCTCCTCCTCCTCCTCCTATTCTTATTCTTATTCTTCATGCTGGGGACTGAACTCAGAGGGATTCTACCTCTGAACCACAAGCCAAGACCCTTTTATATATTTTTTAAAATTTTATTTGTGGTACAGGAGATTGAATCTAGAGGCATTCCACCTCCAAGATATACCCACAGCCCTTTTTATATTTTGTTTTGAAACAGGATCTCTCTAGGTTGCTGAGACTGGCTTTGAAACTATGATCCTCCTGTCTCAGCCTCCCAAGTACTGAGATTACAAGCGTGCACCACCATGTCCGGCTATACTCCATCTTTTTAAAAGATATATATTCTGAGGCTATATTTAGTTCTTTCTTTCCCAGATTAATTTTAATTCGGATTCATTAAATTGATAGGCCATGGAGGTGGTTACAATGTCTATATCCATTTAAGAAAACTTCCAGACTCGTTTTTGCAATATACATCATCTACCCTGAAACAAATTTAGCTCTCCCTTTTCCTGTTACCACCAAACCCACCATTCTATTGTGTCTCACTGAGTCTTGTTTAATAAATACAAGTTGAATTAATGAATGTGTCCTGGGTAGACTTAATGATGAAAAAAAGACAAATCAGTGCCAAGGAGAGATGTTAATGACATATTAGCACCAACTAAGGATTCCTCCTGGCTGCAGAAACTAAAGGGGGCTGAAAAAGTGGAGAGATTCGATGCCAGCTGTCAGAAGCATTTTATGCCAAGAACAAATAGTCACAGATTTGCCTCGTCCCAGGAATCTCTCAAAGCCATTTCCAGGTAAAGCGAGGGTACCCTCTATAGTGGAAGCCGGTATACCTGGCAGGCTTCCAACTAGAAATTCTTTCCAATAGAACTTCTGCAGAGTAAGAGGATTATTTATATTCATAACGAAGGCCCCCGAGGCCCGCAAGATCCTGACTCACCCACAAAAGATTAAATCACATTCAGCTGGGCTTTAGTGTTAAGTATACTTAATTGTATTCTAAATCTTCAAAGACTGATTATCTTTAATTAAACAGCCTAGTGACTATAGACTTATTACTTGTTTGATACGATATAGTAGGGAACTATTCACTAGAATGTTTAATAAGTTGAAATACCCTATGGCTGACCACAAGGAGTGACAGAAGTGTGTGTGTGTGTGTGTGTGTGTGTGCGTGTGTGTGTGTGCGCCTGCACGTATGTGTGTGTGTCTGCGCACACATGCAGTATTTTGAGAGCTGGCTAAATGCTGTTGTTAACATAGCATAGATGTTAATGGTACATAAAAGCATAAATCTGCCATTTGCAGCCATGCATGTGTACGCAGATATAAATAACTAATAGGCCTTTCACAATCCATCGAAAATACAAAGATGACTAAATTGGCTTTTAAAAACATTAGAATCCCATTAGGCCGAACTCAGCAGCTGATTATAGAGCAAAATAAACCACAAGAGGACTCTAAATTCTCGTTTGCTGCTGCTGTTAAAAGGCACTGCATTTTCGAGGAGGCCGCAGGCCTCTGGGGGAGAGAGTGGAGCCCTGGCTAGGGAACAGGGTCTCGATTCAGGTGGACGTTTGGATAAGGATACTCTGGGCACTGCATCCAGGACACTGTGAAATAGTCCAGCTCTAACTCGACGATTCTCAGCTTTTTATGTTTGCCCCTTCCCTCCCAGGAAGGCTTTTTGGGCATCTCCTGCCCTCCCCTCCCACCCTCACCTCTCTGTACTAACCATGACTTTTATTTTCTGTATTCTGATGCTTTGACACTTGGGGCCTGTGGCTGCCCCTCCCAAGGTTAGCCAATTCCCAGAGTTTGCTGATGAATTTCAAATGCAGACCAAGCAATCCAGAGCCCGTGCCCCAATACCCGCCCTGGGGGGCTCCCCCACTCAGGGCCACCATCACCTGCCCTGATCTTGCCAACTATAGGCAGGCCCCATGCCTCTGGCCTGCTGAAACTGTTCAAAGGAGCCAATTCCAAGCCGCTTCCCCCACCTCTTCCATTCCTTGCAGGTAAACCACAGCCAGGCTCTTGCCCAGTTTCTCACCCTGTTCCTCACCCCACTCCCTCTGCCTCCCCACTGTCCCTCCTACCCCAGCCTGGCACCCGTTCCCTCCTCTGGGAACGGTGAGCTGCAAACTCTCTCAAATAGTAATCATCTTCTCATCTGTTGGTCTTCCTGTCCCTCAGATGTGCTATGAATACACTGCATTTTAAAACACCCCTCCCTATGAAATTTTAATGCCATAAATATACTATATACATGTTTATGTACTGCGGTCCTTTTGAGGACCACTGTAATACTTATGTTTTTTAAAAATTTTTGATCCTCTTAAGAAGTGATTTCACCCTGATGGTGCAATATCGCTCCCCTGGAGAATGCAGGAGAACAATAGGGGGTGTTTTTACAGAGTCCCCCACATCCATCCTCATCCCTGAGCAATTAAACCAGAGTCTTCCAGCAGTAGAGGTCTAGCGCTGGTTGCTGGTATTTCTCAATGTTCTCCAGGAAAATTCTTTTCTTTTGAACCAGGGACATTCTACCTCTCAGCTGCATCCCCAGCTCTTCTTATTTTGAAACAGGGTCTCGCTAAGTTGTTGAGGGTCTTACTCAGTTGCTGAGGCTGGCCTTGAATCTGTGATCCTCCTGGCTCAGCTTCCCAAGTACTGGGATTACAGGTGTGCACCACCATGCCCATCTCTCTAGGGTAACTGCGATTCATCCAGGTTGAGAACTTTAGAGTTAACCTCAGTGTAGTTGCAGCCCCAGCGGCCTCACCAAGCCTGGCCCTGCCCTTTGCCTTCACACCTGCAGACCAGAACCATAGGGAAACCCAAGTGACCCAGGGTGGCATGGCCCTCCACATTCCTGGAAGACCCATCTCCCATCTGATCTCAGGAGCCTGATATTTCAGTGTAGACACGGGCCTGGACAATCGTTAGAGGAACAGGTAGTGGTTGAACGGTGGCCCCTGCAAGACATGTCTCTGTCCTAATCCCGAGAACCTGCAAATGTGACATCTGGAAAGAGGATCTTTGCAGATGTCATTAAGTAAGGGTTTCGAAATGAGCTCATCCTGGATTTAGGATCCAGAATCTTCATTCAGTGACACAAGTTGTTAACCGAGAAAGGTGGAGGGAGATTCGAGATGCAGATGTGCAGAGAACGGGGCCATGGGAGGATAGAGACTCCAACTGGAGTGGCGTTCCTGCAAGCCAAGGACTGCTGTGTGTTGTTGGAAGCCACCATAGGCTGGGAGAGAAGCAAGGGCCAGCCTCCCCAACAGATTCTAGTAGGAACCCAATGTCGCCTGCTCCTCTGTTCAAGATTTCTGGCTTCTAGAATGGAAGAGGAATATGTTTCTGTTGGGTTAAGCCACTGAGTTTTGGTAATATGTTACAACAGCACTAGGACAGATTTCTCTGTGATTTGAAATGCCTCTTACTGCCTAGAGCAAAGCTTGGAGCCCATGGCCCCTCTCTCCCACTTCTAACAACCTTCAGTGGTTCCCTACTGCCTGGAAGACAAGTTAGGAACTTCCTTGCCGGGACTTAGGGGCTTTTGTGACCTTTCTCTAACCTAGCTGTCCAACCAAATTTTCTTCCACTCCCAGACCCACGGAGCTACTCAGTTGCTAGAAGCAACTTCCCACTCCTGCCTCTGACTGCACTTCCCTGGGTTTTCTAAGGGAGCCGCTCCGTTTGTTCTCCAAGGCACAATTCAAATGCCACTTCTTCCAGCAAGCTGCCCTAGGTTCCCCCAAATATCTGGGGGCCCTCCATTTTCCCATAGTAGGGTATCTTATGAGGCTTCCTATCCATCCAGTGTTGTGGTAGATAAATAATACAGATGAAAAATAATAGTCACACAGCATTTACTGTGAGCCGGGCACTCTTCTGAGTGCTTTTTATGTAGTAACTACTCAAATACTTACAACACCCTCTGCAGTTGGCATTATTACTCTTAGCATTTTACAGATGATGGAACTGAGGCACAGAGAGTTTAAGTTACTTTCCTGAGGTCACGCAGCTGGTAATAGGCAGAGCTGGGGCTGGAACTCAGCCTGTCTGGCTTCACAGTTTGTGCAACTCAGAGGCCAAGGCAGAGCCAAGTCTGGAAAAGGCTCCTACGGTATGTTACAAAGCCTGAATTTCATTCTGCGATCAAAGAAGAGCCACTTAGAGGTTTCTACAGAGGTGATGGGGCTGAGAGCTGAGGAAGGAGATATGGCGGCGGGTGTGAAAGCGCCATCCAGGTAACTGAGAGGTGGGCGGGCAGGGTACTCACCACGCCTGGGAAGGGGTGTCCACACGGCTTTCCCTCACCCTGGCCACTCTCAGCAGGAGAACCCAGCCTCCACAGAAGCAGGTTCCACAACAAATAAAGGGCTCTTGTCCTACCTGGCAAACTCATAAGCTGATTTATGAGGAATCCTTTGAGCCCAGTTGCTGGCTAGAGGAATATTGTTGCTATCTGAGGTTTGTACACAGGCACGCACATGCATGCATATACACACGCACGCCCCCTTGTGTATACACACAGACAGGGCCCCCCATCCCGTGTATACACACACACCACACACACACCCCGACACACACACACACACACACGACACACTTGGCAGAGTCAATCCATCCATTCATTGGATGTACATGTGTGCATGTGTGTGTGATCAAATATCTTCTAGTACAAAGCACTGTGCTATGGAGAAAAATGACACCCTTTTCTCCCTGGGGGGAGTTTCTCAACAGATGCAATTACACATTTTGAAAGTTTGCCTTCTGTTATTTAGAACCAGCGAGTCGTGAAATCACAGGCCTTGAAAGCTGGGAAGTCGCAGACATTGCTAAACGTGGCTCCCCTCAGTGGGTCACATGCATTTCGTGGGTGCAAACTGTGAGATGACAGTCCCTCAACAGAGGCTGCAGTCAAACTCTCTTATCTTTGAGACAAGACAACAAAAACCCAGGGCGGGTATGTAACTCTCCTGAAGTCACACAGGCTTGGTTTTACCTCATCTGGATAATGGGAAGCCGCTGCCAGTTCCAGGCATAAATTGCCAGTTTGGAAAGAATCAGATCATAGCTCTCTGTTTCCATGACTCTGTGATCGGCAGAAAAATGGTCTCCAAAGATGTTCACGGGAACTGGTGCATATGTTATATTACACCCAAGGGAGGTGGAATTAAGAAGTGAATGGAATTAAGGGCTAATTAGCCGACTTTAAAATAAGGAGGTTGTCTTGGATTACCTGGGTGAGTACAATGTAACCACAAGGGTCCTTAAGTGGCGGTGGTGGAGGTGGTGGTGGGGGTGACTCAGCATAAGCCATAAGGTGTAGGATTCATCTGTGGAGATGGAAGGGGCCACCAGCCACGGAATGTGGGAGCCGGAGAAGGCAGGAAACATATTCTCCCCAGAGCCTCCCGGGGAACACGGCCCAGCCGGCACTGTGATTTTAGCTCGGGGAGATCCGCAGTGGACTCCTGGCCTCTGGGACCGTAAGGCAACACGTGTACGTTGTTTTAGACCAATCCATTGTGGTGACCTGCTATGACAGCCATGGGGAACCCGCAGATGGGCTGAGCTGCTGCAGCTGGGCGGTGCCACTGTGAAGTGGACGGCACTTCTCATCCCAGCACAGACCACCCATTCACCTTAAAACTCAAGACTGAGCCGGGCGTGGTGGTGCATGCCTGTAACCCCAGTACTTGGGAGGCTGAGACAGGAGGATTGCAGGTTCACGGGCAGCCTCAGCTACTTAGTGAGGCCCTCCACAACTTAGTGAGACCCTGTTTCAAAATAAAGAATAAAAAACAGGACTGGGGGTGTAGCTCAGAGGTAGAATGCCCCTGGGTTCAACCTCCAGTACCAAAAACAAAACAAAACAGAAACTCAGGACTGGCTTTCAGTCATGATATCTCCTGCAACCTTTGCCTTTTCCCTCCTGGGCAAATTCCAGAATTTACTATAGAAATAAAGAGATGACCAAAGGCACTATTTTTCACAACTTGTGTTCTCAGTTCCTCCGGATGCTCCTCTCTCTGCCTCTAGGTCACTGTCCCTGGCATTTATTAAAAAAATGCTCTTGGGGCTCCTTTTCTGCCCATTAAGGTGACCCTGAGCATCGGTATTGCCCTCCCCATGCCCTCTCCTCCTTTCCTTTCTTGGTTTGTGCTCCAAGGCTGACTCCTGCTTCCCAGATGTCCTCAGACTCGAGGCCCTCCCAGCATGGGAGCAAGGAGAGCGGCTTGCAGAGGGGGCCAGGCTCCAGGGCCCAGAGGGAGGGCGGAGAGCTGAGGTGGGAATGAGTCACTTCTGGGAGAAGGAAGGATACGCCCCCCTACTCAGGGAAGGGGATGGACAGCAATGGCGTTTCCAGGAATTCAGAGAATCAGAGCATCAATTTTTGGAAACTGAAAAGCTGCCCCTTCTGGGAATATGATTGTAAGAAAGGCCTCATCATCCAGTGCTCAACAAAACAGTCCCTGAAACCTTAGTGCTCTGTACGGGGACACAGAAACTGCTCAGGCTGGTGGTGATGATTGTGATGATGATAGTGGTGGTGGTGATGGCGGAGATGGTGGTGACGGTGATGATAATGGTGATGGCAATTGTGATGGTGATGATGATTGTGATGATGATTGTGATGATGGTGAGGGTGATGGTGACAGTGATGCTGGCAGTGGTGATAACAGTGATGATAATGGTGGTCATGGTGATGATAATAGTAGTGGTGATGGTGATATGATGACGTTGGTCACGGTGATGATGATAGTGACAATGGTGGTGATGATGGTGTTGGTGAAGGTGATGGTGACAGTGATGCTGGCAGTGGTGGTGATGATAACAGTGACAATATTGGTGGTGATGGTGACAATGGTGATGTTGACAATGATGGTGGCAATGGTGACATTACTGAGAGTGATGGTGGTTGGGGTGATGATGGTGATGGTGGTGGTGGTGATGACAGTGGTGGTAGTCATGGTGACAATGATAGCTGTGAGGGTGATGGTGGTGGCCATGGCGATGATGTTAGTGACAGTGAGGGTGTGGGGACCCACTCATGTGCCAGGCGCTATTCTAAGTATTTGCTACACACTCACATATTTTCTATCTTCTTCATGTGGTGGGCATGAAAAGCTGGCTAAATTAATGAGTGTGATACTTAACGATGATGGTTCTTACCACCCTAAGCTCATAACTAGAAGTAGGTAGAGTAGAACAAAAGGAAGATGGGACACAGGAAGTTGAACTAGGAACAATAATTACGATGCAATAAGACAGCAGTGGTCAGGTGCATGGGGTATGAACCAGGCTGTGCGTTTTAAATCAAGGCTCTGTTACTTACTAACTCTCTGGCCATATTGATGAACCTCTCTGGGCCTCAGTTTCCTCAGCTGCAGCATGGTGATGATAGTCATGTGCCTCATGTGCCTGGTGTGTGTCTAACACCTGCGCAGCACCTGGCACATGGCAGGTGCTCGACAACCCGTGTTTCTTCTTACTGGTAGGCACTTAGCAGAATTTAGCTAAAGCCACTGGGAAACCGACTTGGCTACTCAGGTCCCTTACACGGCCTCTGTCCCATAGCAGCTCTCAGCATTCTCTTGGTGATCTTTCCTGCCTCCATGTTGCTGCCATCTTGGACACTGAAGTCCCTGCTTCCCATTAAAACTGTTTTCCTCTTTGGGATCCTCTTCTCTCCCCAGCATAGGGAGAGTCATGGGGAAGATACCATGGAACAGGTGGCAATGGAGCCAAGTCTATAGGAATGTGACGTTCTAAGAAGGGGCATTAATAGCAGAGGGGCAAAAGCTGATCTGGACAGAGGGAGACAGTGGGACAGAGGCATGCACAGCACACCTGGTCCTGCTCAGGCAGGAGCCAGAGCATGAACACCTTGACCACCCATCAGAAGTGTAATGGGGAGTCATTAAAGGCTGGACAGCTTTATAAACCCATACAGGTGGTGCGCCTCTTGGAGAGAGGTGTTTATCTGGTGGTGGGTTTTGTACTAACACAAATGGTAGCTGTAGTAACAGTGGCACTGCCAGTCACGGGGCAAGGACAGTCATAGCTGCAACAACAGCAGCATTGTGGAGGCTGAGACATCCTCATTCTCACAGTTAACTTTTTTTTATTTAGTGCTTACTCTGTGACATTCCAAATGCATATATACTTTAAGGTCTTATCTCACTTAATTGTCACTTTTTACAGATGAGCAAAGAGAGGTAGGGAAGAGTTACCTGACCTGGGCAGTGCTGTACCAGAACCCAGAAACCCTGGGCCTAGACGCTCATAGAAGAGTATGTCAGATACAGCAGGAAGCTGCCCTGACTTACTCGGAAATGAGCATCAGGAACTGATACCCCAAGAGACAGTGCTGGCTTCTCCGAGGCTTAGTATTTGTGTGACAAGCCTCAGCGAGGTGATCGTGGAGCCTAGCTGTGACTTGGGGGGCAGCCGGCCCTGGCCTCTTGGGACTAGGGCCACAGGATGGCTGGTCCTGGGTCTAGTGGTGCCTGAGCCAGAGGTATGTGACAGCACGTGGAGGCAGCCAGGAGCCACCTGCACAGGCCCCCTCCGGTTGGGGCTGGCCTACCTGGTTGTCACCCCAGGTGTGGTCCTGTTCCTCACTGCCAGTGCCTCAGGTCTGGGTTCCTTGCAGAGCCCATGATCACGTGACCATGGCCTGGCTAAGCCCACCCAGGAGGGCCTGGCTCAGCCCACAGCCAGAGTAATTGCCCAACCCCAACATGGCTTTGCTGACTGCAAAACATGTCACATCTGCTGGCCGCCTCCTCCTCCCAGCCAACCAGGGAAAGGAGATGATGTCGGAGGTACAGATGAGCCTCAGTCTGCAGATACCCTGAGAGGACCACTCGGGCTTTGGAGGTCCTGGCCCCCCCTGCCTCTCCTTCACTCCTGAGAAGTGGTAGCCAACCTGCTCCTAGCTATGCCTTTCCCAGGCTCTGTTAGTGACAGCTCCCGTGTGCATCCTCCAGTCCCCTGGCAGGAGCTGGAGCTGAAAAGGAGTGTTTTGCAGGCTCTGGGGACTGCGATGCCATCTTTTCATGCTTTGATTAAGAATGATCCTCGGGGCCCTGCTGCAGGAGAGGCAGGGCTCCCCTGACAGTGTGGGATTCAAGAAGGCGAGATCAGAAGCCTCCACAGGAGGGGAGGCACTGCCTGGGGTGCTACTCTACCCCAGGGAGGTGGCCAGGGCAAGAGAAAGACCTCTGGGAGTAACCGGGTATCCTGGAGCCCAGCTCACAGAACATTAAAGGAGAGTGGGAGGCGGGGCGGCTCAGGCCTCCCTTGGTGGACACTCCCATGACCTCCTGGCTCCTGGCACCTGTGGGGTGAGTCTAACAACTGGGGCCCTGGCCACACCCAGCCCTCGTTGGGAGAAGTCTCTGTTCTGGGCTTTATGCAAAGTGCCCCTGGACATGGCCAGCTCTGATTGTGAACAATTTCCTGCTCTGCCTTCCCAGGGCCCTCAGAGCAGACAGTCCAGGACCCTCCGGGACAGTCCTGTCCCTGCCCCCTTTTTGTAGGAGGGTGGAGGGATGTGGGAGGACTCATTTGTTGGCCCAGATCTCTGCTGCCTACTGCTTACTGGGGAATCCCACAGTGCTTTCAGATCTCTTTTGTTTCTAACCAAGGTCCAGGATTCCATGCTCAAGGGAATTCTACTTGCATGTTTAGAGCTGAATGGAGCTAGGCTCTTCTCCAAGTTCTCTTCTGAGTTACTATGTGGCTCTGGACAAGTCTCTTGACCTTTCTGAGCCTCAATTCCTATGTTTGCAAATTGAGGATCAAAATATCTCCCTTTGTAGATTTGCTGTGAGGTCTCATAAAGTAACATAATGCATTATTTCCTAGGACTGCCTTAGAGCACCAGAAACTCAGTGGCTTAAACTGCATTTACTATCTTGTGGTTTAGAAAGCTAGACATCCAAGATCAAGGTGTTGAGAGTTGCTCCCTTCCAAGGGCTTTGTGAGATAATCTGTTCCGTGCTTCCCTGGCCCCTGTTGGCTGGCTGGCAATCATTAGCATCCCTTGGCTGGTAGAGGTCTTGCCCTGACCTTCATCTTCTCAGGGCATTTTCCCTCTTTTTCACAAGGACACCAGTCACACAGGATTAGAGTCTCACCTCTTCTTGACTAATTCTATCTACCAGGAACCTGTTTCCAAATACATTCCCATTCCAAGATACTGGTGGCTAGGAATTCAGTGTCTGAATTTTGGCAAGGACATGATTCAAACCATCACACCTACGTCAATGTGCCAAGGATATAGGATGGGTTTTCAAGAAATGCCTGATCCCTGTCCTTCCTGTGAAAGAGGAGCTGGCCTCAGAGGCTGAGAGAAGGTTCCAGCACTCGGGACCTTTTTGCTGATGGATGCGAGCTCTACTTGTGGAGAAAGCACTGTGTTGGAAGAGGGCCCTCCTTCGTGCTGGGGCCTGAGCTTGCTGAGGGGATGTCTGCCCCAGAGAGCCCTCTACGTTCCCTGAGGCCGTCCCTTGCCATGATAGTGAGGGCCAGGGCCAGGGCTCAGTATGGAGAGGCCGCCCCTCTTGTCTTTTCTTGCCTGTGCTTCCTGCTGGGTCCTTAGGTGGGAAGGTGCTCCCCCACCCCCAGGGCTGCCTCAGCGCCCAGGGGCCTCCTGAGGAGCGGAGGGCTCAGCCTCTTCTCCTCTATTTTCTATTATAGATGAGACACACTCCTCATCTCTACGGCTTAGCCCCGGGGAAGCTGAGCTCAGCTCTCCATCCCTGGGGTTCATGTGCTTCCTGTTTGTCTTCTGTCACTCTGATCCTAACAGCAGCACTGAGAAAAAAAATACCTGCTAAACACTGGCCCCAGATGGCACTTCGCACAAAGCTCCCAGGGGCCCTGCAGAGCCTGGGGCGCTGATTTACCTCTGGGGGAGGGGAGCGGCTGCCCGAGGGCGTAGAGCTCATAAATAGGTAGAGGAGTCAGCACCAGGTTTTTCCCTGTGGTGGTCCCCAAAATGTGCTGGCGTTAACTGCTGCGCTAAGTTCTTTGGTTGAGTTAAGTAGGGTTGCTCTGGCCTCCTCTGGAAGGCTGGGATGACTCCCATGGGGCCCCAGGCTCATTCTGCAGGGAGTCGGAACTGTCTGCAGTGGCGGATAAACACAGCAGAGAGGCCGGACAGTCCTAGGACCGGGCACCGGAAACGGAAGTGGGATGGATGGGCCTGGCCAAGTGCCCCCACCGTGGCAGAGCAGGTGCCTGCACTACCTGCAACCAACACCAGGACGGGGCCCTTGAGCACCGTGGGAAGGTGCTGGCTCTACAACCCAGAAGAGTCAAGGGCACGTCCACCTGTTCTTGCCATTCTTGGCGACCACAGGCAAGGAACTTCCATTTCTGATTGTTTTCCCCCTCTGCGAGATGTTGGGAGGAAGATGCTGGAGAATGGGGAGGGCCCCTGGTAGGACGTCTAGCCCCACTTTTTAGGTGAGAAAAAAGTAATTTAGCATCACTGGGAGGGTCCAGTGAGTGGAGGCAGATGTAACAGAAGGGGGCAGGTGGGCGAGATTCTTCCCACTCAATCTCAAGATGGGGCCTCATTTCATGAACAGTGTGAGGTCTCCTTGTAAAGGAACGCCCCAGCTGAGGTTTGCTGACTGAATAAATGGGTGAGTGAGAGAATGAATAAATTTAAAAGGAAACCACACACTTCTGGTACCATGTTCCTTCCCATTTATCATCGGTGTGAACAGATCAGAGGAACTGGGAGTGTGCGAGCCGTGTGACAATGGAGGTGGCCACTCAGGTGGTTAAGGAGCCATTCACCTGGTGGATGAAGAGATGGCTGAACTGATGAGTAAATGATTCCTCTCCTTTCTTTTGTAATTAAGAAAAATGTTTTTTTGGTACTGGGGATTGAATCCAGGGACATTCTACCTCTGAATTATACCCCCCCCATCCCTTTTCATTTTTTATTTTGAAACAAGGTCTCAGTAAGTTGCTGAGGGTCTTGCTAAATTGCTGAGACAGGCCTCAAACCTGTGATCCCCTGTTTTAGCCTCCCAACTGTTGGGATTATAGGCATGTGCCACCACACCTGGCTAAATCCTCTCTTTTTCTTTGATCTTAGGGCAGTCTGCAGCCCCCTACTCAGATGCTTGGTCATTTGATAATGAACATGTGCCTGATGAGTCCTGGGAAGGTGTGGCTCTGCACAGCCTTGGAGTCAGGTAGATATGAGTTCTATTCTCAGTTCTAACTTTTGTAAACTGCGTGGTCCTAGACAGTGGCTCGTAACACAATGGCGGTGGTAACATACCTGGAGCCACATGGGTGAGCACCTGACAGGTGCAATCTGAGTTAGCCTTCACCCCATTTCTAGACACTGTTATTATTTAGATGGAGAAAGGGCACAAAGAGATTTTTTTCTTTTAAAATTAGCTCTATCGAGATATACCTTATGTGTAATAACACATTCATTTTAAGTGTACAGGTGGATGAGTTTTGACCAGTGGACAATCTCTGTAACTGATCAAGTTGAGTAAGACCCAAATCAAGTCACAGTGCATTTCCACCGCACCCCAAGGATAACAAGAGTTAGGTTGCCAGCTAAGGTATGCAGCTAGCAATGGGAAGGGCTGAGAATCGAGTCCAGCTGATTTCCAGAGCTGCTGGTCCCCTGGAGCCCCTGCAACCCCTCCCATTTTACCTCCTGGGTTGTCTGTCTCTGAAGCCCTGCCATCTCTGGTTCCCACACCGAGAATGCTGTCCTTCCTCCTTCTGTGTGACCAAATCTCACCCCTCTCTGGTCACTTGGCTTTGATCTTTTCTTCTTGGATGCTGAGGCCCTTGGTGTTGGTGTTGCTCTTTGAATGCTGCTCAGCTACTCAATTGATGGTGACTGTTGTGGCTTGGGTCTACAATATTTATCCAGAAAGTCATGTGTTGAAAACTCATGCTCCCCAGTGCAGGCAGGTTTGGAGCTGGGGTGTGACTGGAGGGTCACTGAGGTGTGGCCTTAGGGACTGTATCTGTCCCTGGTCTCCCCCACCACCCCTCTCTCTTTCCTTCCCAGCTATCATGAGCCAAGAGCAGCCTCTTTTTGCCACGTCATGGCTCTGCTGCCATGATGTTTCTGCCTTGGAACCAGCCACCTATGGACTGAGCCCCTGAAACTGAGCCAAAAAGACTTTCCTCTTCTTAGCTGTTCTTGTCAAGTATTTTGGTCACAGCGATAGAAAAGCTAAATAATACAGCGATCAAATGCCATTTGCATTTTGGTGAATTCTTTTCCTGGTCTTTTCCCTCTAATGGTCTAGATGAGCCCTGAGGGTCTTGCTGGCAGTGTCTACTTGTGATTTTCTACATTTTTGGCAAAAATGTAGCCGATCGAGCCCACTTGAACTTTAAAAAAAAAGTGTAAAATTATATGTGCCAAAATATTTCTTGGTGCCAGCAGAATTTTTGCTGACCTACTCCTCCAGCACAATCAGGAAAGCCTTTGAGAAGGCAGCCCAGTCACATGAAACGTCAGTGAACATGGCAGGCGACAGTCTGCTCACGCTCCATCCTTCAGATCTGCTCACTCCATTAATAAGCAGGAGAGGATGTGGTGCCAGATGTGTGTGGTTTCCTTCAAATGCATTCATTCCAGTCTTTCACTTGCCCATTTGTCCTCCAAGGACTGCCTTCTGGCAAGGCACATAGGTGCCTGGTGTGGAGGTTTGCTGCCCTTTTGCTAATGGGAGCACTGAGCATGGAGGTCTTGTGTCTTCGTGGCTCGTACCATGTAGAAATGATGAGCCAGAAGGAAGAACATAGGCAGGCCAATGGAGGGGGCCTCCTGTTCCCACATCGATCCCTTTCTTCCTCAGCCATTTGCCGAGCCCAGATTCTCTGGGGCAGTCAGAGCACTGGGCACTGGGGATCCAGTGATAAAACAGGATGACCTCTTTGATCTCTAGGAGCTCATGGTCAAGAAAGTGACCCCACCTTGGCCTCTAGCCACTGTGTATCTGCTGTGAGCCAGCACCAGCGGGTGGGTAGAGGAAGTATACCTTTGCCCTCAAGGAAAAATTGGGGAAAGCCAGGCATGGGTTACCTTACGATGATGCTACAGGATAGTGCTGTGCAGTTGCTGTTTTCCATTTGTAAAATGGGAATCACGACAGTGGCACCTATGGCAAAAGGGTGATTGGACTGGCCTTGATGGCCAGACTACTTGGGTTTGGACCCCAGCTCACCTATTTACCAGCTGTGTGACTGTGAGAAAGTTATCCAGCATCTCTGGGCCTTGGTATCCTGGTCTGTAAACTGGTGATAATAAAAGTCCCAACCCCTAGGGTTCTGTGAAGGTTTTATCAATTAATCTGTGAGACATGCTTAGGATGGTGACAGGGAGATGGTATTTTATGAACATTGGCTCTTCAAGGCTCCTCAGGAGCTTGAGGAGGATGTGGTCAGCTTTGCTTTGGGCTTGGCTGGCTACAAAAGGTCTCTCAATAGAGAAAATACTCTAGTTAGGCCTTGTAGATGCATAGGAGTTTGCTAGGTAAAATTTGTGTGTATGTATCTATGTGTGTGTGTGTGTGTGTGTGTGTGTGTGTGTGTGTGTGTGTGTGTGTGTGCAGGGGTCCATCAACTCTTCCTATAAAGGGGGCCTGGTAGTCCTTTATTCAGCTTTGCCTGTCACATAGTCTCTGTAGCAACTCTTCATTCCGCTGTTGAGTTGGTGTGGCTTTCTTCATGGCAGCGGACCTTCAGGCTGTAGTTTTCCAGCCAATGTTAGAAGGCAAAGGAGACACAAGTACAGGTCTAACAGGGCACTAGGTTGGCCGCGCCCTTCAAGGTTAATGGTGCTTCTGGCAGAACTCATCCTCAGTTGAGGCTCTTTCTGTTTATGGTAGAGCTATAAATGTTTCTTTTAAAATCATTAGAACAGGAAAGGAAATTAATGCATAGATGATAATCTATTTGCTCTGTGTGTGTGTGTGTGTGTGTGTGTGTGTGTGTGTGTGTGTATTTGAGAAAGAGAGAGAAAACAAAATATTCCAATGTCCTCTTTTCCTGATTTACATTCCTGGGAGCTGTAGAGTTTCAAAAGAAATGGCTTTGGACGGCATAAAGGCCACCTCTCCCTGAGAGTCCTCCATATACTCCCCCTCTCAGAGGAAGGCAGGTGCTGGCTCTTGTAACCCCTGCTGAGATCTCATGGCCTACCTGTTCCTGAGACCCCACGTAGGTTGATCCTGAAGGGTTGTGTACATGTTTGTCAGCATTAACTATGGTTCTACTGTACTGTACACTGACTTATTGGGACCACGCACTGAGTTTCTTACCCTTGCACCTGGGTGAAATTTTTAAATGTGGTCCATGGATCTGGGATGGGGTTTATACATGTGGTATAGTTGAAGAAGCATGGGCTTTGGAGTCATAGAATCAGGTTCAAATGCCAACTCCTATCATTTACTAACTGAGAGATTAAAGGTTCCTCTCTGAGCCTCAGTTTCTTACCTGTAAAATAGGTTGCTGTGAGAATTTTTTTTTTTTTTTTTGTACTAAGGATTGAACTCAGGGGCATTCTACCTCTGAGGTACACCCCAGCCCCTTTTATATTTTATTTTGAAACAGGGTCTCACTAAGTTGCTGAGGGTCTTGCTAAATTGCTGAGACTGGCCTAAAACCTGCAATCCTCCTGTCTTATCCTCACAAGTACTGGGATTACATCATGTGCCACCATGCCTGGCTGCTGTGAGAATTTAATGAGGTCGTGCATGCCAAGTAACAATGTCAAGCACATGACCAAGAATCCAAGAATCTTGATTATCTGTATATTATCTGTATAACAGTTCCTTAGAAATCATGACCCTCCTTGGCTCAAGAACTTGGAATAGGAATAATCCCTGTCACCTCTGCATACACCAGAGGAACACTAAAGAAGGTAAACTAGATATATAAAACTAGATATATAAACTAGATATATAAACTAGATATATAAAGTCATTGCTTCCGATTACTATACAGACATTATTTTTTCACCAAAATAATTTCTACCATAGTTTTATACAGTCTTGGAAACATTGCTTTCCAAAGGGAATGTTATGTTATGTGTCAAGAGAATATGAAAAAATAAAAATAAATAAAACAACAATAATCCCATTTATTGCCCTGTAGGTGTGATCCCTCCTGGGCTGGCAGAGCAGTTGATTTATGGGCAAGGTCAGGTGACTCATTTCAGAAGGTCAAGCATTCTGCTATTTTCATTGCTCAGGCCTTCAGAGTATGAAAACATACTCAGGGGCACACACACACATACACACACACACACACACACACACACACACAAACACACTCATAGACTCAGAGTCACAAGAAAAGCTTCCCTCTCAAGCAGCAGAGGGTCGATGCCTGGAAGGCACAGGAGCAGGAGCATCCCCAGGAAGTGGTACCCATGCGACCATTGCCCACAACCCAGGCTGTCCAGGATGCAGCAGGAACCAGGGAAAGATGGGGGATCTTGAGGTGCAGGCAGGGGCTCTCCTCCCTCAGCCAGGCACAAGGACAACATGTACTGGTTGGATATTTCCTCGCCAGGTTTTTCATTTCTTGGACAACCGAGGAAGCAGCATATAGAGAAGCCAGAGGCAATGAATAAGGCATCAGTGTGTCAGGGGTTCGAGTCCTGCTTTGCCAGAGACACATCCTGTGGGCGTTGGCCCATTATGTTCCCCTATGGTCCTCAGTCTCCTCATCTCTGCCTAGGGTTCCTATAGGCATTGAAGGAGAACATGTGTGTGAAGGTCTTTTTCCTCCACAGCCTCCTCCATCTTGGTGGATGCCTACTGGACATGGTCACTGAAGGTCTGATGGGCTTTGGACATGGCACATCCCACGCTGACCTGCTGATCTGTGCCCCGTCCAGCCTTCCCCATCCTAGGAAACAAACACTTCATCCTTCTAGTGCTCAGGCCAAAGATGCTGGAGTCAGCCTGACACCTTGGTTCCTTACAGCCCACATCTCATCCGTCAGCGAATCCTGTGGCCTCTCTCCTCAGAATAAGCCCAGAACCCACTTGCTGCTCAAAACCTGCAGGGCTGCCACCTGGTCCTGCCACAAAGGTGTCTCCCCACCTCTGTCCTGCCCAGCCCATAACAAGTTCTATTTTCAACCCAGCAACCAGAGTGATTCTGCCCCAAAGGTGGATCAGATCAGGCCCTTCTCTGCTCACAGCCAATAGCTCCATCCTACTGGAGACCCACGTCCTTCAGTTCTCGGAGACCTGGTCACCCCTATAACTTGCCCTCTCCCTCCCAGCCCACTGGACCCCAGGCATGCTGGTCTCTTCCCTGCTCTTAGAATGTGTTCTTTGAACTCCTACCTCAACTCAACTGTGGGCTGTTACTCTGACTCATTGCTAAGCAGGAGGCCATCCTCTGTCACCTTTGGGTGTGTGGCACATGTCACCTCTGCGGGGAGTTTGAAGTTGCAGCTGTTGCCCTAGCTCACCCCATCCCTCGCCTACTTTGCTGTCCTCCATTGAGCTTTCCCGACCCCACCTGACATGCAGAGGTTCACCACCAGCGAAGGCGTCAAGGTTTGCCCCTGGGCTTCCTTCTCCATCCCCAGCACCTAGGATGGCAGGAAGCACCGAATAGGCACTCAGCAGATAGCCAAAGAAGGGCTTAGAATTATTTCTTTATAAGGCAGAAGCCCAGCTGGTATCCATGGTTTGGAATGGATTTAAAGTGAACAGCCTGGACTATCTGGGGGGTGGGGGGCACCTCTGCATCTGGAAAGAGCTTCAGGCTGAGCACACGGTTGGAGTCAGACCAACCAAGTTCACTCTTCACTCTGCCTCCAGCTGGTGCCAGTCAGGCAGCTGTGAGGGGCCTGCTGGGCGGGGAGGGTATCAGGGACAAAGGCTAGGGCCTGGGCATAGGCAGGGAGTGTGTGCAGTGCCAGAGGGTCTAACGACCCACTGATGCTCAGGGAGGGGCAGGGGGCCAAGGAGATCACACCGGGAGACCCATCCTCCCAAACAGGACCTGGGGATGAAAAGAAGCACCCAAGTGAGAGGTCCAAAGCCGGACCCTTGGCTTAGATGCTCCCTGCCTGGGGCACGCGTCAGAACTGTGGGTGGGGCCTTGGGAGGCAGCAGCTGTGCGGCAGGAGGCCCACAACAGAGCAGGAAGCCCCGCTGGGCAGGACCTCTTCCCTCCCCTACAGCAGGGCCCTCAGCCTGAGCCTGGGGGACATGGTGGGGCGGGTCATTGCTTGTTTTGAGGGGCTGTTGTGTGTGTTTTAGGACTCTAGCAGATTCCCTGGCCTCAACCCATAAGATTCCAGTTGCATCACTACTGCCCCACATGTGACAACCAAAAGTGTCTCCATCTATTGTCACATGTCTCCAGGACAGAAAAATCACCCCTGGTTAAGAGCTCTTAATGTTGGTAGCCCAGAGGATGGCACTGGCTTCCTACGTCTGATGTGGTTTTAGCCTCTACTCATCTTCCCTCTTCCTTCCATAACCCATCAACCCCTCGGTCTCTCTCTTCTCTTTACTGCAGCTTTGGGCTCCAGACATTGCTCCTGGGGAAACCTGGGCCTTGTCTGTGGGTGCGATCGCAGATGCAACCCCAAGGCTTGTCATTGGGTTTACACACACACACACACATACACACACACACACACACACAAACACACGAAACACACACACACACACACACACACACACACACACACTGCTCCTCACACCTCCTGTAAGTAGAGCCATGACCTTCAAAGTTGACGGGGCTCACCCCTTTCTGACCTCCCGGTAGGCTCAGCTAGCTCCTCTCTGATACAGCAGAAGGGTACAGAATTAGAGTTCCATCTACTACTTACTAGCTGTATGACACTGGACAAGTCACCTCACCTCACTGAGTGTCACTCCTGGAAAATTGGAATACATCACTGGTTCAGAGCTACAAAGACAACCAGGCATCGCAAACCCACAGACCTTCCAGGGCTGTCCCTCCACCTTTCCTTCAGCTGCAAAGCCAATCCCCCTCGAGCACAGCTGTTCAAAAGTGCCCCAGGGCTCCCTAATTCCTAGAGGATAACTTTTTTTTTGAGGGGGTGTTACACAATGTCCCTCACAATCAGGCACTGTTTTAGCTTCTACCTACCTATACTCCATCTAAAGCTGATTACTTTTGTGCTGAAACATTTCTGGGATCTTTACCCATATGTCTTGCTCCTGCTGTTCCCTCTCTAGAATGCCTTTCCCTATCCTCACGTCTATCCATTCTCTTTTAGACCTGGTGTCCAGGGCTGCCACCTCCTTCAGTGGCCCCTGCCCTGATCCCTTAGGCACCTGCACCATACATTCTGTCTTCCTACCTCAGGGCCTTTCTCTCTGTGTGAGGGAGCAGAGGCCATGGAGGGAGAAGGAGGCAGCGAAGCAGGGTCAGAAAAAAACATCTCCAGGAAGAATCACAAGCCAACCCCATCTCCCGTTAGAGCCCATGCTCTGGAGGGACAGAGAGTTCAAAGCGGGCTGCCAGGTCAGTGTGTGCCAGGGAGAACCTGTGCCCACAGGCCATTTGAGTGGTCAGGGGCTGAGACCATGGGGATCGTTTCAGTCAGGATGAGAAATGACCCCCGGATGATGATGAGAGGTGAGATGAGAGGGGTTTTGAGCCCCTTGCACCCAAATATATGGGTGATATATTAAAAGGAGGGGGTGAGACTGGACGATTATCTTCTGAGATCCAATCCTTCCCAATCTAAAGACACTGCCTCCTCATTCGGATTCCTAAATTATAGAAAAGGCGAAGCGTTTCAGCAAGTTGTCCACTGTGATACTCTTGGTGTACCTGGGTCAGTTCTTTAATTAGTTGTCATTTGCTTATCAAATTATATTCAAACGATGCCCCAGTCCATTCATCCAATAAAAACCTACTATAAGCCCCTACTGTGTGTCAGATGTGGGACTAGGTGTGGGAGGGACCCAGGATACCAGACACTTCTTGGGTCTGACCATCAGGCCTAGTTTGATGGGTGCCTGGCTCTGTCTTCCCTTCTAATGGATCAAGCTTTTGAAACTCAAATAAGATTGTGTTTTCTCAAAACATGTTTGGCTATATTTAAATACCAGTTTTAAGACGATTGCTTATAGTTTCAGAATTCTTACACTAAACCAACTGAAGTAATTGGTATGAGCGGCAGCGTTGGGCATCTGGGCTGTTACGTATCATTCTGAATTGTGCTTTGAGGACAGGGCTAGGGCTGGGCTCGATGATAGAGCACTTGCCCAGCCGGCCAAGGCCCTGGGTTCCATTCTGTGTCCACACATACACAGAATTAAAATAGCTTTCTATTCAAACTGTGCTTTGAGGAGTCCCATGCTAGCATCATCACAATGGACAGAGGTATTTAATGCAATTCTTTACTTTATCTAAGGATGGGAGAGCTCTTCCTCACCAAGATGAGTCTTTCCCACAAAAGGCTCAGAGAAAACCCCCTCCCATCTCAACCTCAGCCCTAGCTTTCTTGTTCTTGGGACAGGTTTGTTTGATGACTCCTAGAACAGCGTAACTGACTGGGTTTCCTTTTTCCTAATGCCTCCCTGGAAGCTCAGAGCTCAGAGCCAGCATGTAAACAGAATGGTCTAGCAGTAACCTCAACTCTGGCTCTTTTTTTTGTATCTTTGCTCTTATCTCTTGCTACTGAGTTCACATTTGGTTCATCTTGCCATTTAGTGTGTCGCCTCATAAGCCGAATCCTTAATCCCCTTTGGAACATGTTGGTGCATAAAACAGAATGGGTGGAATTGAATAAAAATAGAATAAACTAGAATAAAATCAAGTCACT
Source organism: Graphiurus murinus (assembly GCA_004027655.1). Classification (NCBI taxonomy): domain Eukaryota; kingdom Metazoa; phylum Chordata; class Mammalia; order Rodentia; family Gliridae; genus Graphiurus; species Graphiurus murinus. The sequence goes on from PVLC010000321.1 coordinate 169,388, forward strand.
GTTTTGAGCTCGGAGTTTTTCAAAATCCCAGGTGTACTCATCTATCAGCTGACACACCTGCAGCCTCCACACGAAAGCACGTGCAAGGAGCGCCTTTGTGGTAGCATTCAGACGGCTTCTTTCCGGGGGCCCAGGAGCACTGATAGGTTAATATTGTCAATTGTTGCATCGGGCAAGGGCATCTTTCAGTGCCAGCATGCCTGCTAACACCCATGACCCTCCCACCTCGAGAAAAATAGCTTGCTTTGTCACTTTCACTCTAAGAAGCGTGGAGCAGCAGTGAGCTTTTTAGTCCCTTGTTCCTCACAGGGATGTCTCTTGGCATCCCGGTTGAACTTCGTAGCAGGGACACTTGCTAAGGGCGACAGCAGGAGAGAGGCCACAGACCCGCCGTGGCCTCACTTCGGTTGGAGGTGGGAGATGGGAGTGGCCTTTCGCTATCTTTGATGGCGTGAGCCCCAGTGCCTGGATTTTTAAACAGAAGGGTTCAGCCTATCCAGACACAGGGCACATAGTTATCTAAATGTCCCCGAGGAACCAGCACAGAGCACTGTCACAGCTGATGTGGTGTTCCTCCAAAAGATAGGCACCCCACCCACCTAGAAAACAGAACTGCTTTTCTTTAATTCAATCTGACAAATGTTTGTTGAACACTTATTTCATGGACATCTTATTAGCACTCGCATAAAGACATGTGACGAAGGAGGAGTGAATATGTGTGTGTACACAGAAGCAAGCTGCACCTAAGGCCAGCACACCTAGGTCATGCGTTCCTTCAGACCCAATGCCCCCTACCTTTAAGGAAGTTATGGCTAGGGGTGGGGGTTGGGCAGACACATGCCTGCGACCCTGACTTCCCATATTCCACCGATTTCTTTTTTTTCTTTTTTTTTTTCGGTACTAGGGATTGAACTCAGGGGTGTTCTACCTCCGAGCTACACCCCCAACCCTAGTTTTTATTCTTTATTTTGAAACCGAGTCTCACCAAGTTGCGGAGTGCCTCACTAGGTAGCTGAGGCTGGCCGCGAACCCCGATCCTCCGGTCTCAGCCTCCCGAATGCTGGGATTACAAGCGTGCGCCACCACGCCCGGTTTATTCCACCGATTTCTATGGAGTCTCTGGAACACAGCTTAGGAAGCCTGTCTCTATCACCTGTGCATGCAAGCTGTGCTTAATAAATATCTGCAGAACGAGAGAGCGAATGACTGATGGAGGGAATGAAGGAATGATGTTGCCATTTTTCTCCAGTAAAACTGAACGAGAGCTATCATTTTTGAGTAGCCATTGTTAGCCACGGATGGTATTAAGTACTTTCCATATGTCATCTCATTTAATTCTTGTCAAAACCTTATGAACCGCTGTCTTGGTTTTGCAGATGGCAAAACTGAGACCCCAGGAGATTGACACATCTAGGTTTCACTCAGGTGAAGGAAGAGCTGGGAGTGGATCCCGGGCTCCTGACACCCAAGGGTGAAGATGAAGGATCCAGCCATTAGACGACCTTCAAAGTGCTTACCTTTGAATTTGGCAACTTTAAGTCCCTGGATAACTATTTGGAAGGAGGGTGGGTGGTGGAGGCCCAGCTGGGTGGCTCCCAGGAAGCCTCCTTAGAGGGGCAGGCAACAGGCTGAGCACCTGAGCCAGCCCTGAGCCCCACAGCCAGCCAGGCCCCTCTGTCCTGCCTCTGACCCCGCAGCCCCCTCCTTTACCTCTCTCTCCCCAGCTTAGTGAAGGAAGTGGTGGTTTGACCCTGTAAAGTAAGCAAATCAGGGCCCAGCTGCTGGAGGAATGTTTGCATTCTGCTCCATCCTGCAGGAATGTGAGCCACTGCTTTAACCCCCAGTCACCAAGAGCCAGCATCTTGGACACCGACACGGCGGGCTCCGGGGGCCTGGGGATCTGGAGACATGAAGGTGTTCTCGAGCCAGGCCAGGCAGTCCGAGCTTGAGGCATTTTGCAACCTCATGGCTGTGTTCATTTTGCAACCCACATGCTCTGCTGTCAAAAATTCACTCACAGTGGATTTAAAACAGTTCCTTCCAACAGTCGTTCCCAGACCCGGCTGGGCATCAGAATCACTCCTGGGGCCTGTACCGTTCTGCTTCTCTAGCTTCAGCCTGAGAATATGATTCAGTGGGGGAGGGTGGACAGGCTGCCTGGGAAACTAACTCCAACAGGCCATCCACCACCCTGGAAGGCTGGGAACCAAGCCCTGAGATAAAGGCTGGTAAAATGTGACAATAAGTGAAGATTCTTCTATGGTCCTCTCTAACCCAATGCATGTCACCCGTCCTCCCAGGGTCAAGGGCATACTAACCTCTGACCTCTCTGGATGTCTTCTCAACGTCCTGCCATTCCTCTTCCCAATATCCTGTAGTCTAGCCTGTCTCCCCCCGGGGCTGAGCCACACCAGAAGAGAAAAAGACTCTGGTTTCTTAATCTGCTTAAGCCTCCCTGCCTCCCACAGCTTTTAATCTGTTAAAAAGGGCCAGCTCTTGGGAGCAGTGCCCCCGTGTAGCAGCACTCCCATATTGATATCTTGTTAGAAACCTTCCATGCAGCTCTATCCCAGGTCTGACCCCGGGGGTCACATCCTTGTTAGAAAAACAGGGAGCAGAGGTGGCTGTCTGTGGCAGTAGACAGCTGGGAGCCCTGCTCAGAGTTTGGTTCAGAATCCATGTTCCATTAATATCGGCTGAGTGGCTCCTCAAGCCCCACGCTGGATGTCAAGTACAGAGGACTGAGCCTTCTGTTCCCAATGGGACCACGTGCCTGGTCACCAAAGCATGGTCTAGAATACCCATCGCACCCATTGCAGTACTGTGCATGGCGGTCCCAAGCTGGAAACAGTTGAATGCCCAACCATAGGAGAGTGGAGAAACCCAGTGTCTTCACCCAGTGCAATCAAACATGGCCACACACCATGATGTGGAGGAATCCAATCAACGCAGTGTTGAGCAAAAAGAACCAGACATGAAAGAGTACAGGCCGCCCGCCCGGGGCCACTTAGGCAAAGTTCAAATGCAGATGAAACTCTTCTGCGCTGTAGGGTCAGGACAGAGTGGTGCTCAGGGAGGGGCTGTGACTAGCAGGGGCAGGGGTCTGACCCTTGACCTGGGGGCTGGTCAAACGGGTGTGTGCAGGTGGGGGAAAGGGATCAAGCTGTACAATTTCAACATGCGCACTTTCAGTATGTTTATCAAGCTCCAATTAAAAGGCAAATTTTGGAACCAGGTGTGGTGGTGCATGCTTGTAATCCCAGTTCTTGGGAGGCTGAGACAACAGGATCTGGGTTCATGGCCAGCCTCAGCTACTTAGTGAGGCACTCTGCAACTTAGTGAGACCCTGTTTCAAATAAAGAATAAAAAATTAGGACTAGGGGTGTAGCTTGGAGGTAGAATGCCCCTGAGTTCAATCCCCAGTACCACAAAAAAGCAAAAACAAAAACAAAAAGGCAAATCTTACCCCTTCTAGGTTCATGAATGGAAAGAGGTAAAAGGCACGGCTGACCCAAAGCGCTGCTGTGTGGGACCCCTCTGCCTTTGCTCAGCCACCAGTTCACTGTGGCCTCACCCAGGGCCTCTGGAGGCCTCCGTGTCATCCTTCCTCTGCAGAAGGGGACACTGGAGTACGATGGCCTCTGTCATCTGGTGGGGACTGTCTCTGATGATGGAGCTAAGAGATGTCAGGAGGCCGAGGCCACACCATGGACACCTCTGACTTCCTCTAATGACCCAGCTGAACCTAGCAGGGCCTTGGATGTTCACATGGGCCGCGTGTCTGGTTCCCCAGTGACCGCTCATCTTTGTGCAAGGGCCCCCTGTTGTGTTTGGCCCCAAGTGCTGGATTAGATACACATCTGCTGAACTGAACAGCTGACATTCCCGCTTGATGCAGGGATGAGGACAGCCGCAGCCAGCACTGGCACGTCCCTTGGGGTACCTGTGGCAGGCAACGTCCTCAGCCCCTGCAGGCAGTACCTCACTACTCACCAGAGCATCCTCATGGGCTACGTTCTATTCCCCAGACCCACTTGCAGATGTAAACTGTAAGAACAGAGAGACCCAAGGTCACAGAGCTAGCAAACGGTGCAGAAGAGTTTCAAACCGAGTGAGTCTGGCTACCGGTCCGTGTTTTCGCCCTCTCCCTCAGCTGGCTGGGCTTTGATGTGGCCCCGCTTTTGGCGAGGCCAGGGTGTCTCTTGACCTGTGTTGTTCTAGTGTTTCTTCCCCTCCCTCATTTCATAGGCTTCCAGCGGCTCCTCGGGGCCGTTATCCCCCCGCACTGACAAGGCCTTACAGCCTTTCCGTACACGTCCGCAGCAGCCTCTTGGAGCTCGGCATCACAACCACCGGCCCGCTCAGGAACTCCTCCAGTGGACGGGGAGGCTGGGCTCTGGGCTTGTCACATCAAGCACGTTCAAGAACCCCTTGGTGCTTCTCTTTGGTCCTCAGTGTTCTTCCTGGTAATGGCCAGCTGTGTTCCTTTAGGTTCTAGAGGTATCGAGGAACCCAAGAAACCACATTGGGCTGGAGCCCTGGGTGCTAGACAGCCTCTGAATCCACCCTGGAGGTGGGGAGTTATAACCAGGTCCAAAAGGAAGGTTTGGAAGAGGGATCACCACTTCAGAACTCCTGGCTCGGGGAGGAGCTGGTGCCCAGCATGCCCCTGGGCCTCACAGTAGCACTGCGGGCGAGGACGCTCACTCTCAGGTCATGGAGAGGACACAGGCTCCGAGAGCTCACCCTGCCCTTGGCGTCAGGATGGACGAGCCCCTTGGAGCTGCAGTCCCCATCCTTCAACCAGGCCTGCTGGGCTGTTGAAGGAATAATTGCTGCCGGGTCCCCTTCCCAGAGACTCCGGGGTCATTGTGCACCATGTCCGAACCATAAAATCTGCTCACTGGGAATAAAGCTTGCACCAGCCTCCGGGTGTTGCTACTATAAGGATTAAGCACAATGGATCATGGGAAGGGCTCAGTGCACAAAGGACGCGTAGCAAGGGCGCAGAATCCAGAGGCCGTTATTTGCTCTCCGATGTCCCTTGACCTGCAATGGGGCTATGTCCCAATGCAAGCCCGAAATAGTCTAAGTTGAAATGCATGTCATACAGCTAACCCTCCAAACACCAGAGCTTGGCCTAGCCCACTCGAAACGTGCTCAGAACCCTCCCATCAGCCTGCAGGTGGGCGGAGCTATCTCGCACAAAGCCAATTGTACAATCACGAGTTGAGTATCTCGTGCCATTTATTGATACCAGCTGCTGTACCGATGGGTTCTTTCCCCCGTGGGGCTGACTGGGTGCGGCAGCTGCCACTGCCACCCAGCATCATACAAGAAGACTGTACTGTATGTCGCCAGCTGGGAAAAGATCAGGATTCAAAGTCTGAGGTACGGCATCTACTGAGTGTACCATCTTCACACCACGTCAAGTTGGAAAACCGGAAGTCGAACTATTACGAGTCAGGCACTATCTGTACAAACATTTTCTCTCCTTTCCTTTCTTCTTCCCTTGATCTGCCATGGGAGCCCCGACTTCTGCAGCCAATCCTAAGGTTCCAAGAAAACGGAAAACAGTCTTCTTGTCTGGACGAAGATGACATTGAGTGGATGATCACTCAAGATCTCCTAAATCTTGTGATTCTTCCCTCACCCCTGACACTTTCTAGTTGTGTGACTTTGTGGTGGTTACTTAACCTCTCTGTGCCTTAGTTTCTTCACCTGTAAAATGGGAGTAATAATGTCTTTAATGGAGTTCTTGTGAGAATTAATTGGGTGAATATATATATATATGTATATATATTCCAGATTATATATATACACACACACAGAATACCACCTGATTCAAAGCCCCATATAGGGATTCGTCCTTTTTATAATTTACACTGCAAATACTAAGCACCATGCACCTACAGCCCATCCATCATGCCATTCAACAATTTATTTTTTATTAAGTGGCTCCCTCGTGCCTGGCAGGCTCAGGACTTCACAGCTGTTCTCTCTGACAGGGACAACTGTTGTAAGGGGCCCTGGATACCACGGGGGATGAGATGTCCCCATGTCCCCCTCCCTCTCCTGTCACTCCTGGCTGGTGAGCTGCGGGCTGGCCCGGCCTTCCAGATGGTGTAGTACTTTCTTGTCCACGTCTCCATTCTGGGTGGGTTTCCCTATTTCTGGCCACCATCCTAAGTAGTAGGGGTGGCCCCTCCCAGCTGAGGCCCAGCCAGCCGGAGCCAGGCTCTGGGAGAGGTGCCACCAGACCAGGGTCGGTTAATCTTGTCTTTAATTAGCAGTTTCGATAAGTGAGGAGGCCCAGGGGTGACCTCGCAGATGGCAGCCAGCTCTGCTCCGAGTGATAAATTGGGAGCATCCAGGTCTGTGAAGGGTCGTGTCCATTCTGCTCCTGTCCCTGAACTTCCCACACCTGCGGCACCTCAGCGCCGGGGACCCTGGGTGGGGCAGGGGGGCAGAGGGTGGGCTCCCGGCTTTCCCTGAGACCTCGGGTTGGCTTACCCCAACCTGATCCTTTGGGTGGAAGGATGAAGCTGACACTGAATTGTGGAGGTTCAGGTAGGGAAAACTAATAAGTAAATCAATACATAAATACTACCACTTCTGGTACACTGATACATTGAGTGCTATGGAAAACATACACACAATATTAGAGAGAGACACATTGAGCTTCTATCATAAATACCTTCCTAAGAAACAACAATGATAATAACTACCATATGAAGTCACCATCTTTGAGGTAAAAAAGAATTGAATATTGGGCTAGGGGTGGAGCTCAGTGGTAGAATGTTTACCCTGCATGCACAAGGGCCTGGGTTCCAAAGAGAGAGAGAGAGAGAGAGAGAGAGAGAGAGAGAGAGAGAGAGAGAGAGAGAGAGAGAGAGAAGGAGGGAGAGAAGGAGGGACGGAGGGAGGAAGGAAGAAAAGAATTGAATATTGACATCTTCTACATATGATTCAACCTATTTTTATTTTTTTGTGGTACTAGGGATAGAATTTGGGGGCATTCTCCTCCGAGCTACACTCTCATCCCTATTTTATTTTATTTTTTTATTTTGAAACAGACTTTCACTAAGTTGCAGAGGGCCTCACCAAATAGCTGAGGCTGGTCGTGAACCTGTGATCCTCCTGTCTCAGCCTTGATTCAACCTATTATTACCTAATAAGTGCGCCTATGCGCCAGGCAGTGTTCTGTATGACTGACAGGTCATGAGTTACTTCACTGACCTCTTACAGGAACCCATGGGATGTGTGCCAGTGCTGTTCCCATTTTAGGGGGAAGTAATCAAGCCCAGAATGGTTGGAGAGTTTATCAAGGTCACATAATTATCAAAGGGCAAAGCCAGGATTGGGACCCAGGTTGCCTGGTGCCTGGGATGGAACCCAGGCCTCAAACCACTGAGCCAGACAGAGCATGCTCAGTTCGGCCCCTTACTCCCTCCTTTCTTTTCTGCTTTTGGGAGCTGACTGCCTACTGGAAACCCATTCTTCTTCTGTGATCCCTTCAGACCAAGCATCTGTGGGGGAGGCCTGCAGCCTCCTGGAGCTGCCTGTGGCTGGGTGGGTTTGGGTCGTGGTGCCTTGTGCTGGGGTCTTGTGTTAGGAAGCCCACCTACTGCCTACAAGCCAGCCACCTCCTTCCGCTGGGCCCTCACCCACCACCAGTGAGATGGTGTTATCTTTGCCTGCATGCTTTGGGGTCTATATCTCCATTAGTTCCAAAGCTAGGGGGTATGGGAAGAGAGGTATCATTTAACAACCCCCTGAAATTCCCACACTAACCATCCTCATTTCATAGACAAGGAAGCGGAGGCAGGGGACAAATGTTTGACCCGGATGGTCATAAGCCTTCAAGGTCAGACAGCCTCGCTCCTGTCGTCTGTAGTACATCTTAGCCATGGCGCCTGGGGGTGGACACATACTGTTCTAAGTCTCAGTTGCTTGACAGTGACCCAGGATGAGGGTCTGCGAGGGTTAATGGTTATAAATCAAGGGATTGAGGCTCCTAGGAAACTGGAACAGTTAACACTCCAGCAATGTTAAGTATTAGAGAGAGAGAGCCAGGTGTGGTGGTGCACACCTGTAATCCCACTACTGAGACAGGATGGTTACAGGTTCAAGACCAGCCCCAGCAACTAAGTGAGACCCCAGCAACCCAGCTACACTCTGTTTCAAGATGAAAAAATGAGAAGGGCTGGGGGTATAGCCCTTGGGTTCAATACCTAGTAATACACACACACACACACACACACACACACACACACACACAGAATGAGAGAAAGAAATAGAAAGATCATTCATCCCTGCCTTCTACCCCAAGGTCTTTTTATTTTTCTCCATAGCACTCAATGTATCGATGTATCCTAGGTGGTAGTATTTATATATTAGTTTACTTATTAGTTTTCCCTACCTGCACCCAAGCTCCAAAAAGTGGGGTTCTTGACCCCCTTGCTCATCCTTACATCCCTCTTGCCTAAAACAGTACCTATCACATAGTAGGTGCTCAGTAAATACTCGTTGTGTAACCTCCTCTGCTAAGAAATGAGAGCTCCCTTCCTCCCACTGAAGAAGGAAGCACGCTCAGCTCACAGAAGCGGCTCATCCACATAGACGGTCCTCTCCCACTCAGCCTCATCCACAGGGATCTTTTAAGAGCCACTGTTTATTTTCAAGGTCACATTCAAAGGCTCCAGTCCCCAGCCTGCAGCTCCCAGCAGCACGATGCACACACTCGGCTCCCTGGCTCTCCCATTTCCTCTGGCCCTGGTGGTCTCCTACCAGAAGCCGGAGACCCTTTAAACTCTCCAGAACCACGAGGTCACTGACTGGCCAGCTTCCCTCTCTCCCCAGCAGAAGGGGAGGAAGAGCCTTCCTCCTGCCAGGCCGACAGAAGTGAAAAATAAACACCCCGCCGCCTGGGCCTGCTTCCCTGCTCTCCTGCCAAGGAGCTCTTGGTCTTGATTTTCCCCTTTTGGCCTGATTAATACGATGCCAGTTCCCCGCCGCCCAGGCTGGTGAGGGTGTGCTCTGGGCTCAGCTTGGCTGACCTCAGCTCCTGCAGGGGCCTGTGTGCTCGCTCGGGGTAAGGGATGGATCTGGTGTCTCCAGCTTAAGAAAAGCACAGAGGAATGTGAGCAAAGTCCAACACCATGACCACGGGGTCTCTGCAGGCGCCCCCTTTTGCTTCTTCCTGCAGGTGGGGGGAGGGCTCTTCCGGACTCTTTGGGAGGATAACATCTGGAGAGATCTCTTGGTGGCCACAGCTGGAGCCCTCTGGAGCCAGCCAAGCCTCTGCTCTTTGTTTATTAGTGGGCAGCCAAGCAGCTCCAGAAGGGAAAAAGTGAGGGGAAACAGTTTTTCAAAACAAAAGGAGGGAGCAACCTTTGATGTATAAAAAAACAAAACAAAAACAAAAACGCATTATCTCTTGGTCCTTTTCCTAAAGTCCCTTTCTCCAATAGAGAAAAGCAGGAGAAAAATGAGCGTCGCTTCAAGAAACCGTTTTCTTAGAATCAATAGGTGGATTCAATTCACTGAACAATTATTGAGTGCGCGGCTGGTGCTGAGGACAGGAGGGGTGACAGGAGAAGTCCGGGATGCCGGGAGCTTGGAGGCTGCCTCTGACAGGCCAGGCCGGGCCAGGTCTGCGGCCCAGGATGCCTCCTGGGGACATCGGCCAGAGGTGGGCAGCGCTGTGGCCTTCCATCAGCATGCTCAGTGATCACTAAACACAAAGGCCTGGGGACGCGTGCCCCTGCGTGAGCCAGAGCTGCAGTCTGTGCAGATGGCTTCGCCCCTCCACCTGGCTGCCCACGCACCTCAACTCTGCCAGCAGTGAGCTCTGGCCCAGGCTCGGGTACCCCAAGATTGTAGAGTTGGATAGATCGTTAAACCAACTGTGCGACGCCCCCATTTATTGAGGGTTTGCTATGGGCTGTTTGGCCCTGTTCTAAGGGCTTCACTTGAATAAACTGGTTTTTATCCCTCTTCACCCTAGGAGGTAGACACTACAGATAGGCAATCCCTTCCAAAGCCCTTGGGGCCAGATGTGTTCCAGAATTAAGGAGTTTGGGGATTTCAGAGGATGATCGAGTAGATATGAGGTATATGATTACATAACACTTGGAGAGGATCCAGGACCATGGCGATGGTCAAACCCCTGAGTACTTCCCAGTCATTCGTAGAGACATCCTCACTGGGAACAGGGAGTCCACAAAGAGCCTCATGTTCTTTGGGTCAGGCTCAGCTGCCAAGTGAATCTGTGCTAAGCTTCTGAAAGAAAACCTTCTGGTTTCCAGAGCTTTCTGGGGTTGGGAATCACAGAAAGGAGCAGGAGGCCTGCTTTTCAGAGTAGAATGGAAGGTGGAAACATGAGGCAGGTTGGTGGTGGAACCAGGCTTCACATGAGGCAGACTGGCTCCAGAGCTGGACACTCAGCCCGGACACTCGGCTCCCTCTGAGCATGTGGGGGTGTCTGGAGGTCTCCCCACAGATGCACAGGCCCGCAGGGTCTGCTCCCACCCAGCAGGCCCTCCTGGGACTATTGCTCTCCTGTTCCTGGCCTAGGAGCCAGTCACACAGTTGAGGAGTAAACCAGGTCTTTTGTCCTCTTTGCCTTTGCAAATAGTGTCCCTATTGTCTTGAATGCCCCTAACTTCCCTCACCGTCCAGCCAAGCCCTGCGCAGCCTTTAGAGGCCACTCAGATGCCCCTTCCTCAGGGAGGCCTGTGATGACCCTGATGATCCTCCTCTGCCCTGCTCAGAGCTGCTCAGCTCCAGTGCATCTCTGCAGGAAGGCTCTCCGGTGTGCATTAACCAGGAGCCCTGCCGCTCTCCAGCTTCTGGAAAAACCTAGCAACGACTCCCAATTCCATGTCCTGCAACATCCAAAGACCCCTCACATTATCTGCTCATGCCAGGCGCGGTCTCCTCTGTGGTCCCCACGGCCTGCAGGCTCCTCCGGCTCCAGCTGTCTTTTATACCATAACCAGCCCCTCCCTGATGTCCACTGAGAATCCACTTTGCAAAACAGATGTGAGCGCAGCCTCCTATGCTGGACATCTGGGGTCGGGGGATGGGACAGAGGGGCATTTACACTGCAGGAACGCAGCCCACCTCCAACCGCGGGTGAGTCCTGCTCTTTAATGTCCTCAGCAGGACGACTTCTTGGCCCTCCACCCCACAGGGCCCTCTCCTTTCCACCCCTCTGCTCCAGCTGTTTAAGAGCAAACCAATTCCTCTTTCCTTCTTGCAAAGGAAATTGGCCAGCTTTCTCTTTTTGGGGATCCTCTCTCCCCATCCTGGGTCATGGGCTCCACCTTCTACCACAGGCAGCACACTAGCATCAAGACCCGCCCCACAGGCAGCCTCCTCGGGGGGACCCGACAGGCAGCAGCAGGGATGGCAACACAGCTCAGCCTGCTGCGGGGTCTACCTGCCTGCCTTCCCACCCGGCCTGCTTTGCTTAGCTCATTGTCCTCAGCGTGCAGCTCGATGCCGGATGCACAGTAGGGCTGTGCCGAGGTATCACAACACGCAGGGACCCAAGATAAGTGCAGGATGTCCTTGAGAGGCAGCATAGAGTGCAGCAAAGACTGATCTGCTACCAGAGCACTGAAGATGCACACAGAGGAGCGTGTGTGTGTTCTGGGAGTCTGGGAGGGGCAGTCATGGACGTTAGACCTGGGAGGCCTGAGTGGCAGGGTGATCAGGGGACACCAGCTGGGAGCTGGATCCCAGGACGAAGGCCCCAGCTATGGCTCTTCCACCCTGATACATAAAGGAAGGCAGAGTCACCAGGGAGGTCCCTCCAGCCTCCCCTCTCCAGAGCAGGATGCCAATGATATGCAGAACGATGGGACTGCATTTGACGCTAAACTAAGATGCCAATAATCCTGTATCCAATAAACTGTCATCCTATGTGCCGAGCGCTTGCTGGGTGCTGCGGACATTCAGGCGCTTGGGAAGGATGGGGCAAGACCGCCTACGTGTGCGACCTTGAGGAGTTCCTGTTCCCTCGGCGCCTCCAGTGAAAAGCGTGCTGGCCTTGGCTGACTGTGACCCCGGTGAGCTATCAACAAGTTAGTATACATGGAGTCCTTGGAGCACGGAGCAGCAGCAGTGCAGTCTGCTTGAGTTTGCTATGTTCTTACTACTAATGACAGCAGCAATTATTGCTGTGCAGTGGCGAGTGCCATGGCAGCCCCTGCCTTGGCCCCTGGGGCTCCACACAGCCCAGCCCTTCTCTGACTCAAGCACCTTCCCCATCTACTTGTGCTGGACCAGGGTTTCTCAGCATACACATGATTGACACTTGGGATCCATGGTAATTCTCTGCTGTGACCGTGTGTGGGAGGAGGCCATCCCATGCACTGTACAATGGTCAGCACCGCCCCGGCCCCTGCTCATTACAGGCCGGTAGGTAGCATCACCCCTTCCCAGCTATGCCATCCACAGTGTCTCTGGACATTGCCCAGCGCTCCCTAAGTGGGGGAAGGGGAATAACTCTGCTCCACACACACACATTCCTTGCTGTTTCTCAAATGATCGAGCCTAGCTGGGCTTCGGGTCTTAGCACCTGCTGTTCCCTCCATCTGAGAAGCTCTTTCCAGATCACTAGATGGCTCAGCCCCTCACTGTGTTCAGGGCTCCGCTCAAAGGTCAGCACCTACTCAACGGAGGCCTTTGCTGATCATGGCATAAACATGTGCACACACACCTACCTCGTGTGTTGCATGGCACACAAACTCCCCCTCACACCCCCAACCTTGCAGTGAGGTCACATCTAACTAGAGCCTGAGCTGGCCTGATGCAGAAGGCTCAGGGCCCAGTGAAAAGCAAGACATGTGCCAGGCTGCGCCTGCGCAGCCCCTCCAGCCCTCTCCAGGGAGCTTCCTTCCTCCCTGGGCTGACCAAGACGGCTCTTGGAGAACATGTGCATTGCCCACTGGTTTGGGGATGAAATGACGGAGGCCCAGAGATGATCCAGCTTTCTGATCCCAGGCAGGAATGGTCCCCTAGAAGTCAAACTGAAACAGAGGCTGGTTGAGGACTCTTAGTGCAGAACTAGGGAAAGCTCTTTATGTGCAGGGTGCGGGTAGAAGCCCCTGGGAGGCTGCTGGGGGGACTGGATTAGAATGTGTGTGAGGCTCCAGGCACGTGCCTGGTGTAAAGCGAGAGACGAACAGTGTTTGCTATTGCAGCTGTTGTCATTATCACAAGCAGTGAGTTTGTGTGGCTCTGGAGTGTGATACCCTTAGTTGGAACCCCAGCTCTAATGCTTATTGGCTGTGACTCTGGCCACAGTATTTAGCCCCCCTGTGCCTCGGTTAGCTCATGTACAAAATGGAAGCAATCATAGAATCTGCCACATAGGAAACTTGTAAGGATGAAATGAGATAATGTGTGTAAAGTGTTAAGCAGAGTGCTTGGGCACATTGTATTCATTAGATTATTGCCGTCATCACCACCATCACCATTACCATCACCACCACCACTACCATCACCACCACCACTATCATCACCATCACTATCATCATCATCACCATCTCGATTACTACCATCAACTATCACCACCATCACCATCATCAGTATCACCATCACTACCTTCACCATCTCAACCCTTCTATTAAGTCCAGCACAGCTGCCTGCAGAAAGAGTTCACAAATCTCCCTGTTGACTGATTTTTAATCCCCAATCCATATTCTCCAGGGAAGCTTTTTCTTTCCCCAAAATCAACTGCGTAGAGGGTTTTCTTCAGCTCTCAGAAAATTTTCTGGATATAAAAAAATTAGAGTAGACCCCCCCCCCATACACTCATTTATGTGGCTTTGGAATCTGACACTCTTAGTCTAAACCTCAGCTCTGATGCTTAGTTTTACTGAATATTAAACTAATATTGAAATCTCATTCTCCTTTTGAGGCATTAATGAGAATAAGACTTTAAATTTTCTGCAAATAAGAGGAATTTAAATTTCTGCAGAAATGAGGAAGATTCTCAGGGTCTGCAGAGCCCTGCCCTCTTCTACTGTAGGATTTTTTTTTCTAAGTGGAGGCTGATTTATATCTTAAAATTCTCCTGAGACCCCAGTGGAACCCATCATGGAAGGCTGGACTCTTCTCCCCATTCACAACACCTTCTCCTGGGACGCCCCCTTCTTTGTCCCAAGCAATGGAGCCACATCAGCTGGTGCTCTCCAGAGAAACCCTGGCCATGCTTGGCTCTCCTCTGCATTCAGTAGTGTGTTTGAGTTCTGGCATCCCTGGAGTCACCCCAGGAGGGGACACTTGATTATGCCAGGCATGCCGCGCTCAAGGTCCCCAGCTCCAGGCCTGGCTTCTTTGCTTTCTCTGGAGGCTTTAGGGCAGATGCGAGTCTCTGAGGCTTGGGTTTCTGAGCCTAGACTTGTCTCTCCTCTCCCTCCCCAACTTCCCTGCCCTGTAACTAGCCTTTCTTCTTCTTTGGAGCAAATCTGCAAGAGATGCTTCTCACAGGTAGGTGCATACTGGAAATCACAGGAGTCAAAGGCTTAAATAATCACAGATGGGGGTGGAAGTATTCGTTTCCTAGGGCTGCTACAAACCTCTTCTCCCCCAAAAAGAAAAAAAAACCTGGGTGACCTAAAACAACAGAAGTTAATTTTCTTGAAGTCTGGAGGCCAGGAGTTCAAAGTGTGAGCAGGGGGGTTTCTCTCCTGAAGCTTGATGCCTCCCAACAACTTTGGAGTCCCTTGGCTTGTAGTGGCATCACTGCAGTCTTTGTCCTCATCTTCCCATGGCCTTCTCCCTCTGTGTTGGTCTCTGTGTGTCATTTCTTCTTCTCATAAGGACTAGTCATATTGGATTTAGGGTCTATGCTAGTCCAGTGTGAATCACTGTTAACTAATTATATCTGCAAGGCTCCTGTTTCCAACAAGGCCACATTCTGAGGCTCTGGTGGACATGGATTTTGGAAGATGTTATTCAACTTAGTACAGGGGCAAGGGTTTAAAAAACCTATTTTTTTAAATTGTAATAATTCGTGCTTTGTATTTATACATTTTTGTTAGGTACAAATTGATAAAGACAAATGTGCACACATTTCTCATCTGACCCTATCCCCAATTCCCACCCCGCTCCCTCGCCCTCCCTCCCTCTCAAGTTCAGTTCAGTGAGTGATCTTGATATAATTGTGTACCTTCACACCCCACCGAAGCCCTGAGTTCCTCACCGCCCCCGCACCCTCAACTCCCAGTGTGGGGTGGAAAAGAGAGATGTTGAGTCATAGCTGAAGCAGCACTGGCCCTTCAGAGGGAGGACTTAGACTTCTGAATTGTTTCCCAGCTAGCATCTCAGCAGGATCACCCGGGTCTCCAAGGGAGTGTGCATCTTTATCTTCCAGCAAGTAAGCAGCTTAGAGAGGCCAGGCCACGTGCCTAAGGTCACAGAGCTGACGGGCAGTAAATGGGACCCAGAATCCAGATCTTCTCCCCCAAGTCCAAGACCCCTTCTCTCTGCATTTTTTCTATGGTTTGGATCCTAACCCTCCCCTTCCCCGAGAGATCCATGTGGTCAAGGCTGGTTTCCAGCACGGCACTACTGAGAAGACTGTGGAAACATTAAAATGTGGGAGCTAACACTTAGAGCCAACTGATTTTTGACAAAGGGCCCCAAAGCATACACTGGCAAAAAGAACCTGTTCAACAAATGGTGTTGGCAAAACTGGCTAACCATATACAGAAAAGTGGAAATAAACACCACTTTCTCACCCTGCACAAGAGTCTATTCAAGATGGATCAAAGACCTAGAGATCAGACCAGAGACCTTGCAGCTACTTGAAGAAGGTATAGGTCCAATTTTTCAACACATAGACACAGGTAAAAACTTTCTCAACAAGACCCCAAAGGCACAAGCAATTCAAAGGAAGATCAATATATGGTATTCTATTAAACGGAAGGGCTTCTGTGCAGCAAAGGAAACTATCAAGAACCTCAACAGAGAGCCAACAGAATGGGGGAAAATTTTTGTCAACTACTCCTCCAATAGAAGACTAATATCTAGAATATACAGAGAACTCAAGAAACTCACAGCTAAGAAAAGAAATAACCCAATCAAAAATGGGCGAAAGATCTAAAATAGGCACTTCACAAAAGAAGAAATGCAAATGGCCAATAAATGTATGAGGAAATGTTCAACAGAGAGGTGCAACTCAAAACTATCCTGAGATTTCACCTAACCCTAATTAGACTGGCAATCATTAAAAACACAAACAACAACAAATGCTGGTAAGTGTGTGGAGAAGTAGGAGCCCTAATATATTGTTGGTGGGATTGCAGATTAGTGCAACCACTTTGGAAAACAGTATGGAGGATCCTCAGATGAATGGGAATGAACCTACCATATGATCCAGCGATACTAATTCTGGGTATCTACCTAAAAGAATGGAAACCAAACTACCAGACTGACGCATGTGTATTTATGTTTATAGCCACACAATTCACAATTGCCAAACTATGGAACCAGCCAAGATGTCCATCGACAGATGAATGGATTACAAAACTATGGGATATGTACACAATGGAATTTTACTCAGCCATAAGGAAGAACAAAATCATGTTATTTGCAGGGAAATGGATACAACTGGAAAACGTTATGTTAAGTGAGATTAATTAGTCACAAAAGGTAAAAAATTGGATGCTCTCCCTGATATGTGGGAACCAGGGAGAAAGTGGGTCATAGGAGGGACTCTAGATGAAGAAGGAGAAACCTTAGATGAGCAAAGAAGGTGACTTAACTGAAGTTGATGGGAGGGGGGAGGGGAACACCCTAATGCGCATGATGTACTTTCACAAACATATCAAAGGCGATCACTAAGCTGAACATGAGAAGGAGGGAGTGGCGAGGGAATGGAGTGGGAACTGGGGAAGGGTTAAATGAGTGTTGTGTGCATGTATGTCATTGCCAGCTTGTACCTCATTAAGATGTATGATTACAATGCACCAATTAAAAAAAGAGATAAAATCATAAAAAAAGATGTGGGGTCTGGTGGAGGTCTTTGGGTCACTGGGGTGTGTCCTCAAAGGGGACTGTGTTGGGATCTCTTTCTCTTTCTCTCTTTTGCTTCTGAGGTGAGTGGTTTTGCTCCTCACCATGATATACCACCTTGCCATAGGCTCCAAGCAACAGGACCATTGATCATGGACCAAAACCTCCAAAACCGTGAGCCCAAATGAACCTTTTCTAAGTTAATTATCTCAGGTGTTTTGTTATAGTGATGGAAAGCTGACACAATTTTCTTCCTGGGAAGAACATTGCTGAGTTTGCAATAGAAAGCAGGTGGTGTGGAAACCTCTAAGGGACTTGGAGAGAAATTGCCCCTTGAAAGGGCAGCCACTCCCCAGAACATGGGTGGCAGGGCACTGGTGGGGTGCAAGAAACCAGCTTCTTTTCCCGTAAAAAGGAAAGAGTCCAGAGAGGTTGGTCCTCTTTCCTGATGTTCCCTCATCTTCGAGGCCATCTCTGACCAGCCTGCTTGAAACTACACCCCCTAACACTCCTGAGCTCCCTCCAGCTTCATTCCCTCCATCCAACCTCCTGTGTATTTTAAGTTTTAGTTTTGTTCATGGTCTGTCTCTCTAGATGGGAAGGCCCATGATAGCAGGGATTTTGTCTGTCCACTGCCAAATCCCTAGTGTCTGCATTTGTAGTGGCACTGAGGAAATGTTTGTTGAATCAACCATCACAAATGGATTGAGTGCAGGCTTCAGTGCAGCAATATGAGGAGGCTCTGGATTCAGATGCTCTGGGATTGCCTCTCTAGGTCACTGCCTAGCATGTGATCTTGCACAAGTTATTTAATGTCTCTGGGTCTCAGCGTCCTCATCTGTAAAATGGGGATGACAGGACCTGTCTCCCAGGGTTACATACAGGGAAGGATGATGGAGATGAGTCTGAAGTCCCCAATACGCTGTCACCCTCCCATGTACACATCAGCTATGATTACTATTAATGGACTATTTTATTTAAGACAAAATACTCCAAAGTTCTGCAGGACAGGGGGTAAAGGAGACAGATCCTCTGTGCTCAGAGCCCTCAGAGTTTCAAGACATCCACCAAGCTACCAGCACCTACCAGCATCTGGACCAATACTCTGTGCTGGCACACAGTGGGTCTACAGGGGATGGCAGGGCTCACTCCCCAGAACCCCCGACAGGCTGGTCCAGTGTTTGCAGCCTCCTCCATGGAAGCTGCAGGTGACCTGGTATTGAGGAGCTAGGGAGAATGTTCAGATGAGGGCTGTCTGGGCTCTCGCTCCCTGCTCCCTGGCCAGGGCCTCCTGCTTACCCAGCTTTCGGGACTGTCTAGAGTTCAAGTCCTGGCTCTGCCCCACTTGATTGTGTCACTGGACTAGTCACGTGGCCATTCTGGGTCTCAGGAATGCCATCAGTAATGTGAGTGGGTGGAACTTTCTTCCAGGTGGCCCGTTCCAGCTATGATGCCTGGGGTCCCCGCTGCCCCTCCCATTCCATTTCTACCTTGAGACTTTCCAAGTAGTCCTTCCTATGGCCTCTGTCCTGCTGAACCCGCACATCGAGGGGCCCTGTTCTGGGTCCAGTCCTACCGCCATCAGTGCAGAGATGCAGACCTCAGTGTTGGTACCGACTGGGCTCCGGTCCCAGCGCCGCCTTCCTTGATGAGTGACCTCATGCCAGCCACTTAACTTCTCCGACCCCGTTCTGTTCACCTGTCAAATCACAGTAAAACTCCTTTGTCCCACAGGGGAGCCGTGACAATGAATTAACCCAGCCCGTGTAAAGTGCCCACAATAGTGCCGGTCACATAGCGAGCACGTGACATATACTATTTTCCTTCTCACCCAGGCTGGGAGCAGAAGGACATTAGACAGGGCCTCAAAGATGCAGACGCTTGCAATCCCAGTACCTGGGAGGCTCAGCAAGGTCAATGAAGTTGCCCAAGGTCACACATCTACTCAGACACAGACAGGGACTTGAACTTGTTTCTTTCTGATGCCGAAGTCTTGGTCCTTAAGTGTAAGGTAAGGGTTGCCTCTCATGGAATGAGCTTGAGCCATGGACCTCGTGGCTCACTCTGCCCAGCGGGAGGTGCAGGCAGAAGGAGGGGACCTGAGGCTTGGCAAGCAGCAGGCAGTTGAGGCCATGCCTTGGGGCCTGGGTGACACCACTGCTTTGTCACATGAAAGAGGGCTACGTTATCACTGTCTGCTCAGAAGGACCCTGTCCTGGGGTTGGGAGCTGGGGGTGGCACTGAACTGGTAGAATTCTTCCTGCTCTAACAAGAGTGAATGATGTGAATCTGTACCCAGAGACCCCATCCATTAGTTGATTAAAAGCCATAGATCAGCCTGCCCGGGACTCGCCAGCGCCATTATGAATAAGAAGTGTCAGGAAATCTTTCCGCATAACCAATGTCTTCGAAATTGCCATGGTGACAGTTAATAAAACTTCGGAGTCTATCTTTCAGCAAGCCAGCTCTGCTGCCAGGCAATAAAATTTGGGCTAGCCTTTGAAGCAGTTTGTATTTAAATGAGCCATGAGTGCTATATCTCAAAGCCCCACGCCCCTGGATTAAAAACAACCACTGCCATCAAAGATGAGCTTGTCAAACCATTATTCCATGCTGGCACAGGCGGCTCTGAGTGGGGTTGGGGTTCCCAGAGGATCGAGAGGCGGAAGGATTGCTGAGGTGGCCAGGTGTGTGGGCACTACAGTCTAGCAGCCCAAGTTCAAATCCAGGTTCCATCCCCACCCAGCTTTGTGACCTTGAGCAAGTTCCATAGTCTTTCGGTGCCTCAGTCCCTTCGTCTATAAAATGGGGATAAAACCTAGTGACTACTTCAGGGGGGATTGCCAGGATCAAATGTGTTCACACAGGAAAGGCTTGCAGTGGGCTCTGGCACATGTTAAGTGTATATTCACTGAATTAATCAACATGTCGTATACAAGCTGCCTTTAATTCCTCTTGCCTCTCTGATCTGCACTCTTGGATAATGCCCTTCCACATCAGCTCTGACCAGGTCCTTGTAATTCATTTGGCTAAGAGAAGGCAGCTATGTGATGGTGTTCCAACAATACCAGACATCGAGTCTAAACCTAAATAAACCTGTTCCATTCCACTCCCTGTCTTGGCACTCTAGTGGAGCCTTGTGAATAGACCTGGGCTGGTCTGCTAAGAGTGAAAGATGGTGGAGGAGAACCCTGATGTCTCTCTGAGGCCATCTTAGAACTGCCCACGGCCAGCCGACTCCGAGCCTGCAGAAGCAGAGCTGACTTTGACGTCCACACATTTAGAAGATGCACACAGAATTGTGACCCACAGAGCCATCCAGCCGCCCCCAGACCTGTGAGCATTAAAGCATGCTGATTGTGTGAGTCATTTTTGAGAGTGAGGTGGCTTGCTTCACAGCAATACCTAACTGCACAGGACCAACTGGTACTGGAAACTCACAGGCATGGGGAAACGGTGGTGAAGGAGTCGTTGCTCATGACCTTTAGGGACTTGCCACCCTGTAGGGAAATAGCTCCAAAACCCATCCTTATCACACCTGTGCCTTGTTGGACCCCACACTGAGAGGCAGCAGGAATATTCCAGGAAGAAGTCTGTCACAGATGAAAACACAGAGGTAGGAAAGGACCTCAAACCTGATCCTGCCTCAGGTTTGGAGATAAGTGCAGACATTAAAGTATTTCTTTCCCTCCTATCAGTGTTCCTGATGAGAAGGGGACTGAGCATGAGATCCTTCAACAGCAAAGGAATAGGAAAGAGAGTCAAGCGATACACAGCTTTCCTTTTGCCAGACATAGAGCTTGGCTCTTCAGATGGAGTCCTGTAATCTTCTTAGCAGCCTGAGGCGGTAAGATATTTCAGACAGGTCAGGAAACTTGCCTAAGGTCACACAGTAGAGTGTGCAGCTCCATGCCCAGCAGTTTGCCAGGCCCTTGCTCTGGAATCCGAGAGAGGTGTGCAAATCCTGGCTTTGCTCCTGTTTGGCTGTGGGACCTCAGGCCACGTGCTTGAACTCTCTGATCCCCCGTCCTCTCCATGCCAAGAGTCCTAACACAGAATTCAAGATAACATAGGAGGAGCTAAATGCACAATAGCTGTTTCTGTTATCTTTTCATCACATGCATAGTCCTGGGCATTGGTATCCACAACAGCTACCAACTCTCCTCGGACAAGGGACTTGATCTTGCTTCACCTCTGTTTCCTTCCCTGTAGAATGGGGACGGAGGGAATCGCCCAACCTCAAGGGTTGCTGTGGAGGTCAAAACTGCACAGATGAGGTGCTCAGCTCAATGCCCACACACCAGGAGCTGGATAATTAGCAGCTGTTATTATTTTTATAATTCAGAGTACCTTGAGTTAACAGAGGTATAGATATTAGAGGCCAGGAGAAGAAGAGGAAAGGAGAGAAATGCATCCCTCCTGAAGCCTCCAGGTGCTGGGGTCTGCCGGCCTTGGAGCCTGGATGGTGGGGGGAGGCCTCCAACTGCTGTCCCAGGAGGACCCCAGCCCGAGGGCCTGCTCTAAACAGTGGAGAGGACACCTCCTCAAGGAGAGACACTCGCACGCCATTGCTCCAGGAGACACACAGGTTGCACACAGCCTGGTCCTGCAGGGCTCTTGAAACATCTGGACTCCTTCTGCTGCTTCCAAGGAAAGATCTGCATCAGCCTTTTTCTCAGGTACCCTGGGTGAACCTATGTTTGCCCTCAGGAGATTACCTTCCTGTGCAGGAGCAGAGCTGGCTTCAATGTGCATGCCCTTGTGCTTGGTTTTGCGATTCTTTGTCGCCATCTTGAATTGTGTAATCATTTTAATCATTTCGCACTGGGCGCTGTAAACCAGTTGGACCATCCCTGCTCAGGGCCTAGCCAAGTGCAGATCCTCTAGCTGCCCTCAGATCAGATATGTATCTTCAGAGACCAAAGCAGCATCCCCTCACTGGTCAGGTAGACTTGGGTAAGTATTCATTCAACAAGCATTTAAAAAAATTTTTTAATTTATTCCTTTTTTGGTACTGGGGATTGAATCCAGGGGCATTCTACCTCTAAGCAATGTCCCCAGCACTATTTATTTTTATTTAGAAACAAGATCTTGCTAAGTTGTTGAGAGTCTTGCTAAGTTGATAAGGCTGGCTTTGAACCTGTGATTCTCCTATCTCAGCCTCCCAAGTACTAGGGATTATGGTATCGTGTCACCACGCCTGGTTCTCCACTGGTATATTTTAAGTGAGACCTGATCTGTCTCTGACAGTGTGTCCTGGAGAGTGTGAGCAGGATGTATTAGAGAGAGGCAGGTGAAGAGAGTTATTTATTAACTCCAGAAAGCGTGTCCATCCATTTCACATAACTCTCTGGAGGCTCAGGGCCAGCAAAGGTGGCAGAGGGTGGCAGGGCGTCTCCCCCACCTGCCTTCCACATTGTCAAAACAGGCTCACCTCTGGAGAGGCAGCAGCTAGCTGAAAAAGAAATGAGGTTTCCACCTCGTGTTCTGCAAGGTAGAGGGTGAAAGAAGCTATCAAAGCGAACCAATCCCATCTCAGATTAAGTCATGAGCGAGACAAAGTCAGGAAATCCATCCTCTATGGTGCCATATTTTTCTCTCTTTAATGTCACTTCTTTCAAACCCATCAAAGCAAAACGTGCTGTATGTGGCAGTTGCATAATATCACAGGAGCCGCCATACCGAGTCCCCCGACCGACGGAAGGGCACCGCATCCAATGTCCCACCCCTGGACCCGACAATCTTCACAATTACTTCACAGGCTCTTTTATTTTTAAATACATGTATTCTTAACCCAGACACAGAACTAGAATTTCCTTCCGTCCTGTTATGGGAAGAAAGGAGGAAAGAAATCTTCAGAATATGAAAGATCAGAGGCAAGGGATGTTCAGGAAATGTCTCAAATCATTTTCTATCTGTTCCTGTGTTCGTGACGCAGCATTCCAGCAATCACAATGGATCTCGTGGACAGCGAGGGTTTGTTGTGAAGGGATGAAGAGCACTGATGTTTGTTGAGCCCCTACTGTGTGCCAGCCCCTGTGCTAGACTCATCAGCTCAGCTAAATCCCGTCTTCCTTCAGAGGTGGCGCCTCATCACGCCCCTCACCCCTTCCAGATGCAGGAGCAGAGGTCTGAAGGACGAAGCGAGGTGGGTGCAGGTGTGTGGTCACCGTGCAGGTGCCGATGCTATTACACCCCATGGTCACCGCAGTGTGGTGCTTGGAGCGATTCCGAAGAAGCTGGAGGTGGAGAGCCTCCAGGGCCAGGAGGGAGGACAGGCAGTGAAATGAGAAGCAGGGGAGAGGGGCCTTCCAGCCTCACAGTTCTGCGTCTTGGGCTATCCATCTGCTACCTGTCCCATGTGCCATCTGGGGACATGAAGCCGATGTGGCCAGTTCCGATGTTGAGGGTTCTGCTCCATCGGAGCGTGTCCAGCCTGTCCAGGCGCTTGTGAAACAGACCTGTCCCGGGAAGAGGAGAGCTCCCATCTGGAGGAGGGCCACCCCAGCTGCACCTTCCGTGCTGGGGAGGAAAGCTCTGTGGCCCAGCCTGTCCAGACTGTAATTCCACAGAGGGGCGACCTGTGGGCCCCCTGCCCTAGTGTGCCGCAGCGTCACTCACATGACTAGCTGGTGGGAGCACAAAGGGTTGTTCCAGGTCATCTGCTGTAGCCCAGGCCTTCTTTTTCTATGCATCCTCTGGCCCCTTACTTCCCAGTACTGGGTTCTGCATTTTGGCTTTTCCAGATAGTCATTCATTTATTCAATCATTCATTCATTCATTCATCATTCATTCATCATTCATTCATCCATCCATCCCAGAGTACCTACTCTACATGGTCCTGAGGCTGCATAGTGAATCAATTCTCTCCTAACTTGATTCAACTACTCCATGCCTTGGGCATGGTTTGGAGTTTTGCTTTAAGTTATTTTTGTTCCTGTCTCTTCTAATTTGCTCAAGAACTTCCCTCTTTTCTTTCCAGGTGCCATTTCATTGCAGAAAAAAAAAAATCATCAGAATGGAATGTCCAGGAGATTTGAGGTGGCAGGAAGAGGCTGGACACTAGTTCTAAAGATAGGCATTCAGATCCCAGCTGTCTTGCTGGCAAGCTGTGTGGCCCTGGGCAAGTCATTTAACCTCTCTGAGTCTCAATTTCCTTGGCTGGAAAGTGCAAATCATAATTTGTACTCCAGGGGTCTGTTGGGAAAAATCCAGTGATATAATGCATTGGAAACTGCCTTCCAAATAAGTGCTTCATAATTTTGAAGAGTCTGTTCCAGAGTATTAAGGAAGAACAGAAAGAACCATTCCAGGCATCTGCTCTCTGGCAAAATAGGGGAAGAGAATTCGTCAGGTTGACTTTCTAAGCCTCTTCCTTCCTGAACCCTCAATTGGCTTTTCATGTTGGTGGGACCTGAGAGTCCAGGTTCCCCGAATCTGTACCCCAAGCTGATGGAAGGGGCGTGGGAAGAGAGAGAGGGTGTGTCATTATCACCAGGGTGTTTCTTGAGCGGCTTTGCTGTATTTGAAATTCAAATAGCTGCAGTGCTTCCCTACAATGTTTTCAGCAATTACCAGGTAGACAGGCCTGCCCTAGAACTCCAGGTCAGCTTGTGTAATGGTTTTGTCCACATGAATTATGGAACTGCCCTCAGGCCTCCTCTGCTGAGAGGGAGATCAGAAGCACCGGGGATGGCCTCCTCATTAAAGCCTCCTTCGAGTCGGCTACATGACTTTGAAATTGTGTGTGGAGCCAGGAGAACTGAACCTCAACCTCTGACCCCCTCCAGGTGGGCCCTGAGATGTATTTTAGCCTCCTCCCAAATATTTACCAAGGAGTTTCATGGGCCAGGATGCTAAGTGAGGCTAAACAATGCCTAAGGACCTTTCTAGAACAATTTTAAATGAACTTCAGAGCAACCCTGTGAAAGTAAGTCTTGCAAGCCATGTCTTAAAAATTAGATGAATGAGGCTCTGATGCAAGGAGGAATGGGAATAAGTTAGAAATATATCTCCTAAACCAGGCTTATTACTTAAGAGAAGCTGTATAACTTGCTTACCCATTCTTTTGACATTGATTTATTCACCTGCAACAATGGGCATCACTTACTGATGTTAGAGGTCGCTACGAGGAGTAAACGACTTAGAGTGAGTAGTTCCCATGTGTACTCTGTGAGCACCAAGCTGTACAGTTGATTTGCCCAAGTCCTGCAGGAGCCAGTGTCTTTGACCACTGATTCCATGCTCTTCCCCCAGGGGGCACTATTCAGAACCTAAACTCTAACACTGACAGCCTATCACTGCAAATTATACCCAGAAAGAAATGAGAAGAAACAGAAACAAAAATAACTGAATGCAAAACTCCAAACCAAGCTCAAGGCATGGCTTACAAAGTATTCACCATCAGCTACATCTAGGTTGTAAGTTGCCTGGGACCAGGGAACTGTCTTCTTTCCATTCTTGAACTCTCAGGGACTAGCCCATTGTCACAGGAGGGAGGATGTGCTGGATGGATAAGTGCTCATGGGCTGACGGCTGGAGCAATGGAGTTAGGCTCATGCCTGCTGATGATAAGATATTGGCTATTAAGGTTGGAACAATTTGGATGGAGACTTGAGCTTCAGTGATGCAATTATATGGAGCTGACTGAGGGAAGAAGAGGTATCAGGCTGGGGAGAGGGCCACGGTCAGGGGGAAATGGCTCATGAGGTCAACTCCTGGGGCTGCAGCCCCACCTTGGTGACTCTGCATGAAGCCGTCTGGTTCAGCCCCACTGCACACCACACACATGCCTCTGTCCTCTCTCTGCAGCATTCCGTGCTTCCCTCTCACCTCGCCTTTGTTCCCTCTCTTTTCCATTCTCAGCCCCTTGTCAGACCTAACAGAGAACCCAGCTTCCACCTACTCTTTTAGAGATAAATGCCTGTTCCTCATTTCCATGTGAGTGAGAAAATCTCCCTTCCTCCTCAGAAAGTTGAGTGCATATTTTGGGGGTTCATTCATCAATCCACCATGTGCTCTGGGGTACATAAATGGGCAGGAGTTTTGAAAACATTGCTTTTATGGTTTGCTTCTGGATGACCCCCAAAAGCTCATGTGTTGAAAGCATGGCTCGTAATGCAGCAAGGTTCAGAAGTGGGGTGTGGCTGGAGGTGGTGGGTCACTGGAGCATGGCTTTGAGGGCTATGTCTGTCCTTGGCACCTTCCATGTTTGTTCTCTCTCTCTCTGTTTCTGACCACCATGAGTTGAGAAGCTATCTTTATCTTCTGCCACACTGTGCTGTCATGATGGAGTTGGAGTTGGAGTTGGCCCACCATGGACTGAACCTCTGAGACCACGAGTCAAATAAACCTTTCCTCCTCTAAGTTGTTCTTGTCAGGTGTTTTGATCATGGTGATGAAAACTGACTTTAAAAGTTGTTAATTTTATCTCAAATAGACATGGGACTGGGAGTCTATCTCCATTACAACACACTGTATGATTTCTACCCATTTCTCTTGATCTCGGTTTTCTAGTTCACAAACAGGAATAACAATGGCTACCTCCACAGGCATCTTGTTTATCTGTTTAATCATTTATTTGTGAATTCCACAAGTGTTTTTTTCAGTATCCAGTCTGTACTGGCCACTGACCTGGCCACCAAGCACTGTTGGTGCTGGCTGCAGGGTTAAAATGAATCAGAGTATTGATGGCTTTTTATTGCTCCTTCTCTGTGTAGCATGGATTCTGACTATAGCACCAATAAAATAAAATAAAATAAAAAATAAACCAAAAAAAAACCACAGCAGGGGTTGAATAAATGGTTGTTGAATGAATGAATGAATGATGGAATGGCTTCCAGCTACATGCTTTCTCAGCCAATTTCTCCAGTTTGGGGATTCTCAACCACCTGTCCCTCCCTGGTGGTGGGTGGTTGAGGGCATCCCAGCCCCTCAGCCTTGCCTGTGTTCAGGAAATTGCTCTCCCAGATGATCATTTGCTCAACTGTCCCCTTTATTCTTGAAAACCCTAACAATTTCATTTTCTGCAAGTCCTTCTAACCAAATATATGCTTCTCCCTTGTACATTAATAAATATGGCTACTGCTATGGTCTGAATTTTTGTGTACCCCCAAATTGATATATTGAAGTCCTTACCCCAAGGTGATGGTATTAGGAAGTGGGGATTTGGGGGCTGTTTAGGTCATAAGGGCAGAACCTTCATGAGTGGGATTAGTGCCCTTATAAAATAGGCCCCAGAGAGACCTCACCCTTCCACTATGTGAGGACACAGCAAGAAGACAGTGTGGGCCAGGCGTGGTAGCGCACACTTATAATCCTAGTACTTGGGAGGCTGAGACAGGAGGATTGCAGGTTCACGGCCAGCCTCAGCTACTTAGTGAAGCCTTCTGCAACTTAGTGAGACCCTGTTTCAAAATAAAAAATAAAATAAAATAGGATTGGGGATGTATCTTGGAGGTAGAATGCTCCAGGTTCGATCCCCAGTACTGGAAAAAAAAAATAAATAAGAAGAAGACACTACAGACCAGAAAATGGGTTTTTGCCAGACTCCAAATCTGCTGGGGCCTTGATATAGATTTCCCAGCCCCAGAACCTTGATAAAGTGTTGTTTATAAGCTACTTAGTCTATGGTATTTTGTCATTGTAGCCCAGACAGAATAAGATGACAGCTGCCCTAGGATGAAGAGCATCAAGTTCAATAGAGGGTTCCTGGGTGGCCAGTGGGCCCTCTCCCCCACTCCCTGCCTCTCCTCAATGAGCTTTACTTAAGAGTCCTCCCGGGCCTCCATTAAACATGATTACCTTCCAAGATTTACATGCTCTGAGCTTTTCATGAGTCCCTTGTCACCTATCCAAGGACCATTATTAGCTGGGAGGGAAAGAAAGAAAGGAAAAACAGAGAGGAGAGAAAGAAAACTCCATAGAGCGAATGCATTGCGTACCAATCCATTTCCTATAATTTTGGAACCTGGTGAAGGAAAGCCATCAGAAGTGAAGCTATTCAGCCAAGTAAGTAATGTCCCAAAATCATCAACCCTCCAAATTGCAGCGCACAATCAAACAAACAAAAAAGAATCCATGGGCAGAAAAGGAAACGAAATAGAATCCTGTCTACTTTTCACTCACGAGTTAGGTGAGAGCCCAGGAAGGCCAATAGTATTGGGAGCTAGACACTACTGAATTCTAACAAGACCTGAATTACTTGAAAAGCAACTGCTGTGTGCATGTATGTCAATGTCAACATGATTTATATTATGATGTGAGACAATAATGCACCAAGAAAAGCACATTAAAAAAAGCTTCTTGCTTAATTGTAAAAAAATTAAAATAAAAACATTCATACACTCATTCACTCACTCATCTGCCCATTGAAATAAAGTCTACTGAGTACCAGCTATGCATTCTATGGTGGGCCCTGGAAATGCACACAGGATGACTCCTCATTACCCTCCAGAATGAGAAATAAAAAGGTTCCTTAGAGTATAGGACAATCATTTTTTTTTAAAGAAATGATTCCAGAGCTCCACCCAGATTTCCAAACAGCAGCACCTTGAGCCATGATTCTTGAGCACTTTTTAAAGTCGGAGAATCGCTGGCCTACCCTCCCCGCTGGAGCACAACCAGCTGGGTTCTGTCCCTTCCCAGCTGGAGCTCATGAGTGGAGGAGAGATGCAGGCACTCTGCATTGAAAATTATGGTTTGGACCTGAAATGCCATCCTCCTCCCAAAGCTCACCTGTTAAAAGCACAGTCACCAATGCAGCAAATTTCAGAGGACGGGTATGGCTGAAGGAGGTGGATCACTCAGCGAGTGGACTTGAGGACTCTATCTCTAGCTATATTGTGATCTGACAAGCCATTTCAACTCAGCCTCAGTTTCCTCACCTGTAAAATGGGAGGAATGCTATAAACTTGCCAAAGTTACCATGCAAATCTGAAGCAGACGATGGGTGTCAAGTCCTGGCTCAGGCATCTGCTCAATGTGGCAGTGACATTTACTGCTGTCACCTTTGCCACACTCTTTCTCCTTTCCTTGTCTCCCTCCTTGCCTTCTGCCATTTGCAAATAATCATCGCGTGACACACGGGCCCCTGGTGCTGAAGGACAGCTGGGGAGTTCAAATGAGACATTGCGTACTGGGTTCCAGGCCCAGTGGGGCCACCTGTTGTCAAGCAAGGTACAAAAGGCTGGTCCTGAGGAGGGCTCAGAGATTAGACCCCTCCGTGCAGAGGGAACAGCAAGAGCAAATGTTCTGTAAAGCAGAGGTAAGCCTGAGGTGCCTGGGGAACTAAAGATTGACAGGTGGTCAGCCGGAGGCCCAGGCACGAATTTGGAAGGGGGGCAGCAGCCAGATGACACAGAGCTGCATAAGCTGAGGGATGGGCCTCCCCAGCATCAGAATAGGTGCTGACCATGGAACTGAAGTGGGGGGTCTTGGGGCCTCAAATGTGCCAGGTGTTAGCCCTTCCCTACTGGATTATGAGGAGTAGAGATGGTGGTGCAGGGGTTCCCAGGTAATGAGCCATATAAGACTTCTAATAACTGGTATATCCTTGCCAATGGATACCAGCTGAATATCAGCCTATCAATAAGTCCTATGAAGGCATTTAGATTTTACTCTAGGCTCCATGGGAAGCCGCTGATGAGGAAACAGCAGGGCACTAATGCCAGCCAGCAGATTAACATTTGAAAAAGCCATTCTGTTAGCAAATTTTAAACACACACACACACACACACACACACACACACACACACACACACACACGCTCAACAATAATAATGAAGGGGACAGGAAGAATGCGTGGGAGGAGATGGATATCTGTGTGGCCTTGGTGGTGAGGATTTCACAGGTGGACGCTTATCCCCAAACTTATCGAGATGTATATGTTAAATGTGTGCAGCTTGTTACGTGTCAGTCATTCCTCAATTAAGCTGTTTAAAACACAAAGCCAACTGGGTTGCTGCATGTGAATGAATGGAGGTCACAGTGGGAGGGGGATAGGAAGGATAGGAAGGAGACCTCTGTGCTGGGCCGGGAGAGATGAGGGGCGGTGGAGGAGAGGGGCTGAGGGGAGGAGTCCCAGCCCCTCCCTCCCCCGTGCGGTACCCTTGGTGCCCCACCCACAGCAACCAGAGGGCCAGGGAGTGGGGAGTTTTCAGACCTGCAGGAGAAAGAGGCCCAAGCCAAGAAATGAAGGGCTATTGAACTGAGAATGTCCTGCTAAGCACGGTCAGCCAGATGCAGAAAATCATGGACTGCATGTTTTCTCTCATATGTGGAATCCAGAGACAAAATTGGGAAGAAAAGGGACTTCATGGAAATTAGAAAGACCAGGAGAGTAGTGGAAATGGATTGGGGGAGGGAGGGAGAGAAGAAAAAGGGAGCTATGGCGGAAGGAACCACCAACACATGCTATGTGCATGTAAGAATGCATCACTATGCATCCCGCTCTCATGTACAATTATGATGTACCACTAAAAGATCCAGACAAATATGTAAAACATCATATTTAATTGATTCATTGGTTAAAAAATATTTTAAAAAGAAGACATGAGGGGTTAATTGGTCTGAGTGCTTCCTTACAGGTTCCAAATATCCCTAGAGCTAAAGTCCAGACCAGCTCTTGTCAAACTGAGCTGGTGAACCTTATTATTTGGCCAGGCATATCTGGGTAAGGTTAAATTCTGGAAGAAGAAATAATCAGACATCTGAAGTGCTGTTATCTACAAATTACAGCACCATTAAAAACACGCAGTTATTAGCACCGTGTGAGTGGGTGGCTGTCTTTATGTTCAAGCAGCAAACAAACTGTTTATTCTTCAAGAGACAAATGTGAACCACACTCCATGGCTGTTGGCGACCACAGTAATAAAATAAAACATTGATGCCTTATGTTTGCAAAACACATTGCCATTTACTAATTGCCTTGTATTGGCACAAGTAGGAGTGTTTCCTCCAGCTAAACCGATATTTAAGAAGAATTTTTTTGAATGATCCTGTAATTGCTTGACAACCAACGTTATCTCGCCTGGAGCAACCACCCTCCAAGAGGAGAGCAGCTGTAGCATCTGATGGTGGAGTTTACTGAACACAGTCTGGTGCTAATGCCACTGTGTCACTGTGTCTCATCTCCAATGAGAAAACTCTGGGAACATGCAATTGAAGGCCCTCCAAAATCAAGGTGGAAGTAAGAGCAACAATAGCAATTCATTGGTTAAAAAAGAGAGAGGAAGAAGTTTTCAGATGGCTGAAGCCTTTTATCTGTCTGAGAATATGTTTCCAGAAAGCACAGTGTTACAGTTTAGATATACAACATCCCCTGAAAGAGCCCATGTATTGATGTTCAGAACTGATATAATTAAATTATGAGGGCTGTAATCTCATCAATGAGTAAACACACTGTAATGGATTTACTAGGTGGTAGCCTAGGCAGGTGGGGTGTAGATGGAGAAGGTGGATCCCTGGGGGTGTGGCCTTGGGGACTGTGCTTATGTCCTTGAATCCCCTTGCTTGCTCTCTCTTGCTTTCAGCCTCTGTGATGTGAGAGCAAAGTCTTTGTTCTCTTTTCTCTCTGCTTCCTGCTCCATAGCCTGAGCTCCACAGATTTCACCTGGCCCAACATGGACTGAACCCCTGAAATCTCCAGAACTGTGAGCAAATAAATCTTCCTTCCTCTAAGTTGTGGTGGACAGGTGTTTTGGATTACAGCAGTCAGAGTGTTAGAGTGTTGACTGAAACACACAGATAGCTGCACTTCCTGAAGACAAGGTATTAAGCATGTTAAGAATGTTCTAATGGCCCTGGAGGCTGAAGCATAGTTTCTGATGAACTAAGAGAACAGAAAGGCAGAGAAAGGACAAGTGCTGTCATATTCATATATAGCTGCACTGGAGTGAAACAACATACCCCACCTAAAAATCCTGCAAGGTTCTCCAAAGTTGATATGAGATACTTTTTGAAAGGCAAACTTGCCTCTGTGGCTCCAAAAGGCATAACCATCTGATGGCTGCCATCCCCAGTAGAATGGTTTACCCAGTCCCCTCTGCATCTGCCAATGCATGAAAAAGAAGTAACTGGGAGACCCCATGCTATTCATAGTGACTGTGACCCACGGAGGAATCAGGGATACAGGAGTGATGCAGTGCCTTCCAGACTAGTTTTATCATCTGAGAGCTGAGCTGTGCCTAGTTTGGGGTCTTCAGATCCACCTTCAAATGGTTTTCCCATTAGAGAATATTCTCAGGCAAGATCCACTCGGTCCCTGCCACTTGAACTTAGCAACTCTCATCACAAAGTCAAGGCTGTTTGGGGCTGAGTCAAGGTCAAGAAAAGGCAAATGGCCCTCCATACCCGCCCAAACGATGTGTCTACTATCCTAAGACATAATCACAGCCCAGAACCTGGAAAAGAGTCTTGATAGATGTCATTAAGTCAAAGATCCTGAGGGACGAGGATCATCTTGGATTATCCAGATGACCTAAGTCTAATGGCAAGTGTATTTATAAGAGAAAAGACACAGGGAGATTTGAAACAGTCAGAAGAGGAAGCAGCAACATGACCCTGGAGGTAGAAATTGGAGAAAGAGTGCCAGGGCTGCAGAAGCCGGAGGAGGCTGAGAACCAGTTCTCCCAGGTTCCTCCAGGGTGAGTACGGCAAACTTCTAGCCTGCGTCTGTGAAAGAGTAAATTCCTGCAGTTTGAAGACACACAGCTTGTGTGGATGGTATAGTAGCCACAGGAAGCACACACAGAATCAGAGGACGTTAACCCAAGGAGCAGCACCATCTGCAGCCTGAGCTTTCTCACGAAGGATTTGTGGACTCCTAGGAGTTCAGGAGTGACTTTTCTACCCTGAAGTCCTATGCAAAATTGACTGGGCACTTAGGCATTTTGAGGGAGAGAATGTGTCCACAGCTTTTATCAAATGTTCAAATGAGAGTAGGATTCCAGAAAGTATCAAAAAGCACACGCCTTCTCCATGATGGTCCACAGCTGTCCAAGGTCAGGCAGCTCATCATTCACTCGCTCTCTTATTCTTGCAAACATTCTGCAAAGAGTTATAAAGCACCCACGTGCTCTGTGCTCAGGGACGTGTGCTAATAAGCAGAGCTAGTAGATATGTCCCTGCTTGCAGGAAAATATAGATATAGAGAAATAAGCTCAACCTCTGGATATTATGCCCACCAGGACCAAATTCCGTTAGGCCCTGACTGCTTATTGGATTTGGTAGGGTGTCAGGCAGGATAAGCTTACTGAATGCTTTGAGTTACTCCTAGGTTTGAATATGGTGTCATGTGAGGTCATCACATCCTTAGAATGCTGTATGAATTCCAACAATACAATCATAGACCTGACTGCTTGTCTCACCCAGAAGTGGCTCCAAATCCTTGTTTGGCCACATGGTCACATTACTGGTATATAGAAGACAGTCCTGGAGCTGACCGGGGCTCAAGTCAGATGCCTAAGTCCAGCTTGTCACCCCCTCCTCAGTGTTCCCTTTGGCCTTTGATTGAGTCCCTTTCAGCATCTGTCACAGTATTCCAGGAAGGGACATAGCGACTTATTGATGAGCTTTTTGAGGGAAAGGGTTGAGTGTCATTTCTAAATTCTCCTAGCACCACATCTGGCACCTTGGAGAGTTCAGTAGATGTTCCCTGAGTGAAGAAATGAGCCAACCAACTGTCCCCTGTCCCCATCCCTTCCACCTTGGCTTGGGAAAATCACAAAGACTCCATGTTGGCAGGTGTGGGGAACGGGTACAGGTGTATTGTGTGGAGGGCACCATGAATTGGTTCCAATTCTGTGTAGGAGGCCCTAGTAATACAGAGGAAGAATTTAAAACCATCTATATCCACACTGTTCAATATGGCACGCTATGGCCACATGTGGCTACTTACATTTAAATAATAATGTAAAAAAATTAAAAATTTGATTTCTCAATTGCAGCCACCACATTTCAAGTACTTAGTAGAAACATGTTGCTAATGGGTGTCATATTAGATAGTGCAAAGTCTCTGCTCCTGCCCACCCCCATCCACTTCTTAAATTACATCCTGAGCAATAATAAAGGAGGAACAAATTATCCTATACCGGGCACCATTAGATCAAGGGAATGTTGGAAACATCCCAAATATTCTGCAAAGATGATTGTGGTTTTCTTGTGTAAAGCTGTTGCAATATATAGATTCCATATAAGACTGGCTAAGCAAGCGATAGTGTGAAGGAAAAAATAATGGCCCTATTACATTTGTATTCATTCATCCACCAAATATTAATTGAGTACTACTGCGTGCCCAGCCCTGTGTTGAATGCAGGGCACAGATGCTGAACAGGGCAGAGAAGGCCTCTGTTCTTATAGAATTTTCATTCCAGAGTGGAGGAGTCTGATTAGAACAGGTCGATAAATGACTTATTCCAAAATATAAGTGTCATCAAAGAAATGAAAACCCTGATGCCACAGAGAGTGACTGACCAGGAGCAGATGCCACATACAAAGTGTTCTTGAGTGTACTGCATTAACCCTAGTGAAAGTGAAGTGGGCTTTTCTCAGAGTATGAAGACTAAAGTCAGGGTCCAGGAAGCGTGCAAGCACTGTTGCATATAAGCTGCATGAGAAATGACTGGTGTGTAAGACTATTTCCATAAACCCAAATGCATGTGGAGTAGCAACTGCAAGAGAACTCAGATGTACATGGCTTCGCTTCACATTCTGCAAAGATGGTTGTGGTCTGCTTGTGTAAAGCTGTTGCAGTGTATAGACTTAAAGAAGAAACTTCAGCTAAGCATAAACTGCTCCAAAATTAGGGTCAGGCCAATGAGTCTGAGGGACAGGTGGCCACCAGGGGATGATGCTGGTCATACTCAAGAGCCAATTGCCACCTCCTAGGTTACACTTCCTGAGCAGAATGAATCGTTTTTTCTTCCATGTTCCCATTGGCCTTCATTTTTAATACAGATATAGTTACTGAGTGTTGAGTTATAGTTAGCATCTGTCTCCTGGATTGGCTTTAACTATCCTGATGGAGCATCTGAGAACATGGCAGGTGATTTGGATGCAAAGATGAACAAGACGGGTCCTCCTGCAAGGGCTCATGGGAAGGAGTATAGCAGATGCTGTGGCTGTAATGTCTGTAGGCCTTTGTCTTTGCACTTCCATGCATATGAGCTGACTTTCAGCTGCCAGCACCTGCATTTCTTTGCCTACAAGCTTTCTTGTGAGCCCACTCTGTGGGGCAGATTGGAAATGCCTGCTAGGAGCAGCCCTCAACCAATGTTTGATGAACACTTATGTACCAATAAATCCCCAGCGGCCCTGTCCTGTAGGAGAGACATGTAGTTCTACACCGGACACCAGCTTCCCTGGTGGGAATCAGCTTCAGTCACCCATGGTAGTAGGTGGTGCTATGGACTGAACGTCTGAATCCCCTCAAAATCCTTAAGTAGAGATCCTAACCCCCAAGGTGTGTGATGATACTGGGAGATGGGGCCTTTAGGAGGTGATGAAGTCATGAGGATGGAGTCTTCCTGAATACCTTTAGTGCCCTTAAAAAAGGGAACCCCAGAGAGCTCTTCTAGCTCTCTGTCAAGCGTGTGAAGAGAGAGTAAGAGTCTGTAACCTGGGAGACTAACCCTAACCCTGGCCCAAACCCAATCTTGCTGGCACCCTGATCTTGGACTTCTAGACTCTGAAACAATGGGAACCATTTTTGTTGTTTATAGGCCGCTCAGCCTCTGGCACTTTGTTATAGCAGCCTGGATGGGTTAATGCAGCTGGCTTGCTAGCCTGCCTCTTATTGTCTTTCTTACACACACACACACACACACACACACACACACACACACACACACACGTGAAAACTGGCGATTGAACCCAGGGCTATCTGAGCTATACCTCCAACTCTTTTTAAAATTTTTTATTTTGAAACAGGGTCTTGCTAGGTTACTCAGGGTCTCAGTAAATAGCTGTGTCTGGCCTCGAACCTGTGATCCTCCTCTCTCAGCCTCCCAAGTACTGGAATTACAGGCGTACGCCACCATACCTGGCCATTGTCATCCCTTTCTTGACTCATGGCCCCAGTCCTCTACTGTCATTTCCCTTTTCTTACACTTACATCTTTGCTTAGGCTCTGCTTGTGGGGGAAACCCAACTTAAGATAATAAGACCTAACCTGTTGAAAGCTGTTAGGAGGCTTCAGAGAAGGGAATGTACACAGCAGGCACGCAGCAAATCCACTTCCCTTCCATGGGGGCTACGCGCTCAGCCCTCCTGCCTGGGGAGCGCTGGGCAGCCTTGCCCGGCTGCCTACGTCATGCCCGATGAGCTCCCCAACAGCTGCTGGGCAATTACAATTTCTAATTATAACTCATCTCATGATTTGGATAAATCCATTAGAGGCGAACCTTCCATCGCCTCCTCCCTCTGCCCTTCTTGTCTGGAGCGGGTTAACCCTGATCTGTCAGGAGGAAGAGGCAGGCAAATAGGCGTGCTCGCTAATGAGTGGGCTGTGAACGAGGAAGCTTTCCATAACACAGTCTCATTAAGAGGGACCACCCAGAGCATGGTTCTCAAACTGAAGCGTAGATCACAAATTCCGGAGAGAGCTTGCTATAAATGCACGTAACCAGGCCTCTCCTGCACAGGTTCTGATACAAAAATCTGGGTGGAGGCCGGGAATTTTCATTTGAAAGTCCCGAGGGACTCTGACACAGTGGTCCCAGAGAATACACGTAGAGAACACGGCCCTTCCGCCTTTGAGCAAACCTCACCCTTCTCTCGGCCTCTACTTTCTCGTCTATGAAGGAAGAATAGTAATGGCGCCCACTGGCAGGCACGCTGTGAGGATTAAACAATAGATGAGTGTCCGCGGCTTCTCATAGCGCCAGGCGCCTAGCAAGCACTCCCTAAGTGTCAGACTTCAGCATTTTATTTTATTTTTGCGGTACTGGGGATTGAACTCAGGGGCATTCTACCTCTGAGCTACACCCTCAGCCCTATTTTTTATTCTTTATTTTGAAACAGGGTCTCCCTAAGTTGTGGAGTGCCTCACTAGGTAGCTGAGGCTGGCCACGAACCTGGATCCTCCAGTCTCAGCCTCCCAAATGCTGGGATTACAAACATGCGCCACCACGCCTGGCTAGACTTCAGCATTTTAATTGAATTTACCTCTTCACAGTATGTAATATTTTAGTTTGATTCCCTCAAAAGCAGACCCCGAGGCAGGGATCTGGGCGTGCTTTATCGATTGGGGAGGTGATTCTGGGAAGCACAAGCGAGGGAGTGGAGAACGAGAGCAGAAGGGAAGAGAGGCAACCAAGCCAAGCGCTCTGTATTGAGATGGTCACAGCGGCTGGTACTAGGGCTCAGTCCTGCTGGGGATCCTCTGAGAGGCTGAGAAACACCCCCCAGAACTGTGCCACCCGGAGCTGAGGACGCCAGGTGTTTACCTGCTAAGTCCCACCCTTCGCTGGTGGAGGTTTGCTTCCAGCGTAACTCCCCGACACTTCCGGCCTGCCCAGCTGCAGGCTGAACATGCTCCAGGAGCCAGAGGACACCAGGGAATACAGATGGAGGAGGTGCGCGCCCATGTGTGCAGCAGGACTTGGAGATAGGCGGGGTACTGCCAGCCTTATGGGGTTGCGGTGGTGTTGGGCAATGTGAGCCCTGGCTGTTGAGCCTGTAACCATCTGGGAGCCACGTCAGGGCTCAGCCAGGCCTGTAGACCTTCCATACACCATTCTTCTACTTGTTTGTTTCTTCCACCCTTCATTTGGTCGTTCAACAAACATCCATTGAGCACCAGCTGGCTGCTGTGTGCCAGGCACAGTGTGGGATGCTGCAAGAGTTGAAGAAATTGGGTTTTGGAAGACAGAGAAGAGAAAAGATCTGTGGACAGAGAGCCCAGCATGAGCGAGGCTTGGAAAGAGGAGGGCCCCGTGGTGCTGAAGAGGTGGCATGTGACATGGTTGGCTCTTGGGACACAGGAAGAGAGGAGGTGGCGACTCGGAGGACAAGGAGTGGGTTAGGGCTGTCCTAAAAGATTCTGACTGTGTGCAAGAATGCTGCATGCTGGGAACAGCCAGGCTGTGGCCGGAAGTGGTTCCCAGATTGCTACACCCCGTGGGCCGAGCTCCTTCCGCACGGTGACAGGTGCCCATGGAAATTGTTCCATCCGTTTGGGCTGTCAGAGTTGGAGCTGGTCTATGAGCCACTGAGAACCACCACGGACTTGCAGTGAGAGGCGTGGCGGGTATCTAGGAAGCCGTAGCAGGCCGGGTGACAGTCCCCCAAGGAGGTCTGCTTCCTACTCTCCTGCACCTGTGTCCCCTTCCATGACCAAAGAGACTCAGCCGATAGGATTAAATTCAGGACCCCAAAATAGAGAGACCAGCCTGGATTGTGCAGCGAGGCCCAGTCTCATCACATGGGCCCTTAGAAGAGGGCGCAGGAAGGTCAGAGAGAAGCCGGTGAGACAGCAGAAGCAGAAGCGTGGAGTGAGGCAGCCCCGGGTAAGCAGTGCAGATGCCCAAGAGGCAAGAAGTGGTCCCCAGGAGCCTCCAGAAGGAGCCGGCCCTGCTGCTCTTGACCTAGCGGGAAGGCTCAATTAGGACTTCTCACCTCCGTGACTGTAGCTTTAAGCCATAGTTAGTGGCTCTTTGCCACAGTACGAATAAACAAACAACGTTGTCACAATAGAAATAAGCATCCAAATACAATGGCTCAGAGTGCATGACAATGGGTGAAATTGAGAAGAAAAAAAGAAAATCAGGAGATTAGGAGGCTACCAGCAGGTCACAGGTAAGCGGGGGCGGGCTGGGCGGGGGCCTGAGCAGCAGCAGCATGGGAGTGGGATTGAGATAGATCTGAGAGAGGGATTGAGAGCAGAACCCAGGACTTGGCAGAGTGGGAGAGGGGGAGGGGGGAGCAGAGTCCCAGTGGCCTCTGGCAGAGGGAGAAGGTCGGGCTTTGTTCCAGGCCCGCCGCCCCTGGCATCAAGGCAGGGCCGTCCTTACCTCTCCACAGGGGCTGCCTTTCCACACAGCCTAGCTCTCGGCACGGCTGGTGCATGTCAGCGAGCTACTCAGTAAACCCAACCTTGTCCATCTTTGCAAGAGACCTCAGAGTATCGCTGCAGGGGACAGCATCTGGGCGCTGCCCAGAGGACTCTGGGAAGGCGGGGTTCAGGAGTGGGGCTGGGTGGGCAAGAGGAGGTCAGCAGTGCCCCTCCCTCAGTCTCGGTTTAGGAGTGGACCCTGCCGTAGCAGGGCGGGGAGGTGGGGGGGAGCTCACTCCAGGCCCGTGGCGGCTTCCTAGGCAGTGTCCCGTGGGGAGGCAGAGGAGGGCTGCTCACGGGGCCCCACACTCACTTGCAGCAGGTTTTCCTGCTGCAGGCTTGGGTCCACCCCTCCCCTTCCCTGTCCTAGACACAATGAGGCCAGCGGGCCACTACTTGTCCTTAATCACGCTAAACTGCTCCGAGAAGGGGGACACGGCACCACTGTGGAGTGCTGATGGCACAGAACTGGAGAGAATAGTAAATAGACAGGAAACACCGAGAGAGGAGGCAAAAAAGAGACGCCAGCATTTATGCAAGTAGGCCAGAGCCAGTGAATCCCCTCCGGGGGAGGCAGGCGGGAGGCGGCCGGGAGGCTGCAGCGGGGATCCTCAGAGGGCTGAGCCAGGGCCACTCACAGCTGTGATGGGGGGTCAGACCCAGGCCGGTGGAGGGGATCCCTTCTCCAGAGCATGGGGCCCCGAGAGGGCAGGGGCAGGGTGCAGTATCACCAACCGAGCACCTCTGTGCCTGGCCCCGTGCTGGCCGAAGAGGAGGAAGCTGGCTCATACAGCTGGAGCATACAGGCTGTTGGCGACCCAGACAGGGAAGTCAGGGAGAGGAGTGGAGTTCTGGGGTGGTCTGATAAAAATCTGGATGGCAGATGGTGGCACGAGGGGCCACCGTGACAAGGAATGTGTTCCACCTGTGTGGTTCAGGAAAGACTTTACAGAAGAGGCAATTCTTTGGGTTTGTTTGTTTAATGGGGGTGAAACTCAGGAGACATAAAATGAAGCCTTTTAAAAGTGAATGATCCAGTGGCATTTTGTACATGCACGATTTTATGCAAACACCACCTCTATCTAGTTCCAAAACATTTTATCACCCCCAAAGGAAAGCGGTACCCATTAAGTAGTTGCTCCCATTCCTCCCCTGCCCCAGCCTCTGGCACCCCCCCAATCTGCTTTCTATCTCTGGCATTATCCTATCTTGGATGTTTCACATACATGGGATCATAGGACAGATGACCTTTGGTGTCTGGCTTCTTTCGCTTAGCAGAAAGTTTTTGAGGTTCATGCATGCTATAATGTCAGTGTTTTGTCTCTTTTAATGGCTGGATGATAGAGGAAGTGACTTCTGAGTTGATGTAAAGAATGAAGAGGTGTGCGTGATCTGGGAAACGCAGGAGGAACGGCATTCCTGGCTGGGTATTAGCAAAGACCTGGAAACACGAAACCTGAGGTTGGGACCAGGGAGGGTAGGGAGTTAAGTGTCCATAGATAAAGCCCGGAAAGTAGGCAGGGCTTGGTGTATGGGGGCTCCATCATAGGTAACGGGAGCCATGGTAGGCAGTAGAGAGTGTGAGGTGGCCATTTGTTTTAGAAAACATACTCTGGCTACAGTATGGACCACTGAATGGAGGAGATAGTCAGGGGGCTGCTGGGAGGTTGGAAGGCCAGGACTAAGGCAAGAACAGAGGGGACATGGCCCGGGGGGGGGGGGTGCCGACCTCGGCTATGCTAAGCAGGCAAACCTAACAGGCTCGGCCTGCCCACCTTGGAGGTGAAGGCAACAGACATGTAGGGTCTCAGTGGAGCCCTGGGAGGAGCAGCTCAGCAGGTGGCAAGGGGGGGAAGGGGGGTGTGGGGCTGCAGGGGAATTAAGTTTGGGGTTCATGTGATCATCCAGGTGGAGCTGTCCAGAGCAGCTGGGTGGTTATATCACAGCCTGAGTTAGGAGAGCTGTCTAGGCTGCAGAGAGGCTTGTGAATCGTGCTCCACATATGTATGCATGTATGTATGTATGTATGTATGTATGTATATATGTATGTATTTTGTAGTACTGGGGCTTGTGAATCTTGCTGGCTTTCTTTTCTCTCCCTCCCTCCCTCTCTCCCTCCCTCCCTCCCTCCCTCCCTTCCTTCCTTCCTTTCTTTCTTCTTTCCTTCGTTAGTACTAGGGATTGAATCCAGAGATGCACTCTACCACTGACCTATATCCCCAGCCTTTTAAAAATTATGCTTACTTATTTCAAGACAAGGTATTGCTAAGTTGCCCAGGCTGGCCTTGAACTTGTGATCCTCCTGTCTCAGCCTCCAGAGTCGCTGGAAGGACAGGCACGCACCACCATGCCTTGCTCTTCAAATTTATCTTCACGTCTGTCTCATGAAGTGCACGTCATTTCCAGTCCACGGTTGGGGTGATGGAGAGCCAGAGGGACTAAACCACCAAGTCAGTCGTATACTCAAAGCCACGTTGCTAGTCAGCAGCAGAAGTGGGGCTCAACCCCACCCTTGGCTGACCCAAAACCTCGGGTTCTGCATGAAGGCAAGCTACCTTCTAAGTTCTTCCAGGCCACCCCTACTTCACTGTTTCCTCGTAAGCTGTGAATCCACGGGGCATGTAAGGGAGAAGGAATAGGGGCCTGGGCCACCCACAGAGCAGCCATCCTGCCCTCGCCAGGCTCCAAGCAGCGGGCAGGGGTGGAGGGAGAGAGAGAGGCAGGAGGACACCGGTCTCCATGTAAACACTTAACATTCCCAAAGATGCATGGGAAATGAGCTAAACCTGAATCAGACCCCAGGGTTTCGAGGACAGAGCAGCCGCAGATAAGGTAACCAGGGAGATGTCCCCAGGGTGCAGCGTCTGAATGCGTTTCCGTGCCTGCGCTGGCATCTCAAGGTAACGGCATTAATGTCACGTGGTCCAGCTTATGGTGCCACAGTGGCAAGGAAGAGGCGCATTAACAATTTCATGGGCAAATCTGGGGCTTTGGGGAACTTCTTAACTGGCAGGAATAAATCAGCCCCAGAGGCAAACAAAACCCAGGCAAGAGCAAAACTACCCAAAGAAAACAGCTCGGGAAAGTGATCAGGTGTCGTTTAAAGCCAGGCAGGCAGTGCAAGAGTTGTTACTTTAATGAAGCAACATCAGCATCTTCTGAATGTTGCTTTAAACAAGTCCAGCTTGCATCCTCAAGGCCAAACAGCCCTGGCTGCCGGGGAACGGCCTTGGAGTGGTATCAGATTGTCGCTGAACTTCTGTGTGAATAATTCAGTATGACACAGCAGCTCCAAACCCTGGTCTCTGTGCGATGTCCCTTCAGTTCTCAGAGTTGACCCCTCAGGAGAGGAGTGTGGACCCCTGTCTGGTCCCGGCCCTGGCCCTCACTCCTCACAGGGATTTGAATTGCCATTCTCTCTACACATTAGCTCCATATGGCATTCTCTCCCACGTGAGAGGGAGAAATACTCCACTTCTTCCTGCTTTTATCTGGTGGCCGGAGAACACATGACCGGCGGCTTTTCAGGTCTGAGTTCTGTTTCTTTGCATGGTGGTATCTCGTTCCACAGCTGGAATAATGTGTGGGTAAACGCTCTGAGAAGTGAGATCAAGCCTGCTGCAGTGCTCCCCGCTACAGTTGCTTTCTCTGTCTCCCGGAAAGCAGACTTGGTGACACAGAAAAATGAGAAGGCAGAATCCTCATTTATTACAGATTTTTTTTTTTTTCGTATTATACCAGGGTAGTAGGAATCAGCTATTTTTGCCTACGTGGAATCCATATTCCTACTCCTGGTAATGCACAACTTAGGGGGGGTGCTTCTCCCTGATGACTGACTGGACCAGCCTTGGCCAGTCTGTGTATTTCATTTCCTTGGACAGAGGGATTGGGTCAGGATGGGCAGGTGAGGGATGGGCAAGTGATTTAAGGTGGGTGAACCATCAGTTTTGTTGAAACTGTTGAGGAAGAAATATTCTTTCTCAGTGGGGTGTGGTGGCACATGCCTGTCACGTCAGTACCTAGGAGGCTGAAACAGGAGGATCGCAGGTTTGTGGCCAGCCTCAGCAACTTAGTGAGCCACTTAGCAACTTACCAATATGCTGTTTCAAAAAAAAAAAAATGAAAGAAAGACCTAGGGCCGGGGGTGTAGCTCAGAGGTAGAATGCCCCTGGGTTCAATCCCATCATATATACATGCATACATACATATATACATATGAAATTAAAAGGGCTGAGAGTATAGCTTGAAGGTAGAATACCCCTGGTTTCAATCCCTAGTACCAAAAGGATAAAATATCTTTCCCTAAAGTAATTGCCATGTATAAGGTCTATGTAAGCCTGGAGCTGCTGGAGGCTGCATGTGAGAAATGAAGCCAAACTAAGGTCAGAAAGGAGAGGAGGACTACATCCTAAAGATGTCATTTGCCTTCCTGGAACCAGCCATGCTGGAAACCCACGTACAGCTGGACTGTTCAGTTATGCAAGCCAGTCAGAGTTGGGTTTCTATTCTCACAAGCAAAAGGATCCTAACTAATAATACCTAGTACAGTGCTTTGCACAGAAGAGCTATAAGAAGTTATCTCCTCCTGCACTATTTTTAGCAGATCTTACCGTATCTGCTTCTGAAATATCTTCCAAAGCTTCCCAGTTTCTCATCATCTTCATCGCTGTCCCCAAGGTCCAAACCACCGCTATCTCTCATGTAAACAACCGCCAGAGTTTCCCCCTTCCTCTTGCTGTTTCTCTTCTTATCTCCCCTCTGCCTCTTCTCCTCTTGGCAGGCAGGCAGAAAGATCCTTTTAAAGCTTAATTCAGACCATGCCATTCTTCTGCTCCGAACCGTTCAACAGCTCCCTTCCCAC
This sequence comes from Graphiurus murinus, assembly GCA_004027655.1. NCBI lineage: Eukaryota > Metazoa > Chordata > Mammalia > Rodentia > Gliridae > Graphiurus > Graphiurus murinus. The sequence goes on from PVLC010000321.1 coordinate 213,334, forward strand.
TTTGGATACAATCCAAAGGCTTCCCACAGCCTGCGGGGCTTATCATCGCCTGTGTGGCCTCGCAAACCTGCTGGTCCTCTCTCTGACCTCCCCCTCTCTTGTTCTTGCTCATTGGGCCCCAACCATTCTGCCTTCTTCCTGGTCTTTTCTTATATACATTCTCATATTAAGACCTTTGGACTTATTCCTTCCATGGTCCAAAGCCCTCTTCCCCTAGGACTTTCCTGGCTTCCCTCTACTCCAATTTCATCTCCTCAAGACCCCTCCTTGACCATCCCATGTAAAATAGCTCCCCAAACCAATCCACCTCTTGTTTTCTGCCTCCCCTTTCTCTGTAGTAGTCTCTGTTAACTATCTGACACTACATTCTATGTTTTCTTTTTTTTTTGGTCTTTGTACATTGTACATTGTCTTGTCTCCCCCCATGAAAGTGTCACTTCTGTAAAGACAGGGCCATCGTCTCTCGCCTGCTGCTCTAGCCCAGTGTCCAGAACGGTGCCTGGGCCACCACAGTTCCTTCATAAATATTTGCCAAGCGCCTGAGTGAGTGCCGAGCGTGTGAGGAACGTCCCTGGGCAGCCTTGCTGGTCCGTCGGTTTTCCCAGCTGCCTAATGAAATGAGTGGATGAGACCCTTGATCTTCAAAGTACAGGTCGACTGCAGGCTGAGGCGGGTGAGGCAGGGCTCTCTAGGGCCTCTCCACTGCCTCAGCCAAGTAGATCGGCTGTATTTTTTTAAATTTTATTTTGGGGAATCTCAGAAGAAATGTAAGTGTCCGGCTGTCCAAAGATGACTTAAATGGCCTCGTGAAGGACTTACTGGTAAACCTACAAATCCATCATTTCTTTTTCTCTCTGAGGCATTTCAGCACGTTTTGCATTTTTTTTCTTTGCCTTCAATTCTAAGAAATCCCAAATGGATTCTTTTTCTCTTGATTAAAGAAGCTACAAGGGCTTACTCCCTTCTGCCACTAATTTATTCTCTGGTCAGCATCTGCTACAGAAGGTCCCAGCAGAGAAGTCCCTGCACTTTGAGTGTGTAAAGGAAATCCTTTTCCTCCTCCTCACTTGGCCACAGACCTCTCCTTTGCTTTTACCCCATGCAATTTAACGACATTGGCAAATTCCTCACCAACTATTGAGACATTAAACTTAAATAGGATGAAAAAAAAATCAATCTGTATATGGGGCTCATTAAAAAGCTTCCCCTTAGGACTGTGCTTCTTGCCTAATCTTGCACCTTCTCTGGTAGGCAGAATTTTTCTCAATAGACTCAGCATATTGAGAGATGTAAGTGAAAACACACACACACACACACACACACACACACACACACACAGCTGAGAGTAAGCCTTAGACAATAGCCCTTCAACAGACTTCCCCAAGGACAGAGGCTCCGAAACCTGCTTCTCTTTTACAACAGCTTGGAAAGCTGGCAGAAGAGAAAAGAAAAATTTGGAACCAATGTTACAGAATCTGAACAGCATTGAATCAGGCAGTGCTTGGAAAGTTCTTACATATAAGGGCAAGAAGAGAAATAAAGGGCAGCAACAGGAAAAAGCAGTAGAGTCGGGAATGGCCTCAACGAACTTGAAGCCAGAACCCAGGCAGGTCAGAGGAGCTTCTGAACACAAGAAGTCCCACAACACCGAGAGTGACAGAGCTGAGTCCAACCCAGCACTGAGCCAGAGTTCTCTCCAGCACACTGCGCTACCTCCTACGGGACTTGGTCACTTGTCTGGGGAGCTGAGACCCTGGAACGGTTCCAGAGGGATGCTGTGGTCAGCTCTCAGGTGCATTGGAAAGATCAAGAAGGACATAAGGACATACCTGAGCCCTCCACCCCCCACACACACTGGGTTTACAAGCTAGGGGTCCAGCAGGAGCAGTTTCAGTGGAGTCCTGGGGACCCTCATCTTGTGCTTGACCCTCATTTGGAGAAACTACATGAAGCAGTATTTCCAACATGCAAATCTGAGCACAACTTCCCTGCTGAAAGTCCATCACTGAGTCCTCCCAACCTGGCTTGCAGGTCCCTGTGAATCCTTTACTCACGCCCTCCCCCATCTCCAATGTTATACTTCATGAAGGTCACTTTCCCAGCTCGCAATACCGTGCCTTTGCTTATGCTGTTCCCTCTGTCAGGCATGCCCTTCCTTCAACTCTTCTCCTAACGCTGGCTCTTGTAGTATATGCCTGGAAAAGCTTTCTCTGAAGCTTTGAGTCGGGGTTAGGAAGTCTGAGCTGAAAGTAGCCCCGAGGGTTACCATGGTTCGGGTCTGGAATGTTCTCCCCAAAGCTCACGTGTTAGGCAAAGCAGCAACAGACAGAGGTGAAAAGATTGGATGACGAGGCTCTCACCTCATCAGTGGATTAATCCATTTGATGGGCTGATAATTTGAATGGATTTACTGGGAGATGGTGAAAATGATTGACAGGGGAAGTAGGTCACTGGGGGTGTGGCCTTGAGGACCATATCTGCCTCTAGCCCCTCCCTCTTTCTTTTCTTCTCTGCTTCCTGGCAGCCATGAGCTGAGCACCTTCCATCCATCACACCCTCCACCATGATGTTTCTGCCTTGGAGCTGGCCGACATGGACTGACCTCTGGAAACATGAGCCAAATAAATCTTTCCTCCTCTAAGGTGTTCTTGTCAGGGTTATTATTATTATTATTATTATTATTATTATTATTATTATAGTGATGAAGAGCAGACTAACTCAAGGGTAATAATTAACATTTACTAAGTACCTCTATGTGCTAGACCATGATCGAAGTATTTCTCATATTTTAACACATTCAACCCAAATAATCCTCTGTGGTAGTAAGGTGCCATTGTTTCATGGATGAGAAGTCAAGGCACAGAGGGGTTAGAGGCTGGGGGTGATGGGACAGTGGCTATGACAGAGTGCTCTGCAGGGTTTTCTCAGGAGGCAGCATTTCAGCTGCGACTGAATGAGGAAATTGGAGTGGTCACGGGAAAATCGGAGGGAAGAACAATCCCTGAGAAAGAAACAGCAGGTGCCAAGGTCCTGAGGCAGGAATCAGTTCTGGAGACACAGAAGGACTGTGAGCAAAGGAGACTAATGCTGGAATGGTCTGGAGAGGTAGCAGGGGCCAGATCATGAGGTCCTCTTTGGCCATGCAGACGAATCTTAGTGTCCCACTGGTCTGGAACAGCTTTACAGGGAGACAAACAGATGAGCACCTGGAAGGGTGGCGAGCAAGAGGGGAAGGTTCCGGAACACACATCCCTCCTTCCCTCATGGGCCACTGAGAGCCATGGCAGGCCACAGCATTTCGACACCACTGGCTTTCCTGAGCCCTGAGCCCGGCGGTGGATGGGCTCAGGGACAGCCCCCAGGTCTGTCTCTGAAAGTAGCATTCTCAAAATGTTTTTGTCTCTTAATTAAATTCCAGCGACCTGCTCCTTTTAATTGCATTGAATTATCAGACCATCTGTTACCTGGGCAGGCACGGAGGCTTGCAACGACACTCGGGGAAGCTGCCGGTCCCTCACAGGGGCAAGGCTGAGGACCGGGGGCCCTCAGCAGACATCCGAGCACAGAAAACGGGATTCTGGGAAGGATTTTCAGCAGGTCTACTGTTATTTAAAAAGTTAGAAGACGACTGCCCTAAATCAACGCCATCACTCTCTAGCTGAATACACGAGCCTGAGAGGAGCGGAGAGCCCTGCCCGAGGTCACACAAGGCGACCGCAGACAGGGACAGGCGCTCCTGCCAGCTCTCTATCGCACCAGCTCCCTTCTTGGCTGACTGTTTTCTAGGCCAGGCCGGGCCACGACCCTTAGAATGTCTGTGGCCGGTCCTCAGGGTAACACCTACTGTGCAATGCATGACAAGTGGCTTCCCAGTTCCAAACATGGGGAAAAGAGCATGGTGAGCCAGGGTGGGGGCAGGACGCGGTGCTGGGATGACACCCAACAGCTGGGTGCTGGATTCTTCTGTCCTCAAACTCCCTAGAAAGGTGTCTTGGGATGAGCTGGGGAATATTCTTTGTGTGTGTGTGTGGTACTGGGGATTGAACTCAGGGGCATTCTACCTCTGAGCTACACCCCTCAGCTCTATTTTATTCTTTGAAACAGGGTTTCACTCTCTAAGTTGGAAAGGGCCTCACTAAGTAACTGAGGCTGGCCTCAAACCCAGATCCTCCTGTCTCAGCCTCCCAAGTACTGGGATTACAAGCATGCACCACCACACCCAGCTAGCTGGAGAATACTCTAAAATAGTCTCTGTACCTTTTCCCTTGTGGTGGGGCTGTGGGTCAGTCCACACATTTAGGGAAACTGGGGTTTTCATACTGGCTGGGCAGCCTGTCACTGGGTAGACCTGGGGAGGGGATAGGAATCAGGCCAGGTTCCCCCTGGGACTCAGCTTGTCAAGGGATATGGTGTGAGCCCAGCACCAGGTGTTAGCATAGGGTGGACAAGTACTCAGTAAGTAAAAGTAGGTACCATTGAGGAACATGAGCTATTTACAGCACTGAAAAAGCGTATTACAATAACCCATGTATTATCCCTCTGAAGTATATGACAGAGGCAGCTCTGCTGATCAACTAAAGACACTGAAGCTCGGGGATAAGGTTGTCTAAGTTTGTTCAGTGGGTTGAAGAGTGACTTCCAAAAAGATTTGTCCAAACCAAACATTATTTTTTTTTTGTTTTGGTACTGGGGCATGAACTCAGGGGCATTCTACCCCTAAGCTACACTCTTAGCCCTTTTTATTTTGAGATGGGGTGTCACTAAGTTGTTGAGATTCTCACTAAGTTGCTGAGGCTGGCCTTGAACCTGTAATCCTCCTGTCTCAGCCTCCCAAGTACTGGGATTACAGGCATGTACCACCATGCCCAGTTAGCCTTACTTGGAAAAAGGAACTTGTGGCATTTATTGTGACGTGTTTGTACATGCACATATCATAATTCAATCAATTTCATTCCCCCAGTATCTCCCCTTTCCCTCCCTTCTTCCTTCCCCTTGGTCCCTTCCTCTACTCTGTCTCCCTTCGATTTTCATGAGACCTTCCCACTTTTTTTTTCTTTTCTTCTCTCTAGCTTCCACACATAAGAGAAAACAAATGATTCTTGACTTTCTAAGTCTGACTTATTTCACTTAACAAAATATTGTGCAATTCCATCCCTTTTCCTACAAGTGACATAATTTCATTTTCTTCTACAGCCGGTGTATCTATACCCCATTTTCTTTATCCATTCATCCACTGATGGACACCTATGCTGGTTTCATAACTTGGCTATTGTGAACCGTGTTAATATAAACATGGACATGTATTTCTATGGTATGCTAACTTTAATTCTTTTAGAAAGATACCAAGGAGCGGTCTAGCAGTATCATACGGTACCTCCATTCCTAGTCTTTTGAGGAACCTTGGGAATGTAGTTGAAGTACAGGAGAGGAGGAGCCATGGCAGGATAGAGGCAGAGATCGGAGTGATGCGGCTGTAAGTCCAGAATGCCTGGAGTCTTTGGAGCTGAAGAGGTGAGAGAGTCTTCTCCTGCAGAGTCTTGTGTGTGTGTGTGTGTGTGTGGCGGGGGCGTTGGTCTCGGGACCTACCCTTCAGAGTGAGGTTGATACTTTGAATTTGGATGTCTAGTCTCCAAACTGGGAGAGAATACATTTCTCTTATGTTAAACCACCCAGTATGTGGTATTTTGTTACGGATGCCCTGGGACACTAAGATAGATCTTAAGGCCAGTTGGCAGTAGAGGTGGCTCTGTTTGACCCCAAAAGCTGGGCTTTTAACATGGTTAAAAGCAGATTAAGGCGTGGGTGAATGAACGGACAGGTGGATGCGGGAACCTCATTAAAGCAGAGTATCAGCAACGTTTTGGTGACAAGATGGGGAAGAGGGAGATCCAGGCAAGGAAAATCCAATTCTAATTTCTTTGTCTTCAGGGGTCAAATCTGACACCCTTAATTCTGCCTCCTGATTCATTAGTAGGAATCCCTCGCTCAACGGAAAGGGGAGATGGAGATAGAAGACCTTGCATAGAGAGGCCATGGAGTGAAAATAAAATGGAGACACTTGCACGGGCCAGAAGACCATCTGCTTCCAGTTCACCTGTGACCGGGTTCCTCCTGGAGAAAGAAGTCACATGGGAGGTGATGGGTTTCTTAACACACTTACCTAACTAGACACCCACATACTTTGCAAGATCACAGGCCCTGGGGTGTCCCTCCTCTTTTCTGCTGCCTCCTTCCCCCACCCAGCCCCTTCTCCTGCCTGAGGGAGTGGGCCCAGGTGTCTTCAAAGCAGAGGAAAGGCCAGCTAGCTGGACTTAGAACCTGCTCACTGGAACAGCCTGGGGTCAGCGCCTGGCAGGGCCTTAGTAGAAGGAGGGAAGCAGGTGTTCAATGCCTCCCTGGGTATCGGGTCTTGATATCACGCTTCAAACCTGCAGAGGTATGGACTAGCTATCAGAAGGCCTCCTTCCCCCTGCACGGACACTCAAACCCCGGCCCTTGCCTCACACATCTCTGGTCTGCAGCTGGGCCTACCTGAGTCATTTCAGATGCTGGAATTTTTCCAACTCCCCATTACTGACTGGCTGTGAAACCAAGTGTAAAATGCCAGTCATTTTTTTTTTCCTTACAAATTCCATAGTCCTCTGACATTATAAGAGATTTCAGACCTAAACTGCCAGAGTCTGGACTCAGTTCTCCAGCCTCTCAAGGGTGAGCCGCAGCTCGGCAGGACACAGAGACGTCTCAACATGGGGCCTTCTTGGCTGCAGCTTCCAATCTTAGCTCCACCATTTACTGACCTAGAGAGTGAGCTCCCTCAATCCAGAGGTGCTTTAATTCGAGGTTTCTGACCCTCCTATTGCCTCAACTCCACATTGCTCCTGATTGGGCAGGAAACACCAGGAAGGCACCAGGCTTAGAGATCTGACTGGGTGGACAGAGAAGGGTGCTTCTTCACCTGGCATAGCCAGGTGTCACCTGGCATAGCCCTTACATCTTTGGACTCTAGTTTCTTTTTCTTTTCTCTTCTCCTCCTTCTCTTCCTCCTCCTCCTCCTCCTCTTCCTTTTCTTCCTCCTCTTCCTCCTCCTCCTCTTCTTCCTCCTCCTCCTCCTTCTTCTTCTTTTTGGTACTGAAGATTGGCACCCAGGGGCATTCTACCTCTGGGCTACACCCCCAGCCCATTTCAAAATTTTTTTTTTTTAAACAGAGTCTCATGAAGTTGCAGAGGGCCTCACTAAGTTGCTGAGGCTGGCCGTGAACCTGCAATCCTCCTGTCTCAGCCTCCCAAGTACTGGCATTACAGGCATGCACCAAGGCTCTCATTTGTAAAATAACAAAATTCAGACCTGTATGCCCTCTCCTCAAGCATCTGACATTGTGTCCCTTGGTTCCTGCCATTTCATCACCACTGGGGACAATAAGCACACATGACTCCCCTTCGTTACTTCTTTTGACCTCGCAGGACTAATGTGTCCTGTTCAGATGGACGCCATACAACAGTAAATGTGAAGGCACAGGCCTCTGAGCCTGGCCCAGACCCCGAGCTGCTGACCTCGGGCAAGTTACCTGAACTAGCCCAACCTCAGCTTCCTTGCCTGCAAAATGGGAGAACTGGATTATGCACCCGCATGGAACTGTTGCAGGAAGTAAATGAGGGGCTGGCCACAGAGCCTTTGCACAGTGCCTGGTAGCCAGTCAGCGCTGAATAAATGTCTGGGGTTGATGGTAGCCATGGGGGAACAGAAGGCCACTCTACAAACTCAGTCACTTGTTGTACTGAGATCCACAACTCTCAAATGACATTGATGTTGTTCATCTCTCATGATGACTCAGGGTTTGCTGGGGCCCTGGGCACCTTTGAAGCAGGAACAAACACTGCCCACTCCAAGCGAGTCACTGGCCTGAGGCTTCCAGAGAACACAGTCTCAGGTTCCGGAACCACCAGTCTGAGCCTGGCTGCAGAGAGCTCGGGTCATAAACCACGCCATCCGCTAATAGGCACAATTAAAACTCACCCCAAGGGATGCACCTGTTCAGTCCCATGAAGCTGAGGGAATGGGGAGGGGAAGCCACCTGGCATAGATCTATGGAGTTACCCCAGGCTGGGAAGACACAGAATCAGATATGGTGGCTCAGAGGGCTCATGGTCCTCCTATGAATGGGGAAACTGAGGACTGTAGGAGTAGCAAGCCTCATCAAGGTAACAGAATTGAAGGCTATAAAGGAAGAGGGAGGAGGGACACTAACACTTCTTGAGCACCTACTGGATATCCCACATCTTTCTGGCAATGTTTGAGGCTTCCGGATGCTGCACTAGGTGCTTCACATATATTGCGGTATTTAATTCATGAAACAACCCCCAAGAGGTAGATATTAATGTCTACCCAGAGGTGACAATGAAAGCTCAGGCAGGTGGTAAGGAACTGAATTTTAAATCAGATTTCATTTTAATCTGTTTAAGTCCTAGGAACTACGTGTGGCTAGCGGCTGTGGTACTGGATAGCGAGGCTCTTCCTAGGTAATTTCCTCCATACTTAGGGCTTCGTTTTCTTTCTCCGCCCCGAGAGCTCGCCAAATCCCACCTCCAGTTTGATCAATTTAACTCTTCAATTGGCATCTCTTTATCAAGAGCACCTCACATTCAGAGATTCTAGGATAAAACCCATGACATTCTCACCTAAGACCCTTCTCCTCCACTCTAAGCTTTTCTAGAAATGACACCTCTGATCACCCAATGGCTTGGTCACCACAGGCATTCTCTTCTCTTTCCCCTTTCAAAATCCTTCACTGTGTCCCCTTAAAGAGTCTCATCTCAGAAATCTGCCTGATGTCTCTGCCCCTCCAGCGCCAGCCCTTTGGTCCAGGCCATCATTACATTCCTGCCTCCCACAGTCTCCTGGCCAGGCTGCCCACACTCCACTCAGTAGCCAGGGAGATGGTTATTAAATGGAAGTCCAGACAATTCTTTCCTTTCTGGACACCTCCGATGGCTGCTTCTGCTCTCAGGACCAAGACAAGTATCCTTGGAACTCTCTTTCCCTCTCTGGCCACTCTCTCCCTCATCTCTGCTTTACTGTCCCACCTACTCCAGCTCCTCCAGTGTACCACACACCCATGTGATCCAGCAACTTGTACCGTTTCCTCTGCCTCGAACCCACTCTGTCCCTTCTTTTGCCTAGCTAATTTAAAAAAAAAACAAAACAAAACTCAATCATGTCTTTATAGGTCTAGAGGTGTGCTGGGTGGCTTGCATCTAGGTAGAGCTGCAGCTAGCAGAGGCCAAGCTGAAGGCATCCCCCCCTGTCCTGCTGGTAGCTGATGCTAGGACTCAGCTGGGACCAGGGCTTCGTAACTGGACAACTCATGTAGCTGTCAAGATCCTGTATTTAGAAGGGTCCTAGGCTTGGTTAATGCTATTGGCACCATCTTGAGATCCTTAATCATTTTTGAACAAGAGGCTCCATATGTTCATTTTGTACCAGAAGTACAAATAATTTACCTGGTCTTGACTGGGGCTGTTGGTAACATATACATAGGACTTTCAAGTGACCTGGGCTTCCTTACAACATGGCGGCTTAGTTCCAAGTGTGAGAGTTTTGACAGTGAGAGAGAGAGAGAGAGAGAAAGAAAGAGAGGAACCATGTCCTAGCTGACTTTCCCTCCGTAAGAGATTCACTTGAGTCCCTTACTGGGGGATGGTTTTCCAGATCCCTGTTTTCTTGACCAGATGCCCTAAGAGCATCATGTTCCTTCCCAGCAGCTCTGTACTTTTGGGGGGCTACAAAGCCCAGGAGGATAGGAGCTTGGGCCATAGCACTTAGCGCATGCAACAGCCTCAGTTACCACCTGCTGAATCGAGAAATGAATGGCAGCTGCAGAATCCACAGTAACTGGCAGAGCTTGGGTCTGAACCCCAAGCCATCTGACTCAGAGGCTCCTGCTTTTTCCCTGAGGCAGGAAAACAATGGTTGGGCCCAGGGCATGGAGGTTTGGGCCATTTCCAATGCCAGCCCTGCCAGTTAGGAGCTACATGCCCTTGGATAAGCTTCTCAACCTCCCAGACCCTTACTTTCCTCATCAGTAAAATGGAAATTGAGTTTAATGTCAGAGAAAATAAAATATATGTGCAAGACCTCAGGAGAGTGACATAAATGCTCAATAAATGTTAATCCCCATCTCCCTAAATCCATTTGAGCTCTCGTCTGTCCCCCACCCCTACCGTCTTCCCAGAGATGAGCCAACCCTTGTCACCAACAGTCACAAAGCTCCCCAACCACGGTGAGCATTTAAACCATTTCTTGACAATCTTTAAATTTGCAAATTAGAAATGTCAACACTCGCCTTGAATGAGCTCCATCAAAATGTGACAGCAGTCCACCACGGGGCGCCGGGTTTTAATAAAAAGAAAAATAACCAACCATCTCCATTTTTTTTTTTTAAGGAAAGCACCTGATGTCCACTTTCCAAATTACCGCTCTTTGCATTTCCTTCCTTTATGTGCATTGCAGTTAAATTATCCTGCTCGGAAAAGCTCAGCCACACAGAGCTCGCCTGTCTCTTCACAAAGCTGCATACATTTTTAGCATCCACTTGGGGTTTTATTGTGGAGCGCACAACGCACGGCAAAAGACAGTTTATCATATTTGGTTGGCTTGCCCCTCATTTTTCCTGTTGACAGTTTTATTTATTTCGTGGCCAGGGCAGGTTTGATGTGGAGGTGGGGACGGAAGGGACATTCTGGGGCTTAGCAGCCCAGCCTTCCTGCAACCCATCCTCCATTTCTGCATGGTATCCCTGGAAGGAAAATCCCACAGGACATCCCCAGGCTACCTGTGGGCAGAAAGCTGGCAATCTGGAGCAGCAATCTGGAGAGCGGTCTGGGCAATTGTCTCCTTGGTATAGCTAGAAATTGGGATAACCTCTGTGAGTCAGTGCCTTGGTCTCCTGGGGGTTCTCAGGAGGCCTGGTGGCTCCCTGTCCCAACTCTTCAGCCCTGTCTTGACTCAAGCTCTTGGCCCTGTGATCTTACAATTCCTTCCACTAATGGGAACTGTTTCTCTACCCCTTGACTTTGAGTTTGCCAATGTGATTTTTCTCTAATTACCAACAGAATGAGGCAGGGGTACTGGGTCTTCCTCGCCACCCCTGGCAAGGCCTTGTGTGTCTGTCCCCAGCACCTCGGCACTGTCGTGGGAGTCTCCTGGCAGCTACTGCTCTTGGACAAGTCCCCAAATGGACACAAGTGACACAGATCTGACTCCAAACCTCCTCGAGGAACCAAGCCCTCCTGGATCAGTAGCTTGCACCAGCAGCCCAGCAGAGCCTACAATATCTCAGCAGTCCCACTTGACCCACAGATATGGAAGCAATTACAAGCTGTTGTTGTCTTAAGCCCCTGAGTTTTGGGGTGATTTGTTCTGTGGGTATAATTAACCAATCTGAGAGGAGAAAGATCATCTACTCTGTCTAGGTGTGTGCCAAGTGTTCCCCACACATTATTACACGTAAGCTTCCAAGCCTCTGGTGGGGTAGGCGATATATTATGCCTCAGCAAACTGAGGTTTGAAGTCTGGTTTGCCTGAGATCACACAGGAACAAGCCCTGTTCTAAAAGCTTCACAGGTATTGCTGCATTGAATCTTCAGGACAATCCTAGACAATCCTCAGGTAAGCTCAGAGCATGAGATGGTCCCAGCGGGCAATGTGAATTTTAAAGATGAAGAGATAAGAATGGGAAGGTTACGTGACTCACCTGAGGTCAAGCAGCCAGGCTGGTGGGGAGAGTTGGGGCTCAAAGCCCAGGCCAGTTGGACACCAGAAGCCAAGCTTGGGGGGAATGGTGGGTGAGGGGCTGGTTCAGAAGAGATGACACAGAACACCTAGAGGAATACGGGGGCCCTGGGGCCGGGAGAGCTGAGACTTCATTCACAAGAGAGATTCGGCCAAGGATGGGTGGTGGGGTCAGGAAATCACCTGCATTTTTTTTCCTGGTGATTTGTGCTTTTATTTCACTCATTTATTTCTTAGTTTCTGACTTCCCTCATCTATTAGGACAGGCATTTCTGCCTGTTTGGGTCAGCGACATCCCCCCAGGGCTGGACAGTGTCTCACACATCCCAGGTCACACTATTTGCCTTGAGTGAGAGAATGGAGAAGGCTGTGGTTCCTGACTGTGGATCCACTGGGATCATCTCATGCTCTGCGCTTATCTGAGGAACATGTCTGCGAGCTCCTGGGCTCAACAGCAACGAGACTCTGAGACTTGGGACCGTGGGACTAACTCTTTGTGTAGGAAAACCAGGATGTCATTAGGGAACGGCCTAGAAAGAAACCAGCGCTATTGATGGAGCCATCCTGGTACCAGGAACATTAGAGCACTCTGCAAGATCTCCTGCATCACAACCTTGAGCCCCACCCACATTACAGACGAGCAAACCAATGTGCCGGGTGGTTAAGTGACTTGTCTCATGGGTAAGAGACTTGAAAAAGCCAGAATAAATGCCAGGAACAACTTGATTCCCTGTGGCTGCCATTCTCCTATGCTGTTTCTCAAGCTAGAGACTTTCCCTGGTAAGCTGGTCCAATGCCTTCATTTACAGATGGGGAAACTGAGGCATACAGTGGAAGCATCATGCTCAAGTCAGAGCAGGGACCTGCACTCAGTCTCAAACCAAGTGTCTTTTATGGGACACGCAGACAATGGGCGACAAAGGGACAGGGCAGGGGAGGGAGGAAGCCAGCTCCTCCGGCCCCAGCAGGAGGCTTCCTGGGCAGGTGTCCATTTCCAGCACAGCCTCCCTAGGGGCTGGTTTCCCTTCCTAGCTTGAGGCAGGGCAGATGCCTGCCATGGCTCCAGCCAAGACTGCAGGATTTGATTTCCAAGTATCTGCCATCTTGTAGCCTCTGGCAGTGGCTGGACAGGAGGACACCCCTGGGTCACAGCACCAGCACTGACCCTCTGCCTGCCCCAAGAAAGAAGGAGGATAAATAAAGGAGAAGATGTGCATTGACTTAGAGAAAACCACAAGTTAATGAGAGTAGCAACCATTTTGACCATTTAATGGCCGCTTCCTTTTGATCCTTGCCGTGACCCTGACAGGTGGCTGTTATTATCATCCTCATCTAACAAGTGTGGAAATTGAAGTCCAGAGTCAAGGTCACACTGTTTCGGGACTAATCAGAACCCTGAGAGCGCTAGCAGTGTGCCAGGACTGTGCCAAATGCTCTGCGGAGGTTAAATCACGACCACCCGTGGGTAGGTCCTACTACCAATCCCACAATACGGAGAAGAAAACTGACTCTCAGTGGGACTGAACTCCTTGCCCCAGGGAATCAGGCAATGAGCACAAGACCCAGTAGCCAGCCTGCCTGGAGCAACCAGGGCCTGAGTGCTGGGTCCCGGGGACCCAGGCTGGGGCAGGATGGCTGGGGACAAACAGAGTGTGCAGAGTACCTCCAACCCCATGATTGTCTGAGGTTGGGCTGGTAAGACTGGGGCCCTGGGGAAGAAGAGATGGGCACCTTGCTGGAAGTGATTTGCAGCCCAGAGGCAGCCACACCGGACAGCAGCATGAGCACGGCTTCAAGGTCACAGAAGGGTGGGCTTCTGTTGGGTGGGCTCCACCCCATCCATTAGTCACACGCCTGTAAGCTTCGCACCTGCCTTCTCTGAGACTAGATCTTCCTATCTCATTGGGCTTTGTGAGGAATGGAGGGTGCGGCCAGGGATGGAGCACGTGTTTAGCAAGTATGAGGGCCTGGGTTCCATCCCCCACACCACAAAAACCCCAAATGAAAAGGCACCAGCTGCTAGCCCACATCTGTACCCAGCATGCAGCTGGTGCCCGGCAGCCCAGCTCTAATCATAGGCTCTTCTCAGCATCTCTGGGACAATCCCTTTTACACAGTGCAGGGGCAGTAGAAAAAGAGAAAGAAGCTCAGAAACCTGTTCATGAATATTAATAGCAGTGTCATTCACAAGAGCCCCAAAGAGAAACAACCCAGTACCCATGGCTGTGGCTTGCATCTGTCCCCCAGAGTGCCTGTGTTGGAAACTTGATCCTCAAGGCAACAGTAGTAAGAGGTGGGACATATAAGAGGTGATTAGAGCCAGGTGCGGTGGCACAAGCCAGAACTTGGGAGGCTGAGACAGGAGGATCACAGGTTTGAGGTCAGTCTTCAGTCTCAGCAACTTAGTAAGACCCTCAGCAACTCAGCGAGACCTTGTTTTAAAAAAATAAATAAAATAGGGCTGGGAGGGGGTATCTTAGAGGTAGAATGTCCTTGGGTTCAACTGTGCCACACACACACACACACACACACACACACACACACACACACACAGTGACTAGGCCATGAGGTTCTGTTCCCATGAATGCACTAATGCTGTTAGCACGGGCATGGGCTCCTGATAAAATGGCAAGTTCAGCTCCTCCTCCACCCGTCCCCAACCCTATCTCTTCTGCCACGGATGACACAGCAAGAGCCTCACCAGAGAGAAGCATCTAGATCTTGGACTTCCGGCCTCCAGAACTGTATGCGATGAATTTCTGCTCATTACAAAGTACCGATCTCAGGAATTCTGCGCTAGCAGCACAAACAAACCGAGACACCCCTGGACCAGTGACCGGGCAACCAAAATGTGGGCTGTCCACAGAGTGGGACGCCATTGGGTCCTACAAGGGCTGAAGTTCTCTTGTACAAGCTACAACAGGGATGAAGCCAAAACCTAATGCCAAGTGAAGGAAGCCAGACACAAAGGTAACAAATGAGAGATTCCATTTATGTGACACTCCCAGAATCCACAAATCCGTAGAGGCAGAAAGCAGATTAGTGGTTACTGGGGCGGAAGGAGGTGGGGAGTGACTGCTAACAAGTGTGATGTCTCCTTCTGGGATGGCACGATGTGTTAGAATTAGACAGTGACGATGGTGGTACAACTTTGTGGATGTACTGAAAGAAAGTGAATTGCATAAGAACATTTAAAAAGAAACAAACAAAGTCAGGTAAGGTCAAATACGTAATTAAGTAATGGCGGTTCTCATTTTAAAACAAAACAAAAAAAGCAAAAGAATCCAGTTGTGCCCATCATATGCTAAGTTCCTGTTGTTAGGTTACCATTAGGAAGATATTATTCATTCAACTAAAAAAAAACGAAAACCCTTTATTAAACACCGACTGTGTGCCAGAGGTGTGGCAGGGTTACAGGAGTGGTCCAATTGATTGGTCATGTGCTCAAGCAGCAGGGGTGGGGAGGGGGGCACTTCACACAGCAGCCATGATTGTGAGGTAAGAGATCAGATACCTGTCATTGGTCATGAGAGACCAGAGCCAGGAGGGGTCACCTCTTCCTGTGGAGATCAGGGAAGGCCTCAGGCGAGAGTCTGCACCCGAGCTGGACCTGTGAGTGGAATCTGGACGTAGTACACCCAAGGATGGCACTCTGGGTGGGCCAGACAACCAGCAGCAGAGGGGCCGAGGTGGAGAAAAAGGAGGAAGCGTGGGGCGGCCATTCCACAGGGCTGGAGGGGTCGGGCTGGACCGTGAAGTCCTTGGGTCATGCCAACAGCATCGGGCATGGTCACCTTGGATTGGGGCACTGACTACGGGCAGGAGGGTCCCAGTTGTTGCACAAAGGCAAAGTCAGGTGAATGTCCCACCCCCACCTTGGGGAGAGAGTGCCGCCTGGCCTATTGTACAGATGAGGAAACTGAGGCACAGACGGGCTAAAGAACCTTCTCAAGATCTCGTGAATCAGCCCCAGTGCCATGTTCTTAACCACTCTTCCAGAGAGGACCTAGCACTCTCAGGCTTAGTTCTTGAAGCCGAGAGCCGGGTGGGGGAGTAGATGGTCTCCGAAGGTTTGAGGTCAGGGGAGGGGGCCATAATTAGAGTTTCTTCTGAACCCTCCTCTAACTACACAGAGAGAACCCCAGGGCCACCATTAACTGCTTAATTCTAAAGGGCACCATTCACATCGGCTCCACTATACCCAATACCCTCTAGAGCTGAGCAGTGTACAACCTGGCCAGCTGTGCATCAAGGCTCAGACATAGGTGGCTCCCTGGGCTGGTGGATGGAAACCAGGGCTTTGTCTCTGTCACTCCCAGATCTGCTACCCAAGTGTCACAGCAAAACAGCAGGGCCCGGGATCTGCATGCTGGACTGCCACCTCAGACAGGCCAGGCCTCGAGGGAGTTTGTGAACCTCGACACACCTCCCTGTCGTTGTCTGCAAGATAGACGAGACTGACAGCACCTCCCCCCCCAAAACAAGCTGAGACACGTGCACAGCACCCCTAAACACAGCCAGCATTTGGGGCATAGTAGTTATAGTGCTGAGTAAAACCTGCGGCTGGGAGAGAAAGTCCTGATCACCGCCCAGGCCCAGGAAGAGCTGTGTCATCCATCAGGGCCCACGAGACAGTGCAACAGCTCCTGCCTGGAACAAGCGTCATGGCACTATTAATCAGTGCTCCCCAAATCGGTAGAAAAATGAGGTCTGCATTATTCCTGGAAGCCAAGGGGCCCCGGAGGGCCCTACCCAGCAAGTTGTTCACAAAGCACTCCACCTTTCGAGGTGCAACGTGAGGCTCTGGGTTGCTTTCAAAGGCAGTGCCCAGCAGATCTGTCTCTGTCTCACATTCTGAAGAGACAGGAAGCAGTGACAATGAGGGGCCCTGGGGGCAACCTGGAGACAGAGCAGCCGCCATCTGTCTTGAGCAGAGGCGCGTCTTCATGGGGCCGGTTCCCCAAACCGCAATTTCCACTGGCCCTTCTCCTTTGCTCAAGAGAATATGGGAACATTTTGCTATGAAAGCAAGCTCTTTCCAGCAGAGGGGACATGGATCATTAGAATAAAATCTGGTTGCCATCGACTCTGTTTTCTGCAGAGATTCCAAAGACGTCCAGGCATTTTATCAGGTTCCCTTTTGTTTACGTCCCTTGTGTCTGAATTGGGCCTGGGGTCAGCAAAGGAGGGCCAGCTAATGCGTGGCCCTTTGGAACGGCGCGCTCAGTGCCTTAGGTTTCCTCTGACCTCTAGAATCTGTGGCTTGCAGCCGAGCCCGGACACAGTGCCCTCCTTAACCGGCCAATCTGGGCCCCGCGGGGAGCTGGATTATTTTTAAGCAAACAGGAGTGTTGTATTGGCGGAGGGTTTTGTCAAGGACGAGGCGAACGGCCATTTATTAAGCGTCCCACTGTTGGTGAATGTTTTGCAGACATGATCTCATTTTATTCTCTCTGCATCTCCAGGGGTGTTAGCAGGTGCCTGCGGGTCCACTTGAGGGAGGAGCAAACTGAGGCTCCGGGGAGCAGTGGAGTGCACCCCAAGTAGGGGCCGCTGCTGTGGCCCCTCCCCCTAACCCTGGCATCTTTCAAGCTTCCGATGGATTCTGGAAACAGATGGAGCCTTGCGAAACACCCACTACCTTCCTGGCCTGTGTCTTGCCAGCCTGAGGATGTTCAGAACAGAGAAGGCCGTTAGCAAGCCCTGGTCTGTCGCTCGCAGGCGGGCCGTGGGTTACACTCGCACCTCTACACCCCAGCCAGGCCGAGGTTGTTCGTGTCTCCAATGGAAGTTAACAGTACCCACTGGCAGGCAGGCAGCACTTGGATATGTGATCTATAAGCCACGCCTGGGGCTTGGGGCCTGGGCTACAGCTAGTCACGCAGTCCCACCACTTGGACTTGGTGCTGAGGCCATGGAGTGCCCTCGTCAATGCAGAGAGAGTGGAGAGAAGGAGGAGCAGGGAGCACTCCCAACGCACCTCGCGCTGGGGACAGTCCTCACCCTGAAAGCCACGGTTTCTCTTTCAGAGATGGCGGCCCCTGTGTTTCCAATCTGGGCCAATCAGAGAGATGCAAATCTAGGAAGAGGAGGAGTTTAGGAGTCAGGGGAAAGGGCAGGACATCATCAGCCAGGAATTGTCTGGAAAACCTAGAGTGGGCAAGGCAGGAGGAAGAAGAGGTGGCAGGCTCTCTCTCACTGGCCAGCATCCTGGGGTGCAGTAGAGGCTTGAGAGCCCAGGAGGAAGGGAGGCCATGTCTTGCCTAAGGCACTGTGGAGAGCCAGTTGCAGGACTGGATAGCAGCCATCCACAGCCAGCAGGTGTGGCTGGAACACAGGGACTTCCACCCTGTGAGGTGAGGAAGGAGATGGAGACACTGTTTCTGATGACCTTCTGTTACCTCCCTTTATCCTGGAAACAACCCTAGAGGCAGCCATCATAAGGACCACTTTACAGACAAGAGGCCCAGAGAGGTTAAGACTCAGCCTACGAGGCAGGGTAGCTGGGATCTGAAGCCAGGTCAACCCTTCTCCCCTGCCTTGCTTGGCCACACAGGAGGCGGTGGGTAAGTGCCTGGCAGACCCGCTGAGTTCACAGCCCAGCTCTGCCACTCAAAGCTGTGTGGCTTCCAGTAAGTGATTTAGCCTCTCTGATCCTCAGTTTTCTCCTCTGTAAAATGATACTACTAATAATAGCACCCATAATTATAATTGTTTTTCATACCTGTCTCCATCAAGACTAGCCTAGGAGTCAAGATAGGACTAGGCAGAGAGGCTACTGAGGTCCAGAAGATGGAGAAGCGGGGCTGGAAGAGCCAGCAAAGAACCCTAAGTGGTTGTTACCTGCCGTATAAAAAGAAGAGGTTGAGGCTAAAAACACTAAGCACATGGGATTGAAAAAAGAGATTCCTAGCCGAATGTGGAGGTGCACACCTGTAATCCCGATACTTAGGAGGCTGAGACAGGAGGATTGCAGATTTGAGGCCAGCCTCACTAACATAGCAAGATCCCCAGGAACTTAACAAGACCCCATTTCAAAGAATGAAAACCAAAATGGTCTGTGGATGTAACTCAGAGGCAGAGTGCCTCTGGGTTCAAACCCTAGTACCCTAAAACAAAAGACAAAAACAAAAGAGAGATTCCTGCTATTCCTTATTTTGCTTATGTTATTCCTTTCCATATAAAGCAGTGATGCTCAGACTCTAGGATTTCATAGAGCAGGAATTTCTCTCCAGTGTAGAGACCACCATCAGGGGCAAACTTTGTGTTATGTCAGAATGACAGGCCACTGCTCAAGTCAGCTCCACCCTTTTGGACTTTTCAAAGCACGTTTGAACGAACACCAGGACATCAGGTTAAGATCCAGAATTTTAAGTGCAACGCAGTCTGCATCATGGGAGAACCGGTACCCTGCTGTTATTTCTGTCTCCTCTTGCCACAGAGGCCTGGCCCCTATGCCGGCTGGAGGAAGGGGCGTTCCCAGGATTGAATATCCCCCATCCCGCCACTTGGGCTTGCTGGTGAGCAGAGAGGTGTCTATTTCCTATAATTACTGAGTGTTAATGTAATCACTGAAGCGGAGAGCCAGCTGGAAAGGATGGAGTCTGACATCCCGAAAAGACAGACAGCTAAATAAGTCATATGGCTCGCAGACAGGCTGGCTGAGCAGCTTATGTAATCGCCTTCTTTGGCTCCGCTGGGTTGCTCTATTTCTCGGTTTGGCCTTTTTGTGCCTTTGCTCTTGCGTTCTGAGGCTGCGCCTCTGCAATAGGCAGGGGAAAGACTGGACATGAAAGGGAGCCCATTTGGGAACACGGCATAGACTGCCACCTCATTTGTCTCCAGGCTCAGAACCAAACCCAGGTTACCATGGGAGCCAGGCTACAGCCCCCAGAGGAGTCTCGGCTCTGCCTGGTCCTGCATGTGAATGTGGGCATGGTCGTCGGCCTGGCACATGCGGGCGGGCGGCAGGGGACTGCCCTTCCCAGGTGGCAGACTCAGCTACTGCATTTTAATCTGTCCAGGGCCTTTTGAGACCCGGCTGCCTAGGGAGGCAGGAAGTAATCAGTTCTCGGCCGACCCCTTTCCCTCCAGGCGCAGGATGGACATGTAAGAACCTGCAAAGGGGGGCTGACTCCGCTCAGTGCTAAACTGAGGAAAGACCACCCCGCTCACGTGACACTGTCATAGGGGTGTGTGAGTCTCTCTGATGACCAGGCATGGCAGTCACACTGACCACTGACTGTGTGCTAACAACTTGCTTTGAAATCTCTCTGAATGCTCACACGTAGTGAGAAGTAGGTCCCCTGACAATTTCCACTTTCCAGATGAGGACAGTCAGACTTGGGGAGGTGAACTTCAAGGGAACAGCCACACACAGCCTGGCATAAATTTCACTGTGCCAGCGCCACCATAAACCAGAACAGAGAGCACTACTGACTTGGCATCCCTCAAATCCACCTGTATGGAAGGGTGACCTGGGGTGCTTGTTAAAGACAGATTCCTGGGCCCCTGTGCAGACTGTTCAATCTGAAATTGTAGTGGAGAGGCTTGGTGACCCAAAGTGTCTTACTGTGGGCCTGAGATACTACCAAATTGAAATATAGCACGCAGAATAGTGCTGGAGAGAGTTGTGGCTGTTTTAATATTATAGATGCTCCTTGACTTTCAATGTGAATATGTTCAGACAACCCATTGTGAGTTGAAAATATTAAGTCACAGATGCATTTAGTACACCTAGCCTGGAGAACGTCATTGCTTAAGCCAGCCTACCTTAAACATGCTTGGAACACTTACGTCAGCCTGCAGTCGGACAGAATCATCTAACACAAAGCCTATTTCATAATACACTGCTGAATCTCTCATGTAATTTATTGATGCTGTATTGGAAGCGAAAGTCAGAATGGTTGCACAAGTATGCTTTTGCACCATTGTAAAGCAAAAAAAAAAAAAAAAAAAAAAATCGCCTCAGGGCACAGTGGTGCACACCTGTAATCCCAGTACTTGGGAGGCTGAGACAGGAGGATGGCAGGTTTGTGGCCAGCCTCAGCAACTTAGCAAGGCCCTCCACAAGTTAGCAAGACCTTATTTCAAAATAAAATAGGTCTGGGGATATAGCTTAGAGGTAGAATGCCCCTGGGTTCCATCCCCAGTTAACACACACACACACACACACACACACACACACACACACACACACACGTCCCACCATCCTAAGTTGGGGACCATCTTTAGCAGTAATAGTTATTTTTTTTGGTAGTTAATTCCCACTCTTCCCATCGATGAGCTTAAGCCTGGCATGTGAGGGAGATGGAATCTCACACCGTCTGTCTCTTCAGGGTCTCCAGTCACCCTAGTGGCTCCCCTCCTGCCCTGAGTGTGAGTCTGGTGTTCAAGGTGAGAGGCAGAGCAAGGTCAAAACAGCAGAAGGGTGGTGTGGGGGGGTGGGGTGCCCCTACTGGAGGACCTCCTGGGGATCTTATTTGCACACAGCTCCCCCAACATCTTTCGTTTGTGGTCTTAACTACCACCATGCCACCATGTTACTTAAGCCAAGAGATGTGTGCATGTATGTTCTTATCACATTGGACCTCACTATGATGTATAATTGCAATACACCAATAAAATAACTTTTAAAAAAAATCTTTGAAACTGAGTTACTCATGCAGAATGTGCTCGGTGGGGACCATTGCTTTCCTCTGCTGCAGCTGCCTGGGCTTCTGTTTAGAGATAACTGCCTTTCAAATGCATAAAACACACAAGCCACCTGAGTCACCTGGTGCTCAATCAGAGAAATGGAGATCCACTTCGTGATGGAAGAAAACTAGCCGTGGTGGGCCTGAGAAGGTATGTCTCTATGCATTACCCGTTCTGGGCTGTGCAAGGGATTTTCCTAGGGTAATTGTGACTCTCACTTAATGCCCTGATGTTAATCTCGCCTACCCTTGCTCCAGGCAAAGCTAGCTGCCACTGTGGCCTGTCTAGATCATACCGAACTGAGTCCAGCACTCTTCACATCTTACCAACTGCACTGCTTCCTAGAAGGTATGGCTAAGCCCCCACACAATTTACTCTGAAAACCGCCTGTTTAATGGGTTCTGTGTAGCAGGAGTTTAAACCCTTTGTGCAAGATGTAAGCAATCACCTAGCCTCCTCCCCACCCCCCAGGCCCAATTCAGTGGTCTTCAAAATTGCTGTTTCATGCACTGGATTTTAAAGCCAGGTTGTGCAGCCTGAGAGCTACGTGCCAGTGCAGCGCCCTGGAATGCGAGAACCGCAAGTGGAAAATGAAGAGCCATTTTGGAATGCCCTGGAGCGGTGCTGCATGAGGGATGAACAATAAGAGAAGCAGCCTCTCAGAGGGGCCCAGGCAAGCCGCACGCTGTGCTCCAAGGAAGGGCTCTGCTCCTCGCCCGCCCAGGGAGCCCCAGCCTGGGAACTCACCTCTGGCCTCCTCTTTCCTTTGAAAGATGCCCTCCTGCTCTGACAATGAGCTCAGAGACTTTACATTGTTCTCTGGGAACCAACGTGCACGGCTGTGTGTCTGTGTTATCTCATCTCTGTGGGGACAGGCCTGTGGCCATGGTTAAATTGCTTTGAAAAATTACTCGGTGGCAGGGCGGACAGGCGTGGGTAGACACCAGGCTTCCGCAAACAAACCTGGGCCTTGCATGCACACCACCACCCAGAGTGGCATCGGCCACTGTTCCATGAGTCAGGCTCTGGTCTCCCATTGGGCACTTGCCCCAGCCCAGCCCGATGCCACCGCAGATGGCCCATGCCGGGTGGCCAGGCTACTGCAAGAAAAGGGCTGTAATTCATATAAAAGCCAAGAGAGAGCCGGGCGTGGTGGCGCACGCTTGTAATCCCAGCATTCGGGAGGCTGAGACCGGAGGATCCGGGTTCGCGGCCAGCCTCAGCTACCTAGTGAGGCACTCCGCAACTTAGTGAGACTCGGTTTCAAAATAAAGAATAAAAAATGGGGCTGGGGGTATAGCTCGGAGGTAGAATGCCCCTGAGTTCAATCCCTAGTAC
>PVLC010000322.1:5624-31612 GCA_004027655.1 Graphiurus murinus
CGGTACTGGGGATTGAACTCAGGGGCATTCTACCTCCGAGCTATACCCCCAGCCCTATTTTTTATTCTTTATTTTGAAACCGAGTCTCACTAAGTTGCGGAGTGCCTCACTAGGTAGCTGAGGCTGGCCGCGAACCTGGATCCTCCGGTCTCAGCCTCCCGAATGCTGGGATTACAAGCGTGCGCCACCACGCCCGGCGATTTTGATTATTTTTAATTAAGCATCTATTCTTTTTGCCTTTGCTTTTGGTATCATATCTAAAACTCCATTGTCAAGTTCATAAATATTTATTTCAATGTTGCTTCTGAGAATTTTATGGCTTTGGCTCTTGCGGTTAGGTATTTGATCCATTTTGAGTTAGTTTTGTATGTAGCATGAGATAGGGATTCAAATTCATTCTTTCATATGTATATGCATATATTTCATATGTATATGTTTCATGTGAACATATATGAATACGTTTCATATGTATATCTAGTTTTCATAGCATCATTTGTTGAAATGACACCTTTCTCTCTTTTTTTTTATTTGGTGCATTGTAATTTTACATCATAATGGGATATGGAGCATCTGACAAATTCACGCACACAGCTCTTGGTGCCTTGCCCACTGCATTCCTTCGCTGTCCTTTCCCCTCCCCGGGCATGGAAATGACCCCTT
Source organism: Graphiurus murinus (assembly GCA_004027655.1). Lineage (NCBI taxonomy): Eukaryota > Metazoa > Chordata > Mammalia > Rodentia > Gliridae > Graphiurus > Graphiurus murinus. Next base: position 6,285 of record PVLC010000322.1, read on the forward strand.
TCTACTTCAAATAATATTGGTACATTTGTCAAAAATCATTTGACCATTTGTGCAAAGGTTAATTTCTAGACTGTCTATTCGATTGCTTTATAAATCTGCCTTTATTCTTGTGCTACACTATCTTGATGAGTGTAGCTTTTTTTAAATCACAAAGTATTAGTTTTCTAACATTATTTTTCTATTTCAAGATTGTTTTGGATATTATGTGTCTCTTGCTTTATATGAATTTTAGGATCAGCCCATTAATTTCTGCAAAAGTGGCTGTTAGAATTTTGATGGAAATTGCTTTCAATTTATAGATCACTTTGGGGAATATTGCCTTCTTAATATGGGATGCACTTCCATTCATTTAGGTCTTTAAATTTTTCAATTTATGCTTTCTAGTTTCTAGTGTAAACGTCTTACACTTCTTTGATTATGTTTAAAACATCTCTAAGTATTTTATTATTTTGATATAGTTATAACTATAATTATCTTAATTTAAATTTTGGATCATTCACTGATAGTGTATATGAATACAAGTGATATTGTATACAGATGATCCTTGACTTATGATGGTTTTATGATATTTCTACTTTATGATGACGTGAAAGCAACCCACTTTCAGTCAAAACAAACTTCAAATTCTGAATTTTGATCTTTTCCTTGACTAGTGATATGCAGTAAGATATTTTCTTATGACGCTGAGCAGTGATAGCAAGCTGCAGCTCCTAGCCAGCCATGTAATTTAAACAAACAATACTCCATGATATACCGTGTTGCCTGTGTTTTTTTGATACAGATATTCAGTAAATAGCATGAGATATTCAACACTTTATTATCAAATAAGCTTCATGATTCATGATTTTGTCCAACTTTAGTTTCATGTAAGAATCATGAGCATGTTTAAGGTAGGCTTGGCTAAGCTATGATGATAGGCAGGTTACCTATATTAAATGCCCTCTTCATTCAATGTATAATGGGTTTATTGGGTCATAACCCTATGATAAATTGAGGAGCATCCATATAATTCATATCCTGAAATCTTGCTAAATTCAATAGCTTCACTGTTCAGTGGTATATTCTTTAGGGTTTTCACTATTGTATCATGCCATATGTAAATAGAGATATTTTTACTTTTTCTTTCTAATCCCAATGCCTGCCCTCCCTCCCTCCCTCCCTCCCTCCCTCCCTCCCTTCCTTCCTTCCTTCCTTCCTTCCTTCCTTCCTTCCTTACTTCCTCACTTCCTCACTTCATTTCCCTAGTTATCCTGGCTAAACCTTCCAGTAGATACACTAGGTTTTTCAAATTCAGTTTTGGACATGCTGAATTAGAGATATTTGGGCACCATTTAGGTGAAGTTAAGTAGATGGTTGGTTAACCACATCACAAGAGACTTCTAGTGTGGAGATGCAGGTTTAGTAGATGTTGACCTAAATATGATAATTTAAGCCTTGCTCAAGAAGAGTGTTTAGAATGAGAAGAGGACCTAGAACAGAATCCTGAAAGTCGATATCTTATAAGGAATGGGAATAGGAAGAAAAATTTGCAAAGGAAACTGAGAAGTCGCTGACAGAATGATGAGAGCTCTATCTTGAGAGCATGGTGTAATGGAAGCTAAAGGAAGAAGGAATTTCAAGAAAATGGTAAAGGTCAGGAGTCTGATGGGGATGAAATGTTGTAAATGCTGCTGAGAAGTTCAGTGAAGTGATGCCTGGGGTACATTAGAGCATGTTAAAGTGCTCAAGGAACAAAACCAGTCAAGGAGATGGTAAGATGCTAAAGGCAGAGTGATGATCAGTAGCCTATTTTTTTGAGTTACCAAATTCATACTATTTCTGGATTTGGATCATATCCTATGTATTGTTTATTTCTTTTTGTTGTGGTTAAATATTTGCTTTAGGGAAATCTTTTGCTTGGAAAAATTTGTTTTATTGAGCCATATAAAAGAAGGCTCCAGGGCAGAAGATTCTTGATCTAGTTTCTCGACCTCAAGGTTTTTCAAAGTATACCCTGACCTGAATTGAAATAACCATAAATATTTTTAAAATACAGATTGATGGTCATAATTTCAGACCTCTGAATTACAATTCTAGGGCTGATATCATGGAATCTGCATTTAATAACTTTAAACAGTTAATTCCTATGCATACTTAATTTGAGAAGCACAGTTCTGGAAGAATTCCCTTCTAAAAGTTAAGCTTATTCATTGACCACAAAGGAACAAAGAATAGACCCATCCAAAGGGGACACAGATCATGAGTTTATTTGGCTACCGTGGATATCCTCATAGAATATTTGCCAAGTTTTAACTAAATCCTCTTATGTTCCCAATAATGTTGTTGGTACCTGGCTGAAACAGTGGTGTCTATCCTCTTTAGGTCACTGGTCAAATTCTGTCTATCTATAAATCTCTTAAGATCAAGACTCCTTGCTTTCAGCTCATCTTCCTTTGACTGAACATTTGCATATCCTCCAAATTCCTGTGTTGAAATCCTAATTGTCATTGCCATAGTATTTGGAGGTGGAAGTGGGGCCCATAGAAGGTGATTAAATCTTGAGGTAAGAGCTCTCCTGAATGGTATTAGTGCTATTATAAAAGAACCCCCCAAAAACCCTCTCATCCCTTCTGCCATGTGAAGACATCAGGAGAAGATGACCATCTATAAACCAGGAAGAGGGAATCTCACCAGATACCAAGTCTGTGAGCACTTTGATCTGGGACTTCACAGACTCCCAAGCTGTGAGAAAGAAATGTTCTCAGTCTATGGGATTTGGTCACAGTAGCCTGAAATAAGACATTATCCTATATTTCTTTTGATTGGTAACTGCATCAACCTATAAAAGAAAGGACAGCTTAGAAGTGGAAAATGACATTCGAATCCAGGTATTCAGGTTCTCTGTAGAATGCCTGACCTATATTAAATGGTATCTAATTCCATTCTGAAATTGCTAACACCATCGTATACTTTACTGCTTCATGTCTCTTTGGAGTTTTCTTTGTGCTTTGCCTTCTGCCAGACCAGCCAGTTAGCTTGTTATTACTTCCCTATTTTCTTCATATGCTCACTCATAGTGTGTGTTTCCTTTTATTGATAATAGCATCAAGGAAAGTGGGAGCTAAAATGACCTTAGAGATTTTCTACTTCAACCCTCTTGTTTTTGCAGATAGGAAAACTGAAAGCCAGACTCATGAAACAACTTGCCCAAAGTACCACAGCTAGTTAGTGGCCCAGCTAGGAACCTGGGTCTCCTGAATCCTTTTCCAGGGTTCCTCCCACTATAGTAAGGATAATTAGCCCCAGAGAAGACAAACTAATAATTTTTCGTACTTTCTTCAAATAGAACCAAATCTGGGGTGCAAAAGAAAAGAATTGGAGGAATAGAGTGAGATTTTAAAAAGCTTAGTCTGTTAAAGAGATTTAACTTTCAATCACTATATTAGCTTTCATTTTTTCCTCCCTTCTGTGCCAGAAACAATAAAATGACTACTGTGGCACTGAGACCAAGGCAAGGTATTACACTTAAATCTGAGTTTAAATGATTTACAATTGAGTGGGAAGACTGTCTGGTGTACTGAGTTTACCAGGCTATTTCTGAATGCCACACAACAGCCATGTGACCCTCATCTAATCATGCTGAAGCTCTTTCCCTCTGTTTTTTGGTTTTTTTTTTTTTCATTTTGCAGAGACGATTCTCCTCAGAGTGCTTAAGCAGAGCCCAATGAGAAAGTAGTGGCTTTAAAAAAAGAAGTTACTTATATTCAAGGTGTATCAGCACCGGGCAACTTACTAGCTGCCTTTTCTACAAAGGATAAAATTGAGGCACAGGGAGGCGAATGGACTCCTTCACTGCCTCACACTGTGGCATGATTAATATTCACTTTTGAAAATGTAAAAAATTTTCCAAGTTGAATGGAATATCATATTTTAAGACGGGAGAGAAAAAATTGGAGTAAGAGAAGATGATTTGCTTCCTGCTGATCTTTTTTCTTGCTAAATAAGCCCTCTGGATATTACTGAGAGTCATTAGAAAGTGAGTATAAAAGTGAGACAGGAAAAGACCGATCATTCAAAGAGACTTTGTCAAAAGGGCAATGACTGTAGGGAGGAAAAAACACAGTGAGACGTGGTAAAGTCAAGCAATTTGGGTGAACAGAACATGTGGCTCGGCGCACACGTAGGTGCCAAGGAGGATAGGTGGAAAAAAGCATGTGCTTGGCCTAAGGTCTTTTCAAAAACTGAGAACAGTAGGAGATAAACGGACAGTCTCCAAGGTGCTCTGGAAAATCACTCACAAACATCATCTAGAAGCAGCTGACTTAATTCATTCTATTCCTATTACAATAAATCTGACTGGCATATAAAATTCGTGTGCCTGGAAATACTGGCCTGAAAAATTACTTTGGGGCTCTTGCTTGCATTTTTATATGAATAGAGAAGACTAGGAAACCACCAAACACAGAGAGAGCTCAATCATTTCCTTGTCCAGAGAATGTTTCAAGGTCCAGATCCAGCCTAGGGTGTGGGTAGTAAGCTATTATATAAAATAATCGGTAAACATTTTGCTTACTCAAAATGAGGAGGCTGCCTTTTATGGGTGAAGATGCAAGGCTTCCACTAGAACTGGAAATGATTTTCTCTTATGGGGGATGGTTTTATATCAACCCAACGGTAGGTTCTCACCCAGCCTCCCTCCTATTTAATGCTAAGAGGTTGGCCAGGGAATAGAATAAATCGAATGGCCCACACAGGAGTTGGACCCATGACTGGGGCCTCATTAGCACCCCAGCTCAGCCAGCTAATTCTAATGAAATCTCCACTCAAGTGGTTGAGATGGATTCCTAAGCCTTAAATTAGAGCTACTGAAAAAGAGCAACAGATTTTGCAACATGAGCTTACTACAGATCAGCTCCCATGGATGACACGCAAATCGCTTCAGAGTGATCAATCTCTTTTTGTGTATTTTGCTGGGCACCTGGTGAGCCCTTTAATCTGAGGATTTGCATTCATCAATTCTGGGAAATATTCTTGTATTGTTTATTTGATAAGTTTATTTCTACATTTTTTTTTCTTTCTGAGCTACTCTTAGGTGGAGATTAGACCCCTGGAGTGCAAATTTTATTATCTTTCCTCTCCCATTTTTGCTATTTTATTAAATATAATTTATTGTTTAAAGAATTTTTAAGGTCACAGAAAAATGAGTGGAAGGTAGAGATATTACCCATATACTCTGACCCCACATACACACAATTTTCCCCACTATCAAAATTCCATACCACAGTGGTGCATATTTTTATTACTGATGAACCTACATTGGCATATGAGTATCACCCAAAGTCCATAGCTTACATTAGGTTTCACTCTTGGAGTTGTACACTCCATGATTTTTGTTCGTTTGTTTTGTGTTGCTGGGGATTGAACTCAGGGGCATTATATCTCTGAGCTACACCCCCAGCCCTATTTTAGTTTAAATTTTGAAACAGAGTCTCATTAAGTTGCTGAGTGTCTTGCTAAGTTGCTGAGGCTAGCCTCAAACCTGTCATACTCCTATCTCAGCCTTCCAAGTACTGGGATTATAAGAGTGTGCCATCACGCCCAGCCATTCCGTGGTTTTTGACAAATGTATAATAATATGTATTTACTATTATAGTGTCCGACAGGATAGCTTCACTACCCTAAAAGGTCTCTGCATTCCCAATACTCATCCCTCCCTCCTCCCTAACCCTGGTAATCACTGAGCCTTTAATCATCTTCATGGTTTGTTTTCTTCCAAGAAGCCATATAGTTGGAATCATACTTTTCAGATTAGCTCCTATCACTTACTGGTATACATTAAGTTTCTACTATGCCTTTTTTGTGGCTTGATAGCTCATTTTATTTTAGCACTGAATAATTTTCCATTGTCTGGTTTATTCATCCATTCACCTACTGAAGGGCATCTTGGTTGCTTCCAATTTCTGGTGATTATGAATAAAGCTTCTATTAACATTTGTGTGGATATAAGTTTTCAACTCATTTGGATACATACCAAAAAGCAAAATTTCTGGGTCATATGGTAAGAATATGTTAATTTTGTAATAAATTGCCAATCTGTCTTCCAAAGTGGCTGTACCATTTTGTGTGTCCACTGGCAATAAAAGAGTTCTTGTCGCTCCACATCTTCATCCAAACTTGGTAGTAGCTGTATAGTGATAATTCATTGTTATTTTAACTTGCAATTCTCTAATGACATGTGATATTAAGCATCTTTTAATCTGAGTATTTTTCTACCGATATATCTTCTTTGGTGAGATGTCTGGATCTTTTGCCCATTTTTTGGTTGAGTTTTTTTTTCTTATTGCTGAGTTTTAAGAGTCCTTTGCATATCGGAGATAATAGCCTTCTATGAAATATGTCTTTTGAAAATATTTTCTCCCAGTCTTTGGCTTGTCCTCATATTCCTTTGACAGAGTCTTATGCAGAGCAGGAGGTTTAAATTTTGGTGAAGTCTAGCTTATCAATGTTTTTCTTTCATGGATCACACTTTTGTTGTTGAAACTAAAATGCCATTCCCATCCCCAGGGCCATCTAGTTTTCTCCAGTATTATTCTACAGGATACTGTAGTTTGTATTTTACATTTAGATGTAGGATCCATTTTGAGCTAATTTTTTGTGAAGGGTCTAATGGTTCTTATTTTTTTCTTTTTACATATTTTGCATATGGATGTTTGGGTTTTTTTTTTAGATATAAGCACTTTATTGCTAGAGAGGTAATATTGCATTAGAAGAGGGTGAGTCCCATTAAGATAGAGTATAACATTAGCCAATACTTATTATTTAATTTTAATACCCAGCACAATATCTGTACTGAACACATATGATGTAAGTTGTAGGAGCTCACAGTTTAACCGTGATCACACATAAGAAATCCCATTCTTTTTTTAAAAAAATACTTATTCTATTTTATTTATTTATGTAGATATATTTAATGTGCTTTTATTGGTGGATTATGGTTTCACATCATAATGTAAATCATGTTGACAATGGCATACATGCACACAACACTTCCACATTCTTGATTATTGTAGTTTTTTTTTTTTTTTGCGGTACTGGGGATTGAACTCAGGGGCATTCTACCTCTGAGCTACACCCCCAGCCCTATTTTTTATTCTTTATTTTGAAACCGAGTCTCACTAAGTTGTGGAGTGCCTCACTAGGTAGCTGAGGCTGGCCTCGAACCCAGATCCTCCGGTCTCAGCCTCCCGAATGCTGGGATTACAAGCGTGCACCACCACGCCCGGCTGATTATTGTAGTTTTATAGTAAGTTGGATAGGGTCAGTCCTCTTACTTTGTTGTTCTTCTTCAATATTGTATTGATTATTCTGGGTATTTTGCTTCTACATATAAACTCTAGAATCAGTTTTCCAATATCCACAAAACAACTTACAGAGACTTTGGGATTGCACTGGACCTATAGAACAAGTTAGAAAGAAGTGACATATTGACAATATTGAATATTCTTATCCATGAACATGAAATTATCTATTTACTTATTTATTCTTTGATTTTTCATCAAAGTTTTCTATACCTTAGATATTTTATATATTAATTATAACTTTTATTTTTGGATGCTAATGTAAATGGTAGTGTGTGTGTGTGTGTGTGTGTGTGTGTGTGTGTGTGTTACTAGGGATTGAACCTACAGTCTTGCAAATGGTAGGCAAGTCTTCTACCACTGAGCTATACCTCCAAACCTCCCTTTTCTGAGCCAAGGTCTCACCTAATTGCCCACACTGGCCTCAAACTTGTGATTCTTTTGCCTCAACCTCCTAAATAGCTGGGATTACAGGTGTGCACCACCATGCCTGGCTTGGCATTGTGTCTTTAATTTCCAACCATACTTGTTTATTGCTGGTATATATGAAAACAATTGACTTTTGAATATTTACCTTGTATCCTGCATTCTTTTTATGATTGTTTATTACTTCAAGGAGATTTTGTTGTTCTTGTTGATTCAGATTTTCTACATGTGATGCTATCTGTGAACAATGTCAGTCTTATTACTTCCTTCAAAATCAGTACATCTTTTGTTATTCTATTACATTAGGCAGAACTTCCAATACAAGGTTTAAAAGCAGTGGTGAGAGGGGACTTTCTTTTCTTGTTCATGATCTTAGGAGGAAAGCTTCTATTTTCTTACCATTAATTATGATGTTAGATGTGGGGTTTTTGTAAATGTTCTTTATCTTGTCCACTGACTCTGTGCTGAGTCAGGGAGAGAGACTATGGAACTGTGGTTGCTGCTTTCTCAAATTAACTGCATTCCTAATTCTCATTGGCCTCAGGAATCTAGTTGAGTTACTCTCCAAGTTTAATGAAATAAATCCCATTTAGTCATGGCATATGTTTACTTTTATAATGTTGGATTCAAATTGCTAATGTTTTGTTAAAGATTTTACATCTATGTTCATGAAAAATATTGATATGTAGCTTCTTTGTCCTATAAAATCTTTACATGGTTTTGTTGTTAGGATAATGTTGGCCTTCTAGAGTGAATTAGGAAATATTCCTTCTGTTTCTGTCTTTTGGAAGAGATTGCCAAGAATTGGTATAATTTCTTCTCTAAATTTTGGGTAGAATTTACCAGCAAACCTATCTGGATCTGATGCATTTTGTTTGGGAAGATTCCTAATCATTGACAAAACTTCTTTAATAGATATAGGCCTATTCAAACCTCCTATTTCATCTTGTGAGGGTTTTGACTAGTTTTGATTTTTTTTTTTTTTTGCAGTACTGGGTATTGAACTCAGGGGCATTCTACCTCCGAGCTACACCCCCAGCCCTATTTTTTATTCTTTATTTTGAAACCGAGTCTCACTAAGTTGCGGAGTGCCTCACTAGGTAGCTGAGGCTGGCCGCGAACCCAGATCCTCCGGTCTCAGCCTCCCGAATGCTGGCTAGTTTTGATTTTTAAAGGATGTGCTTTCTCTCTCACTGTTTCCTGCCGCCATGCCCTGAGATCTGCGGTACTCAGCCTCATATGGACTGAACACATAACCATAAGAAAATAAATCTTATTTCCTCTAAGTTACCTGGTCAGGTCTTTAGATTATGGTTGTGAGAATGCTGACTGGAACAGAAAATGGTACCAGGAGTGGGGTTGCTGCTATATCAAAATCTCACCATCTGGATTATGATTCTTTGGAACTGGTTTGTGAGAGGACACTCTTTTCCCATAATACTTACCTCTGAAATAGTGTTATATGATTAGGAGGGAAACTCTGAGGTTCCAACTTCTCTCTAGCTAGAGAAACAGGTGGATTGCATGTCCAACACTCCAGTTCCTCTGGGCAATGCCAAGAAGACTGGATTTTCTGTTTCCCATCTTGGAGCCCTGAGAGAACCAAGCATAATACAGCCATCTAAAACCAGTAAAAAACAGAGATAGCCATTTGGGCTGGCAGTCACCATAGCCCCATAGCACCTCCTGTTGGTTCAGCATAGAGTCTTATTTAAGCTTCTCTTTCTGGGGTGGGAAAGAAGCTGACCACTTGTTCAATGCTCCAACTTTTCTAGAGGCTTCCCAGAGGACTGACTTCTCTAGTCTATTTCAGGACACTAAGAAACTTGGCCTAATATAACTGTGTTAAGGGCCAGTGAAAACAGAGATGGTGTTGTGGTCTAGTACACAACTAGCTGCCACAGCTCCTCCCTCTTACTCCAGTAATCCAATATTTACTATTGCTTATTTTGGAGTGCTAATGGAACTCAGCATACTCTAGATGCCTGGGAGCTGAAAGAACACAGGTTCAACTAGTATGAAGATTGGAGAGGGCCCAGAATTTATGGATGGGCTGATTTGTTAGGTTCTTTACATGAGAATAGTCCATGAAAACCAAGAGAGATGGCCATTTTGCATAATGCATGCACAGAGATTTAAATAAAATGAACAAACAAGGAAATATTTTCCAAACAAAGGAGCAAGGTAAATCTCCAAAAACCAACTTTAGTGAAATGGAGCTATGTGACTTACCTCACAGAGAATTCTCTCTCCTTTATGAATTATTTTTCCTTTATGAATAATCATCATAAGGATGTTCAACCAAGGTCAGGAGAAAAATGCACAAAGTGAGAAATTCAACAAAGATATAGAAAATATATATTAAAGTACCAATAATAAATCATAGAGCTGAAGACTATTGTATCTGAACTGAAAAACTCACTAGATGGATTTGACAACATACTAGATCAAGCATAAGAAAGGATCGGTGAACTCAAAAACAGGTCATTTCAAATTATTCATTCAGAAGAGCAAAGAGAAAAAATAATTAGAGAATTAAAAAGTGTGACTAAGCTTAATGAATCTATGAGAAAACTTAGAGAGGATTAAAACACATTATAGGAGAGAGAGAGAGAGAGAGAGAGAGAGAGAACCAGAAAACATAGTTATAGTTAGATATAAAATGTCTCCGAAAGAGCTCATTTATCAATATTCAGGGTTTATATAATTGAGTCATGAGGGCTCTAATCCAAGAAGTGGATCAATCCATTGTAATGGATTTACCTGGGTGGGTCCCGGTAGGCCAGTAGGGTGTGTCTGGAGGTGGTCCCTGGGGCTGAGGCCTTGGAGAGTATATATGTGGTTCCTCCGCCCTCAGCTCCCTGTCTTGCACAGTCCATGTGCTCTCCCTCTCTCCACTGTCTGTCGCCATGCCCTGAGATCCGTGGTCCCTGGTCTTACATGGACTGAACCTGAAACTGTAAGAAAATAAATCTTCTTTCCTTTAGGGTATATGGTCAGTCTTTTAGATTATAGCTGCAAGAATGCTGATGGACACACATACTCAAAGTAATATGGGTGAATACTTTCCAAGCCTGGGAAAAGAATGGAGATCCAGATGATCCAGGGATCTCAAAGGACCACAAATCCAAAGAAATCCACACCAAGATACATTATAATATAATTGCTAAAGACAAAGACAAAGAGAAATTGTTGGAAACAATGAGAGAAATCTACTTATTACACACACAGAACCGCCATATCAATAGATTTTTCAGCAGAAACCTTGTAGGCAGTGGTGAATTGAATGATATATTCAAAAGGTGGAGAGGAAGAAAATTGCCAAACAAATATAGTGTACTTGGCAAAACTGTTATTCAAAAATGACAAACAAAATCTGAAGCTCATCAATGTTTGACATATTTTGCAAGAAATGTTAGTTGTTCAAATTCAAATAAAAGACTATAAAGCAACACAATAGTCCAAGAATGTATAAAATTCGTTGGTATAGATAAGTATATAAACAAATATAGAATGCTATATTACTGTTATATGGTAGGTAAATCACCTTTAATTTTAGTATAAAAGATGAAAGTATTAAATAATAATTAAATGTTAAAATACACAATATAAATGGATGTACACCATGATATCAATAATATAAACTGTGTGTAGGAGTAATAAAAGCATAGAGTTTTTGTATGTGATTTAAGATATCAGCTTAAAATAGGCTGTTAAAACTAGAAGATATTTGTGTAAGCTCCATGGCAACAATAGAACTTATGGAAAATAAAAAGAAAATATAATCTATCAATACATTGAGAGGGAGAAATAGGGGCAAAAGAATTACCAAACAGAACACAATTGGGGGTATAGTTCAGTGGTAGAGTGTATGCTTAACAAGTGCAAGGCTCTGGGTTCAATCCCCAGTACCAAGACAACCCCCTCTACAAAAAAAAAAAAAAATTAACTAAATGACAATATTAAATCCTTCCCTAGCTTGTGTGTGTGTGTGTGTGTGTGTGTGTGTGTGTGTGTGTGTGTGTGTGTGTGTTTTGCTAGGGATTGAGCCCAGGGGCCTTCTACTTCTGTGATATACCCCCAGACCTATTTTATTTTTAATTTGGAAACAGTCTCGCTAAGTTGCTGAGGGCCTCACTAAGTCGTTGAGGTTGGCATCAAACCTGTGATCATAAATTAAATGAAAATCGATTAAACTCCCCAATAAAAGACATAGAGTGAGCTTGGCACAGTGACACATGCCTGTGATCCCAGTACTCGTGAATTTGAGACAGGAGGATCACAGGTTCGAGACTAATGTGTAATAGCTTAGAAAAACCCTATTTCAAAATAAAAAAGAGCTAGAATGTTCCTGGGTTAATTTCCCAGTGAACACACACACACACACACACACACACACACACACACACACACACACTTGTTGAATTGATATAAACAAGAATCCACTGTTGGTAGGAGTGTAAATTGGTATAGCCACTATGGAAAACAGTATGGAGGTTCCTCAAAATATTAAAAATAGAACCACTGTATGACCCAGCAATCCTTCTGTTGAGGATCTAACCAAAAGAAATGAAATCAGCACCCGGCAGACATAATATACTCTATGTTCACTACAGCATAATTATGCAATTGCCAAGATGTGGAACATGGAAACAACCTAACTGTGTACTGGTGGATGAATGGGACCTATCTTTCCCTTTATGTGTTGTAGTATTTGTTGTATAAAATTACATGTACTGACATTTGGTGCATATATATTTATAATCATTGTGTTTTGGTGAATTGTTCTTTTGATCAATATATGGAGTCCTTTTACTCTTCTGATTTTGGCTTAAAGTCTATTTTGTCAGATGTAAGTATAGCTAATCCGGCTTATTTTGGAGTTTCATTTGTTTAGGACATCATTTTATATCTTTTCACTTTTATTCTGTGTATGTTTTTGATATTGAAGCACATTTTTTGTGGACAGCTTATTATCCAGGTCTTGTTTTTAATTCAATCAGCCAGTCTGTGTCTTTTAACTGGAGAATTTAGACCACTTATATTCAGGGAGTGAGTATCAAGGAGCAGGACTTCAGCCCCCTCTTTCCTGCTTGCCATGCCTATCTGGGGACAGGTCTTTGGCTGGGAGTTGTATCCTCTCTGTTCTTTAAGTTGAAGTATCCACTAAGGTTTGAGTGGGACTAGGTCATGGCTGGAGCAAGGTGTGATTCCTCTCAGTTGGGCTAGGAGTGTAACCCAGCAATAGAGAACCTTCCTATCTTATGGGGAGTGCCGGTCCTAATCCTCAGCATTGCAAAGAAAGGAGAGGGGGGAGAGTAAGAGAGAGGAGGGGGAGAGGGAGGGAGGGAGAGAGAGGAGGGGGAAAGAGAGAGAGAGAGAGAGAGAGAGAGAGAGAGAGAGAGAGAGAGAGAGAGAGAGAGAGAGAGAGAGAGAGAACGAACAGATAAAGTAAAAACCACTGCATCAGCAACACTAACATTAACAAAAAAGAGTGGGGAAGATAACAGAGAAAGATAAATAGTTAAAAATAAGAAAAGGAAAAAGGATAGGAGAAAAGTAAAAAAAAAGAAAGAAGAAAACTATTAAGCATTAAAGAATAGGAAAGAGGGAATCAAATACAAAAGTAAAAAAAAAAAAAAGTGGAAAAAGGAAAAAAGAAAGAGATCAAAGAAAAACCAGAAAGAAAAAATATTAAAAAGAGGAAATGAGGGACAAATAAATAAACACCAATAGCACCAACCAAAAAAAGCATTATTAGAAAAGAAAACTTTCCTTTCAACCAAGGTGCTCAGATGAGCAGGCAAGAATGGAAACTTGCGGCCTGTGCCATTCAGAGCATCTCGCTGTGTCTTCTTAGGCTGCGCGCCCCATGGACAGAGCAAAGCCTGGAGTTTATTTGCTCCCCTCGTCTTTCCTTCATGGTGCTCATCAGGTGACTGAGGGGAATGATTTGTGGCTGGAGTCAGTTGGAACACCTCTCAGCTGCTTTGCATTCTGGAAAGAGCTAGGATGGAATGTAGAGTTCCCCAGAAACGAATTCTTTCCAGAGCTATTTGGGTCACACACTCAGACAGCAAGATAGACACCGCCACAGCAGCAGACCAAAGAGCTAGTGGAGAATACAGAACTCCCCAAAGCTGCTTTCTGGAGCTGTGTACTTGGAGGGCAAGGGGGACACTGGCTCCGGGGTATTACCCTGTTTGCCCTGGAGGGTACAAAGAAGTTATGGAGTCTCAAAGATCTGTGCTGGGGGGATGGCAGCAGAAGTCATGCAATATGTCCCCCACTGTCATGGTGTTTGCAGGCCTGGCCCCCACATGCCACCGTTTACTCCGCATGACTCTGAGAGCTGGCCTGGCAAGCTGCGGGCTTTGAAGGGCAGCTTATGCTGTTCTTCCACATGTGGATTCCCAAAGCACTAAGTGCAGACAATAAGGCTTTTTTCAAGATGGTTTCCAGTTCTAGCAGAATGGGAATACATTGGGAAGTTCAGAGAACTTCTCCAGAGCCAGAACTAGCAGAACTAGGCAAATGTTCGGACAACTGTTTAGCATAGATTTACACAGGGTACTGAATTCTTTGCTGGTCCATAAGAGCTGGTCAACTTTCATAATGATGAACTGTATTTCGAAATCTTGCATTGCAATGCACACCTGCTTTTTACTCTTTTAGGGCCTCTTTCCTGGCGAATACATTCACATTCATTCTTAAAATATGGTGCTACTCTTTTGAAATTCTTCAATGATTCAATATACACTGACATGAGCATTCTCTTAAAATTTCCCATCTGCTATGGCATGTTTCTATGTTGTTTTAGGTGCTAGGAACTGGTTCTTCACATATTCATATACAGACCACAGACTTGGCAGGAACACTATTGGTGATTGAATGGCAACGCTGTTGTGTAAATGTCTTTGTATCCTACTGTGTACATAATTATTTTCAAACCAGTCAGTAAATTTGTTGGCTTCTTTAGGCAAATTTTGTCCTTAATTCATTAAGAGCTCCTAAAATTTCATCAGCTGGAGGGAATGCCAGTGCAGACAAGTGACACATTTTAAAACTGAAGTTATCGTTGTCCTAACACATGGCTAATTCCTTCCCCTAAATTCAGTTTTCAACTCCTCCTATATAGCCTTTAGTTTCATTGGAATTGCAGTTCTAGGGATTTTGGTGTTCCCAATTTTATTCTTTTGGGGTTATAATTTTCAGGATATAAAATTTTAGGGATTTTGATCTTTTTACATCTCAACAGCATTTGAGATTGTGTCTTTCTGGATTACACTGGCTGCTGCTACTGTTGCTCCTCCTCTTCCTCTTCCTCCTCCTCCTTCCCTTTTCTATTTGTTTTTCCCTCCTCCTCTTCCTTTTCCTTTATTGTGAGAAAATATATGTAACATAGAATTGACCATTTTAACCATTTTTAGGTGTAGAATTCAGAGGCATTATGTACCTTCACACTGTTATGCAACCATCACCACCATCCACCTCCAGAAATTATACATTTTCACAAAATAAAACCCTATACCTATTAAAAAATAACCCTCCATTCTTCCATTCCCTAGTCCCTGCAAACATTATTCTATTTTATGTCTCTATGAAGTTCACTACCTTAGGTACCTCATATGAATGAAATGATATAATATTTGTCCTTTGGTATGTGGTTTATTTTACTTAGCATAATGTCTTCAAGGTATAACCTTTTGTGTTATTTCCAACATTTGGCTATTGTGAATGATGTTGCTATAAACATTGGTTTGAGGTGCTGCTTTTAATCCTTTTGTATATATATTCTTTTGTACATATATATATCCCAGTAGTAGGATTACTGAATCATGGAGTAGTGCTATGTTTAATTTTTTAGAAACTGCCATACGGTTTTCCACAGTAGCAACATTATTTTATATCTCCACCATCATTGCATAAGAGTTCAAATTTCTCCATATTCTCCCCAACACTTGTTATTTATTTTGTTTTGATTTTAAAAAATAGCCATCCTGACTGGTATCTCATTAGGGTTTAATTTACATTTCCTTAATGATTAGTGGTGTCAAGCTCTTCTTCTTCATTGTGTTACTCAGTCTTCTATGACTTGGTTGTTTCTACATCTCTAAAATTGTGATAATGATAGTTTCTAATTCATAGGCTTGATATGAGGATTATATGAGATAATCTATGTACTCAGAACAGTATTCCTAATCCTAATACTCATTTAATAAATATTGGACATTGCTGTATATTTTAAATTATATTTAAAAATGTAACTAAATCATAAGACTAATTTCACAAACATTTAAATTAGCTTAAGTAATAAAAGGGTTTTTTTGTTTTGTTTTTTTACAGTACTAGGATGGAACCCAGGGGTATTATATCTCTGAGCTACATCCCCAGTCCTATTTTTTAATTTATTTTTAAAAATAGAGTCTCACTAAGTGGCAGAGGGCCTCACTAAATAACTGAGGCTGGCCTTGAACCTGCAATCCTCCTGTCTCCCAAGTACTGGGATTATATTCATTATATTTTAAGCCAGTACATGTCAATATCATGGCTCTCAATAATTCATGAGAAACATTATTGGTAATATCACTGAACCAGACTGATGGAAGACTTAAAAATCAAACTGAAACAGACAGGCTCCATTCAGAACTATTGCAAAATGTGCTTATGTTTTGTTGATTTAGTAAAGAGAAAAAAAAAAAAACTCAGGAAACACTTGCAAGAGAGTTATAACAGGCTGTACAATGTATCAAGAGCTACGAAGAGTATGGAATTGTATTCTAGTTGCATGCCAGTTTCATGAATCCTGGCAGAAGATATGAAACTCATGGACCAGAAGCAAAAGATTTCACTATCCAGCAAGCAGCAAGCAGCAAGAGCTTCTGGTTCATGTCAGATCCCATTGCCCACTCACCCAAATTCCTACAGGGTAATTGTATATGGGGATAGTGGAAGCTCTAAACATAGTGAGTTGGCATCACAGCTCAGGACCCATGAACTTCAGAAACCCAAATCTGTTGTGATGGTATGCATATAAATCTGTTCAATCTTTGGTCTGCAAGGAAACATCTTTATTCTACTGGATTTCCTAATCACCTCCTATTCACCCTGTTTATGAACTGAGGATTCCTACCCCAGGGTTGTAAAGGATGAACAAACATATGATATGCAACACTGGACAGATGAGATCCACAGCAATTTATTAGTCACATATAATATCAGCCCAGGGGAAGAGGACACTGTGTACTGTGCAGGGCCACATGGGGTTTCAGTCAGGAACAGAGTTGACAAGCAGAGGCAACGGGGAGGCAGGCTTTGCAGTCTCTTGAGGATAGGGTGCCTGCTGGTTCTTATGGGAGGAGGTGGTGGGCTTGTTTAAATCATTCGGTAAAAATGCGACTTAGAGTGAAAATGTGGAAGTAGTCGAAACTGCCCCCCAAAAGGGAAGTGGTTAAATACATGTGCAACATTCATACAATGGAATATTTTATTTTAATAATTGGATGCATCTATTTTCAGATTATTTTAATTATGTTCATATAGTTTATAAATAGTAAGTTAGCATTTTCTGGCATTGGATAGAAATATACAGATCAATGGACTAGAATTGAGAGTCCAGAAATACACTCTAATATTTATGACCAATTAATTTTTGTCAAAGAAGCTGAGACAATTTGCTGAGCAAAGAATAGTATTTTCAACAAATAGTGCTGAGACAAAGGGATATCCGCATACAAAAGAATGAATTTGAAAATCTATAGCATGCCATATATAAAAATTAATTCAAATGGATCATAAATGTAAACCATAAAAGTATAAAACTTTTACAGAAAGATATGAGTAAATCTTTGCAACCTTGGATTAAACAATATCTTATAAAATATGAGATGAAGAGTACCTGCCAAAAATAAAAAACAATTAATTTCATTTAAATCTCTTGTGCTATAAAGGATATCACTGAAAATGAAAAGAAAACCATAGTCTAGGGGGAAAGCTTTGCAAAGTAATATATTCATATATATGGAATCCAGAATATGTAAAGAACTCTTACATCTCAATAATATAAGAGAAAATTGGACAAACTACTCATTCTCTTAATGGGAAAAGTCTTAGATAGAAATTTCTCCAAAAGTTGTTACCTTTCATATGTTTGGAGAAATTTCTATCTAAAACTTTTCCTATTACAATGTGGTAAAGCCACACAATGGAATACTATTTAGCCATGGAAAAGAATAAATTGTTCATATTTGCTACATCATTGGTGAAACCTGGGAATGGAACTCAGGGTCTCACGAATGCTAAGCAAGTGCTCTACCACTGAAACCCTGAAAATGTCTATATCCCCATCCCTGAAAATGTCTTCAAGCTAGATCATGGTGATACTTGCACAGCTCTGAAAAGATACTCCAAACCATGAAATAATATACTTTAAATGGATCATACTTATGTTATAGAAATTATATTTTATTAGCATCATATAGGCTAAAGAAGCATCATATAGTATATGTTTTCTTTAAATTGTTTCATTCAGCTGAGTTATTGTTAATATATTTTGTGCCAATAAGTACATTTCTACAATATTTTAAATATTTATCTTCTGCTTATTACAAAAATAATGCATGTTCATAGGGGAAAATCTCAAAGAATATAGAAATGTCTAACATGGAAAATCAGAGCTTTCACATAATCCTATTATTCAACAATGTGTTTAGTGGCTGCTTGCTATTCCGTTGAATGGTTATGCCATGATTTCCTTGGTCAATTACATTTTATTTTTAATTTAGCAATAGATTTGAAACAATCTCTAATAAATAACAGTGTTATGAATATCTTTGAACATGTATTGTAGTTCAATGGCCCGATTATCTTCTCAGATTAATTCCTACAAGTGTATTGCTAAAGAGTATATACATTTTCAAGGTTTAAAAATATGTTTCGCTAAATTTTATCTGAAAAAATGTACTAATTTCTATTATAATCAGAGTTCTGTGGATTGTTTTCCATCAATTTTTTCTAACCCTGGTTATTATTTCTTTTTCATAAAACATTTCTGCCAGTTTGATAGATGAAAATGTTGTCATCTTAATTTGAGATTTTTTATATTGCTTATTAAGTTGAATACTTTTTCATGAACTTTTGGCCACTTGTATTCCTTTATGAATTGTCTGTTTAAGCCTTTTGCTCATTTTTTAGTGCATTTTAAAAACTTTTTAGTTGACACATGAAAATGTAGGCATTTATGTGTTTGTCATGTTTGAGAATCCTCTCTTGGTCTTCAACCTTTGGAAAAAATCACCCTAATCTCTATTAAATTTCTCTAATAAAGTACTAAGTTGTTTCTGTATTTTCTTAAAGTTTTTTGAGTTTAATTAAAACAGCTCTTTCAAATTCTATATCTGAGAGTGTTCGTACATATGATCAGTTTCTTTTTCTGTCTTGGTGCTCAATGACAAACAAAACATCTGTGCATTCAAGGATTCAGTATTTATCTCAGTCTTCATAATCAATTTTATTCCCGTCTGTCCTTCCATAGATTCTATGCAGGCTGGTTATTTTCTCCAAGATGGTCATCACTGCCAATATTTAAGCACTAGAGGGTGCCCCAGGCCCACGTTTTCCCAATTCCTCACTGAGTATATTGTTCAGGATGGACTAGAGGAATGCTTCAAAAGGGTAGCCTGTCCCCACAAGCCTCTGCCTGGGCATCTCCTCCACAATTGTTGGCCTGTGGTTAGCTGTTGCAGGATTCTGCCTGTCATTGGGCCTCAGACCATGAAGGGAGCAGCCCTAGGATTCTATGCGGTGACTTGATGTCAACCTCCCCCTTCTTCCTCTAAGTGGACCGTGACTCTTTATACATCGGTGCTACTTAGAGTTGGAGGAGGGGTGGGTTTGAGCTTCCTGTTACCACCAATACTACAACCTGAGGTGTCTCTGGCATCCACAGCCTGCTGAGACCAGCCTGGCACAGGGCCAACACCTGCTGCTGTGGGGGTGTACTTATGGCCCGAGGTTGCTGCAGCCAGCTTCAGATGATGCTGACCAGAATATGGGGCCATCTGACTGGGACTGCGGGTCTCCCTTGACGCTGGGATGTGTGTCCAGTGGCTCTGTAGGCACAGGCCTGAAGACAGGAGCATCTGTGTCCTCCTCTTCCTGTTTACAACAGCTCAGCACTGGGCTCCAAGTCAATGTCTTTTGCTTACTTTCCTGTCCTACTCTCCAGGAAATGAGTCTTCTCTGTGCTGCGCTGCGCTGTGCTGTGCTGTGCTAGGGGTGTAGGAGGGCTGGTGGAAGCAACCTCTTTGCCTCTTGGCTGAAGAGGGTCCGTGTGTACTGGCCTGGGGGCATAGATTACAGGACTCTGCCCAGTACTGGGTTTCACCATAGTGGCCTGGTACTGGGTACTAAGTTTACAAATCCTGAATTTCCCTTTTCCTCTCTCAAGGGAGATTTTTCTTTTTGTCTTCTGTGTTGTACTGCTTAGAGTTGAGGGAGGAGTGATAGAGGAAACGCTTTACTTTCTGCTAATACCTTGTGCTATGATCTCTCATCGCATTTCCTTAGCTCTTGTGAAGGTAGTTTTCAGGTGTGAAGAGAGGTTCAAATTGATGTTTCTATGGGAGGTCTTACTTCACTTCTGCCTTTGTCTCTTCTTGGCTCATTTTTTATTTATTCATATATTATTTTGGTAGTGGGGATTGAACCCAGGGATATTTTACCTAAGAGCTACACCTCCAGCTCCTTTTCTATATTTCTTTTTAATTTATTTTGAAACAAGATATCGCTAAGTTGCTGAGAGTCTCACTAAGTTGCCCAGGCTGGCCTCCAACCTGCAATCCTCCTGTTTCAGCCTCCCAAGTACTGAGAGCCACCATGCCCGGCTCTCTTTGCTCATTTTCAAAATGTAAATGTTCATCCTTTTTTCCAGACTACATCCATCTGAATAATATGTGGTCAATAAAAATGTTCAATGTCGAATAAAGAAAAGAATAGAATATTTTATCTATCCAACCAGCCCAATTACATAAAATAGACTACGTATCAGGAAAATTTCTAGATGGGAAATGTTTTTAGAATAGTAATCTGTAGGTGATAGGCTTAGATGCTTTTTATTGTCTTTAAACTTTGTATATTCCTTGTTTTCCACAATGAGCATGTAATTAAGCAAAATGTTTTTTTTTCTTTCTAGTCAAAGAGCTAGTTTGTGGCTGAACCAGAACTAGATCCTCACCGCCTTCCCCACCTCCCCTGTCTTGTGCTTGTGGAAAGAGGGTGTATAGTTTCTGTTCGTAATATTCCTTCAAATTTTGTAAGTTTGAAAAAATTCAAAATAAAGATGTTGGAGAAAACAGGAATGCATGATGAAGGCTAGTTAGTTAGAGAAGGTTTCAGTGAAATGAATTAAGACGAGCCCCATGAAGAGGCAGTTGGGTCTAGAGATTAGACTATCACTGGAGGTCTTAATAAAATAATAATTTTAGAAGGGTTTGGTGGAGAGAAGGGCAAAATCAGATTGTAACGTGGACTGAGAATTAGAGCAATGCGGAAAAGGGACAGGAAGCCACCTGAGAAACAACAGGAGTCTGGGAATTTTTATATTGTTAGTAAATTTTACTGCACCATGGATTCCTATTACTATGAAATTTATATTTGACCTTCTATCTTCCCTCCACACACATACCTTTCCTGGTGTATGAAATGACTTAGAAAACCAATAAAAAGAAAAAGATAAAATGCACAATGCTGCCATCTAGAGTATCAACTGGAAATTGCACTTAGTATTTGCTCTCCGTGCAGGCCGCTGGCTCAGAGATTAGTTTAGGGCGTCTGGCTTTGTGTGTGTGTTTGTGAGTTCGACGCTTTGTGTAAGTAAGCCATGTAGAAGGGTGACTGCTATTCTTGGTGCAGCTCAGTGTTTGGGGACCAATATTTTGATTCCTAACTGAAACACTCCAAACAAAGTGATAAAATTTAATTCCAAACTAGGAGAGACATTTTGGTGATGCTTTACCTCAACACTGCTTTGGAAGTGAACTGAAACATTTAGATGAAGGTCAAGGCTAACCCCAAGTCAAAGAATGAAGGGTGTCATTGTGCTAGGTTAGAGAAAGCTGATTATGCTTTAAAAATGCTTTGTTACTGGACAGTTGTGGAGATGCACTCCGGGCACTGAAAACAAAGGCAGAAAAGCACAGAGAACAGAGTTCATTCCTGGTGTGAACAGAGTATGAAAAGAATTAGAGGGAAAAGTGGGAGAGAAGGGGCAAGGGGGTGTATTGGCACTTATATGTCCCTCTTCTCTCCTCCCAAAGGGAAGATTTGTTCCTGCGAATATGGGGGACTTCATCTTTTGTTTCTCTCTAAGGGCCAAATGCTCGGCTAGGTACAGAGCAGGAGCTTAATAGATGCTTGTCAATTAGATCATCAGCTAATACCATGTGTGCTTATATTTGCTAGGAGTCTGGCTTTCAGAAGTAAGAGTGAGGGTAGATGCTGAGATTTAGCTACTAGAAGCATGGTTCTGGGGCTTGAAATCAGGCAAGTCCAATATCCAACTAAGATCCAGAGCAGCATTTCACAGACTTTAAATATAAATCGCCTGGGGATCATATTAACATGCCCATTCTGGTTCTGGGGTTGATGGTGGAGTCTGTGACTCTGCATTTTTAATAACCTCTCTGATGATACTTATATTGATAGTTTGGGGATTCCATACTGAGCAGCAAGGGTTTAAAGGACCTCCACCCTCCACTCATTGAACTTTGCAGATTCCAGACTTCTAAATGGTTTGGTACAGGTAATAATTCTTCACTTAGTGTAGGTGATGAAAAGCTCAACTTAAATAAACTGTCTCGTGAAGATTTCCAGCCACTAAAACTGTTGAGGTACATTTGGACAGTTGGCATCCAATCTGTGCCAACTTTATTTATGTATTTATCTAGCTATTCTTAGATGAGTGTGGGACTGCCTCGTTGGAATTGCAGTATAATCTACTCTATTTTGAAAAGGGTCTTTTCCCCTAGCTCTTTACAACCGTAGGTCTCTTTTTAAAAATACTTCGAAACTGAGTATGGTGGTGCACGCTTGTAATCCCAGTACTTGGGAGGCTGAGACAGGAAGATCACAGGTTCGCAGCCAGCCTCAGCTACCTAGTGAGGCTTTCCGGAACTTAGTGAGACCCTGTTTCAAAATCAATAATAAAAAATGGGGATGGAGGTGTAGCTCAGAGGTAGAATGCCCTTGGTTCAGTTCCCAGTACGGCAATAAATAAATAAATAAATAAATAAATAAATAAATAAATACTTTGATTAGTGCATTGCAATTATACATCATGGTGAGGTTAAATGTGATCCCAACATACATGCATACAGCTCTTGGTGTGTTTCTCTCCGCACCCCACCCTGCTCCCTCCTCCTCCGTCCCCAAATATGCTAGCAATGCTGGCAGGAATACGGTTATATATTGCCAAAGTATTATTTGGACTGTTTCTTTCCTCAATCCTTACTTCCCTCCCCAATTCTCTTCCACTATGCTACTGATCTTTCTCCTTCTTTATCTGAAGTACCTTTTGTTTCTTATTTTCTCTCTAGATTTCACATATAAGAGGAAACATGCAACCCGCGGCTTTCTGAGACTGCCTGATCTCACTTAACAAAATATTCTCTAGTTCCATCTCCAAATTTAGACTTATCTATTGATTGAACATCCCCTCTGTCTAAATCCCATGCCTGTTTCCCCCTTCATAATTACAAGCCTGTGTTTCTCAGGTAAATAGCTTATACGAGGTATAGTCAAACCCCATTTACTGTTATTCTGAAAACTATTCTTGTTATGTGAGGAAGGGTGGCTGTAACAACATGTTGTGTTTTTTTTAATGTTTCCTGATTTTACTTATTTCATTAATTTTCTTGTACTTTGAGCAGGCAAAATTGTATAAGATTAATTTCTATCATTGCGATGGTCATGTTGGTAGGATGGTTTCCATGATGAAAATGAAAGTGAGGGTAAATTTTTGCGTAAATTAATTGGTTTCTGGTAAATGCCACCATGTCCCTGGGTCACATGTCATCTGGAATAGCGGGGAAAAGATTAGGGTGCTGACCAAGAACACAATTATAGTATTAACAAGAAAGATGGTACTCTTTAGGGTAAGATCAGATTTTCCCCTCAAAATGCATTATAGAAAACATAGGTCTAACAATAAAAGATTCACACAGTCTAGAGTCTGGATGCAGAAAGAGGCTGCCTACCAGGCCCTCCACCAGAACTCTGGCCTTTCTCTTTTCTTAGTATCTGAGTCTCCTCTATGCCCATCATCTACCTAACTTTAGCTACTGGGATCTGTTCAGTAACCTCTGACAACCAGGGGGTTCACGCTCATGTGCAACTGAGGGAAGAGGTTGTCTACTGATATACACACACACACATGCACATACACAATTTATATATAATTATAAAGAAATGAGGACTTGGTATTTCAATCCATTTTCCTCTCAAGAGCAAGAGCAATCCTTAGGCTTTCTTCTGTCCCCAAAAGTTGTGAGTCGCCCTAGTCACTGACACGGCAACCTAAAAGCACACTCATTTTCTATGCAGGGATTGGGCCCTTCACAAGAACCTTCGGTCCAAAGGCCTACTAGGGTCTTTCCCCTATAAGCTTAGGCTAGAAAAAGTCAAGCACAACAAGGGTTGTCTGATTCCTGGCTATTTTTCAAATGCAGTTCTACTTGAGTTGAATGACAATTACAAGTGAATATTAATCCTCCTTCCTTCCTTTTTTTCTTTGCTTCTAGATATGCATGTTTAAACATTATGAAAGAGGTACATTGTGATAAAAATTCAAATATTACAGAAGTGAAACCCCACCATTATAATTCTACTCCCCAAAGGAAACTGTTGTTAATCGATTGGTTTAAATTCTGGGAATCTCCACTTGGACTAGACTAGGGCCTGGCCTTTAGTCTTTCCTTGATATATATTAGTAGGTAGAGTAGCTGATACCCCTTTATCAATAGTTTTCAGCAACTTGGTTATGATGTGTGTTTTTATGTGTGTATATGTATACTGCTTGGGGTTTGTTGGGGTTTTCGGACACATAGATTTATAGTTATTATCAAATTTGGAAAACTTTCAGTTATTATTTCTTCAAATATCTTTTCTGAAGCTCCATTTCTGGGACTCTGGTTATTTACATGATTGATTACTTGCTATTGTTCCATGTGCTACTGAGGCTTTGTTCACTTTTTTATATTTTTCCTCCTCTTGGTTTCCGTGTGAACAGCTCCAGTTATTATCTACTGAAATGTACTCATTTTGTGCAGTGTCTATAGTCTGTTGCTACTCCCATTCAGTAACATTTCTATCACACACACACACACACACACACACACACACACAGCTCTAGTAGTTTCATTGATTTATTTTTAATCATTTCTATTTCTTTGTTTATTATGCTCATGTTTTAACCTGTTAAACACATTTTAATAGCTAAATTTCTTATCTGCTAATTCTATCTTATCATTTCTATGTCTTTTTCTGTCATCTGCCATTGCTCTTAGTTAT
>PVLC010000322.1:31712-82659 GCA_004027655.1 Graphiurus murinus
TTTTTTTTTTTTTTTTTTTTTTTTTTTTTTTTTTTTTTTTTTTTTTTTTTTTTTTTTTTTTTTTTTTTTTTTTTTTTTTTTTTTTTTTTTTTTTTTTTTTTTTTTTTTTTTTTTTTTTTTTTTTTTTTTTTTTTTTTTTTTTTTTTTTTTTTTTTGTGGTACTGGGGATTGAACTCAGGGGCATTCTACCTCTGAGATACACCCCCAGCCCTATTTTTTATTCTCTATTTTGAAACCGAGTCTCACTAAGTTGCGGAGGGCCTCACTAGGTAGCTGAGACTGGCCGCGAACCCGGATCCTCCGGTCTCAGCCTCCCGAATGCTGGGATTACAAGCGTGCGCCACCACGCCCGGCGTTTTTGTTTTTTTTTTTTAAGACTGAATATTGTGAATGTTTTTCTGCTGAGTACCTAGATATTGTTGTCTTACTTTAGAGAATGTTAAATTAATTTTATTTGACCAGACAGTTAAATCACTTCCAGGTCATCTTTGAATTTTTTAGGCTTGTTTATTAGTTTTGTTGTAGTAGGTCTAGGGAATCTTTTACTCTAGGATCCACTACTAAGGGATGATGATTCTAGGGTCTTTTTCCAAATTTCTGATGTTATGATTGGATTTGGTTTGAGTGTCCCCATTGGTCCTTGGGTGGGAGCTTGGTCTTCAGTGTGGCAGTGCCAGGAGAGGGTGGAACCTTTAAGTGGTGGAGTCTAGTAGAGTGTCCTTGGGTCATTAGGGGCACTGCCCTAAAAGGGATTAAGATAGTTTTTGCAAGAGGGTTGTTATAAAAGGACCAATCCTGGCCCCTCCTCTCTCTGTTTCTTATCCAAGACATGACCATTTACTCTTATATACACTTCAACCATGATAGGACATCATATGCCACCACCACCAGAGGCTGAACAAGTGGGGCCTTCTAATCTTGAACCTCCAAAAGTGAGAGTTAAATAAATCTCTTTCCTTTATAAGTATCCCGACTCAGGCATTGTGTTATAGTAATGAAAAGCTGGCTAATACAGCAGAGTACTCAAAATTTCTCCACTTTGACTGATTAGAACTCAAGCATTTCCCTGCCTTGAGTGAACTCTAGGAATCATTCAGCTTAGAGCTCCCTGGGAGTTGTTATTTGTTATTTATTATAATCATTGGGGTTTTACTGTATGTATGCATAGGTAAGGATTCAGCAAAGATTCAGAGGACCTGCTATGCCAATTCCTGGAGTTCTTTCTTTGCATAGCTCTCTTTCATACCCTATTCCACAAATTATAGCTGCCTTAGCCCATTTGAACACTGATATCTTATCTCCTAAATCAGAAAGATCATTGTGCTTGACCTGTGTTTTCTATCCTTATGCTATGGTCCAGAAATTGTCTCCAGCCAGCAAGCTGGGCAATCATGGTGATCTCATTTGTTTCCATATTCTCAAAGTTCACAGTCAAGCACTGCCTGTGGTCTACTGTCTGAAAGCAGTTGCTTCGTATATTTTGTTCAGTTTTCTAGTATTTATAGTAGGAGGGCAAGTATTGTGATAGTTTTCTGTCACAGATGGAAGTAGAGATTCTAGTCATAAAAATATAATAGTTAAGATAAAAACATAATTGATGGAATCAATAGTAGGTTGAATGTGGCTGAAGAATAAACATGAGTTAAAGAAAAAAAATGAAGAACCTTCCTGGAAGATAATAGGGAAGGATAAGAAGATAGAAAACACAAAAGAAAAGCTAAGGGATATGGAAGATGGAACTAAACATTCTAATATAAAAAGGAGTCTAAGTAAGATGGAACTAAACATTCTAATATAGAAAGGAGTCTAAGTATTAGAGACTGTAAGAAATATAAAGAAGTTATTATTTTCAGAAATAATGGAGATACATTTTCTGGAATTAGAAATTAATAAAGACTTCATGTTGGAAATAGTTCATAGTACTAAACAGTAATGAGAAGGAAAACCTATCCTGGATATTCTCTAGTGAACATTAAGAGGATCAAAGAAAAAAATTCTAAAAGCATCTCAAAAGAACAAGCAGTGCATCTAAAAAGGAACTGAATCGGGCATGGTGGCGCACGCTTGTAATCCCAGCATTCGGGAGGCTGAGACTGGAGGATCCAGGTTCGCGGCCAGCCTCAGCTACCTAGTGAGGCCCTCCGCAACTTAGTGAGACCCTGTTTCAAAATAAAGAATAAAATATAGGGCTGGGGGTATAGCTCGGAGGTTGAATGTCCCTGGGTTCAATCCCCAGTACCGCAAAATAAATAATAATAATAATAATAATAATAATAATAATAATAATAATAAATCAAAAGGGACTGAATCAGGTCGATCTCAGGCTTCTCAATAGCAACATTAGATTACAAAAAATAGAATATCCTTGGGTAGATGAGTAGTAGAGTTTTGCAAAGAGGGAGCCTGAAAGGGAAGAGAAACTAGAGGAAGAACTGAATTGAGAATTGACCCAAAGCTCCCACAGTCAGAGTTTTCTGGTTCAAAAGGTCTTGGGTATATCTTTCAGGCAGAAAATCGGGCATTATTTTCCCCCAGTGGAACGTCATTTCCTTCTGGAGTCCAAAAGAATGATTCCATCTTGGCATTTGCATTACACTTTACACATTTTAAATTGCTTTAATATTCATTGCCACATTTCCAACTGTTGTGAAACAGGAAGCTCAGGTGCTCTTGTGTTCAAGTGGTATTTTCCCCATTGTTGTAGACAAGCAAACTGAGACCTATTAAGGTCATGCCACTGGTCAGGGACAGAGCCAGACCTGCTCCTCTAAGTTTCTAATTGCCGCCTTTCTGTTCTTTCTTCAGCATAGTGAAGCAGCATGAAAAGTTGGTCAAGCTGGGTGCATTGTGACCTGATTTGTCAATCGGAACCTCACTTTGAAAGGCAATCTCAAGTAAAATGTTAACTGTGCCACCCCAGAGAAGGCTATGTTCTGTTATACTTGGCTACGCACTGTGATTGTCCTCAGCTCTGAGATATGATCCAATAATGAAAAAAACCTCTTTTCTCTCTTGGGGTTCTTAGTCATTTATGTGGGTAAGGTTTTATTGGGATAATTATTGTAAATATAGTGTGCATGAAGGGGAGCTCAATTGCAGTTTTAGAGCATAAATGTATGATAATGAATGTCATGGCAACTCACACAAACCTCCTCACCCTGAATGCTACCAGCAGGAGAGAGATTTCTGTCTGTCATAGAAATAACAGATAGGAAGAAACCCCTCCTCTAATTTTTCCTTTTCTAAATATGAAGTGCCTCCTTCCCATGGAGCTCATAAAGACCCTTCATGCTGTCAGGTATACATGAGCATTCTTTTTAGCAACTACCCTAAGCTTCTGAAAACCCAGTGAGAGAACAAAAAGAGCAAAGTAATTGTAAAAACCTGACTGAATGCTACAGACCCAGGATCTCCTAATGGGAGGGAGTGGAATCCTGAGAGCAGAAGCATGTCGGCCCTGTGGCTAATCTCCTCTTTGGCAGGGCGAAGAAGATCAGAGAAGCTACTCTATCCGCGATGAATGTAGTCTTCTGACTTGGAGCTATGCTTTCATTTATGCCTCCATTTGAAAGATGCACTTGGCGAGAATATGTATGGAGACCCCTGTACCCATACTGCCTCTCTCTCTCTCTCTCTCTCTCTCTCTCTCTCTCTCTCTCTCTCTCTCTCTCTCTCTCTCTCTAACAGAATCTGCATGCTATGAAAGTATAAACCCTTTCAGAGCCTATTGAAAATTAAGATGGAAATAAGGATGGACGAGGACTGATCTGTAATTTCAGAGCACCATGCATGGAAATTGTAAACAAAAACAAATTCAAAACCTGATCTGATAGTGAAGTGTACAGTGGAGCTCCAAATTCAAAGGCAGTTGAAGTGGGCCAGAGAAAATGAAGCATACGTACCAATGAGTTTGAAAATCTCTCAGGAATAGCTAACTTTATGTTAATACCCTTTGCAATTTTAAGATTAGTCCTTCTGCTTTACACTTGAGGCAGTATTTTTATTTGAATCGGAATCCTTTGGATATGTATTTTATTACTGGATTCAAATGAAAATGCAAGGACTCTTGCAAAGCCTGTCTTGCATCAGGTACACTTGGCACTTTCCCCTTCGGATCCCATAGTTGCTTACCTAAGTTTCAAGCTGAATTGCCTTTGGTAATATGGTGTAGTTGGCAAAGTTGGTCTTCAGGGCTCTGGACCTGATTACTTTGTCCCCTTTTGGTTTTATGCACAATTCAGCCTCTACCCTCCAACCCCCACTCCCCACCCCCACCCCCATTCCACCCTTTCTACTTCCAGGCATGCACCGCTACTTATTCCCTTCTTTCTCCTTCTTCCTATTAAAATCTGCTCTGAGGAATGGCTTTAACCTAGTCATTTGTGACTGACTCAGTATGGATTTAAATCAATCTTTTCCCGCACAGAGGGAACTTTCTTTTAAGCTTTATCTCCAATTATGGAATTAACGACTTTGTCCCTTATTAAAGGGATTTTGGCATCAGTGAGCTTAGAGGGGGAGGTAGATTTTTTGGCCAAGTGGACCTTAATGGTATCTCAAAAATCGACAAATGAGTGTACCACCCACAATACTTAGCACAGCGGCAATTGCACCTACCGGCAGTTCAGTGAGGATTTGCTAATTGGATAAGTGGTCATCTACTCCTACCAGTAAGTCTTTGGCCGTTAGACTTTTTCTTTGGCTTTTCAATGTCTGCCAGGTGGATATTGTGGAACTTGGACACATTGTGGATGGTGATATTACACTGGAGTTTGATAATGAAAAAGGTTGCAATATTCGAGATTGAATCTTGAAGGATAATTCAATGAGCAGTCACAGGACAGAATCAGAAAGTTAAACAGACATATATGAATCTTCCAGAATTGAAAACTGTTGAAATTGCTGGAAGATTAGATCATATTAGTCATTCGCTGTAAACCTGCTTTGGCTGTACCTTCAAAGAAGGGTTTATTTCCTGACTGTCAGTCAACCGTGGCCTGATTAGAGGGAGCACGATCTGAGGAGGCCAGAGTCTGGCTCTGGAGTCATTTCTGATGAGTTTTTCTTTCGCCTAAAACACAGCAGGAAAAGTAAGGACAAGGTGGAGAAGAGATTTACATTCTTTTCCCTTATTGTTTATCTGCAGCTTATGTTTCCATTAAGAATCTTTTCACGGAAAGCTCTTGGAAAAATTGACCCCCGAAGTGAGCATTATTTGGAGAGTTTGGAACGTGGCTTTCTGGCAGGGTATAGCTTTGAATGTGATTAGCAGATGAGTGAGGCCTGTGCTGGGTTTCTTGGCTTCTGCAGGCTGGCATTCATTCATACACCAAATGCTTTCCCTGCTTCTGCGGCTACTAGAAATGTCCCAGCTACTGTTCAGGTATTCTCTATTTTGCTTGTGAAGCCTCCTGCATTATCACCACCTTCTTTGCACAGAAATCAATCATTGTAATTTCCCCAAGAAAACCTGGGAGGAAGGACTCAAGATGGCTGAGCACAGAAGGAGAAACTTCTGCCCTAAGTCTCCAAGAGCATTTTACTAACGTGGGTCAGCTCCGGTGTGCTAAGGGAGGAAACGGGAAGGGAAATTGGAGTGTGGTGTTCTTCCCTTGACAAAGGTGTTTGTCTTCATTGTTAGGAAACTTTCCATCTCCTCCTTGTCACATTCTTCAGAAACCTTGCAGTTGCTGCCTTTCTTGGCCTCGTATTGTTTTTCAATAGGTTGAGAGTGTAACTATTAATAAGCAAGGGCTTTTGCTTCAGGGCCAGCAAACTAGCCCTTTTCAAGCCTGCAAAATTTGTTTAGCAATTAAAACAAAAGACATATGAGGTCCCACACATGCATGTAAGTGACTCTTCCTTTCATATTTTTGCCTGGCTATAACTTGAGGTGCTTTTTAACCACAAGGCAAAACACTCCCAGTGACCTGTCTAAAAGTTCCTTTAATTAACGATGATTTCTCTCAAATTAGAGAAATAATTGCACTGATTCTGAACAATAGGGGGGCAAGACAAGAAAATCAAGAAATTTTAAGGAATAACATCACTGACACGATAAGTAGTTTTTGGCTATAAAGAGCTTATAAGCACTTTATTCAAAGCATATTTGGAAAGATAAAACCCCTTGTATTCTAGCTCAATAAAGCAAAATTGTAATGTTGAAATCCTATAGATCTTTCAATAAGAGGGTTTACTGGAATGCCTAAGAAGTTTGCAGCATTATTTGAAGCAAAATTTTATATAATGAAGTTCAAACTCTCATTATGATGAGCTTCAAATAAGTATCTTCTTAATTAACAAAACCTTTGACTGAATTGTATTTTTGCAGAAAGAGGTGTATCAAAAGATAACTGTCTTCTAGACGTGTTTTGTTTTGTTTATTACGGAATTTCTAGTGTGCTGTAGGTTCACTGTGGGTTAAACACAATCTCTTAAGCCTTTTGCAACTACATTACTAGTCTGGGCTGATGCCATTGATGGTTGGAAAGATGACTCCAAGACCTGGCAATATCTTTAATCTTCAAATATTGAATTTTGTTCACTAATGTAACCCACTATATCGTACTCACTAAGGCAGGAAATTGGACTCATAGGATTTTGGGTCGGAAATTTTGGAAAATAATAGGGTTTTCAGGTTAACTCTTAGGTACCCAGACCAAAAAACGAGCAGGAACAATATTCTATTCTCAGACCAAAGGAAGAAAGGATTGGCCATGTTGGTGTGCCATTGTATTGAACATAGCCAAAAGTGATTGCCTATGGTTTGGAAACTGTTTTATCCTAAATTTGTGATATTAGAAATCGATCTGGGGCAACTTATTGTTCACTATATATAGTCACCCAAAATAGTGTCTAGCACATGACAGGTGCTATTTGTCTAAATTTGAGAATGAAAGTATGTTCTGTATATTTTTGTGATACGAAAAAATTTTGTTTGCCACTTGCTGCTGATAATCTCTGTCCATTGTTGTCTTGTACTCTTCCTACTCCATAAATCAATCACTGCTTTAGGGGAAGACAGGTATGACCTAGAATGAGTGTGTCATCACTCAGCTCTGAGTTTCAAATTGTAATTATTTATTTATTTATTGCAGTACTGGGGATTGAGCCTAGGGCCATTCTACCTCAGAGCTAGACCCTCAGCCCTATTTTACTTTTTATTTTGAAACAGAACCTCGCTAAGTTGTGAGGGCCTCACCTAGTTGCCGAGGGTGGCCCCAAATCTACGCTCCTCCTATGTCAACCTCCCAAGTACTGGGATTACAGGTGTGCCCCACCATGCCTGGCTTCAAATTATAATTTTCTGAGTGTGTAGAGAGAAGCTACTTTCAAGACCCTGGGTTGGATGAAGGTGAAGATCCCCAGTACTTCACTCTCAGGCATCGCATATAGAGAATGGGGGACACTAACATAAAGTTTCTGCCACTCAGGAAACCAAAAGCCATTTTGATGCTCAGAGAAACTGGGATATTTGGGGAAGAATGTGCTTAAGATACTGAACCCATGCTCTGGGCAATGAAAGAATCTGATATCACCCTTCCTAATTTTCTTTCTTTTTTATTTTTATTTATTTATTTATTTTTTGTGGTGCTGGGGATTGAGCCCAGAGGCATTCTAACTCCAAGCTACACCCCAAGCCCTATTTTGTTTTTTTTTTTTAATTTGGAAACAGAGTCTTGCTAAATTGCCAAGAGTCTCAGTAAGTTGCTGAGGCTGGCTTCGAACCTGCCACCCTCCTGTCTCAGCCTCCCAAGTACTGGGATTACAGGCATCTGCTACCACACCCAGCTTGCCCTTCTTGCTCTTCCTATTTCTAACTTGTGGACAGGGCCACCTCAACATGACACCTCATACCAATTTGAGTAGAAATGGCACCCTGGTGACAAGATAAAACAGAGAGGGCTGGGGACACTTGGCCCTGAAGGGCTGTAAAGGATATCTCAAGTTCCCACTTGCTCAAGTGGAGGATAAAAAGAGGCCAAAGGTCAGGAAAAGGAGGGAGCAGAGTACAGGATCATGGTCCTTAGTGATGGCTCTTGGCAGAGTTCCCCATGGGCCAGGTGCCACCTCTGTGGTGGACACCTTGCAGGACTCCAAATCACCAGTCATAATTAGGGATGTCTGCCTCATCAGAGGTCAGAGAGGAGCCAAAGAGCAGTGTGCAGCACAAAGGCCCCTTCTCCAGGCAAAAATGAAGCCATGCAACTGATTCAAAATTAGCCTGCAAGATATTCGGGGAATTGGGCTTCCAGAGGAAAATGAAGTCAGATATAGGAAATCATAATCATTGGGTTTTTTGTTTTGTTTTTTGGTAATGGAGTCAATGTGTAAATTTGTACTTCTTCCAGTGAGTGCATCCCTTGATACTTCATAGACTAAGATAAGGCTCTATCAACCTTGCCAATTCATTAGCAAGTCCTTGCAGATATTTATCTGGGAAAGATATGAAGGGGAGTGAGTTGACAGGGGAGAAGTTCTCTATTGAAATGCAGATTCCCCTTGGTGGGAGTAAGCCTTAAAATGGTTTTAGTTAGTACTAAGCCATTAGTTTACAAATTAGTTGTCCATTAACACCTCAGTAGGGGTTTACAGGAAAGGGAGATAATGACTATTTTGGAGAAGGAGGTAAAAGAAGAATTAAGAAGTGGGTGCAGCTTTCTTTACATATCTGGAGCTGGTTGGACATTATCCCCTGGTTATTTTCACTGTTTTTTAACCTACTTGGAATCAGGATGGGGCCGCTCTACATTTCTTATTGGTATGTAAGACAATGCCACTTCCATATTTAAGAGCGTGGTCTTTGGAGGCAGACAGACCTGAGCTCAAATCCAAACTGTGTGATCTTGAGAAAGTGACCTAACTCATTTTGGCCTCAGTTTTCTCATCTGTAAAATGGGGAAATAGAGTGTACCACAAAGTTTGGTTGTGAGGCATAAGTACGATGCACAAACTTCACGGCTAGTGCCTAAAATGTGATAGGTGTTGTTCCATAGTGCCAGTTTCCTCTCCCTTGTCAAACGGCACTAGGCATTCTCCCTCTGCTCTCTAGACCTGTTCTCCTCCCTTTTCGACCCTATTCCGCCTTCTGGAAGACTGACCCACATGCACTCTATGCTGGGCTTCCTCCTCCTCCTCTGACTTTCTAGTGTGTTAGGCCGATGGGGAGTGCTAGTGGGAGATCAGAGAGAGGAGAGAAAAATGGAGACATTTAGTCCCCTGCGGGATGCCATAGGCTGATTGTGTCCCTCCAGGAAAAGTCCCAGCCCCTGGAAGCCCTGACTTGCAACTCCCTCTCCTGGCAGCAGCTCCCTCCCATCATCCTTTCAGGCCCTGAGGTGTTAACTCCCCTCCCACCTCCTCCCAGGAATCCAGGATCTCTTGTGGTTGAACACATCTTTGTAAATAGTCCCTTTATTAAATTCTCTTCAAATTATTTAATTTGCATGTGCTTGCCTGCTTCCTGCTGGGACCCTGATTGGTAGGTATATTCTCATATCTATGAGAAATAGGAGGAAGACACATACACTTTTTTATTTTATTTTTACATACTGGGGATTGAATGTAGGGGCTTTCTATCTCTGAGCTATACTGCCAGCCCTATTTTATTTTTTTATTTTGAAACAGGGTCTTGCTAAGTTGCTGAGGCTGACCTTGAACCTGTGATCCTTCTGTGTCTGCTTCCCAAGTACTGAGATTACAGAGATGTGCACCACCATACCAGACAAAATGTATATTTTTAATTGTGTTCTCTCTCTCTCTCTCTCTCTCTCTCTCTCTCTCTCTCTGTATGTGTGTGTGTGTGATTGGAGATTGAACCCAGGGACATTTAACTTCCAAGTTATGCCCCCAGCCCTTCTTATTTTTTTTAGATTTTGAAACAGGGTCTTGCTAAGTTGCAGCAGCTGGCCTTGAACTTGTGATTCTCTTCCCAACCTCCCAAGTACTGGGATTACAGGCATGCGTCATTGCTCTCAGCTTACTATACTTTTTAAAAAATGAATTAATCACAGTGCTGGGGATTGCAAAGGCAAGTGCCCTACCACTGAGCAGTGTCCTCAGCACCAAGGGCCCTCTTTACTTGACTCATTCTCTTTTTAAAGGCTTGTATTCACTGTCCAGATCTTTGCTCTGGGATGCTGAGTTCCTAAGAGGGGCCACTTTGGTCTACTGGAAAGAACACTCTGGGAAGGGGCACGAGACTCGGCTTTGCTCTGTTTCTGCCATCAAGTCTCTGTGAACAAGTTGCATGGCTTGTCGGTGGGTCTCGGTTCTCCTGCAAAATGAAAGGATGGAACCAACCCAGGTGTCAACAGATGAATGGATAAAGAAAATGTGGCGTAGACACACAATGGAACTCTATCCAGCCATATAGAAGAACACGGTTATGTCACTTGCAGAAAAACGGATGGAACTAGAGAATATTATGCTAAGTGAGATCAGCCAGCCTCAGAAAATCAAGGGTCATTTGTTTTCTCTCATGTGGAGAAGCTAGAAAGAAGATAGGGGACATAAGGGACTTTGGATGAACGTGGAAAGACAGTGACGTGAGTAGAATAGTGGATAGGGGTTAGGGGAGGGAGGAAGGTAGGGTTAAAGAGAGAAATGAGGAAGGAAACGTTCAAGTAATGCTTTGGCAATATATAAAGGTGTTATTACTGGTTTCCCCAGCATGTATGTGGAGGGAGGGGCGGGCAGCCGGGTGGGATGCAGAGGCAAGTACATCAAGAGCTGTGTGCATTTGTACCGCATTGACCCTCGCTGTGATGTGTAATTGCAATGCACTAATAAAAGTATAAAAAGGAAAGGACGAAGCTAGATGACTTCCACAGTGCCTTTAGTGCTTACTCCATAGTGAGTAAAATTTTCCCTCGTAGAGTTGTAGCAGACATTCCTTTGATGTTAACTCACTTAGCTTTGCTACAGGAAAGGAGACTGATGCATCTCCCAATCCTTCTTAAGAAAGTTAGTAAAAAAATGGGGGTGGGAAGGAGAGTGAGCAAACCCTAAAAATGATAAGTGAAGCTTTTAGAACCTTCCAATCCATCTCTTTGCCCTCAGATTGGCAGATTAAGGCTCTTGACATCTGAATGATTTATTATGACTTCAAGTCTATACATACAGCACTTCAGCTTGATTTCCTCACAACAACAGGAGGCAATGGAAGGAGACAGATGATAGGCAGGAAGCAACAGACCAGTCACTGAAGGAATGGGAGTTTAAGTGGTGATTTTTTTTTCACATGGCCTTGGCATGTATCGGAACTTTTTGCTGTTGTTGTGCTTGCTTGCTTTGGATAGTTCATGAGAGTGGGAAAGGAATATGTAGATACATCTGCACAAAAAGAACCACCAAGGGATGTGGAGAGGAGCACAATCCCAAGGGGGCAGGCAGTTTAGGAGGAAGGAATGCACCCGTGGGCTGAGGTCTCTTTGCCTGCAGACCACTGTCTCGTGGACTTTATATATGCTATAGCATTTAGTCAGCACAACTGCTATATGAGATAAAGACTATGATGCTTGTACAGAAGAAATGGGTTCACAGTGGCTGAGAAACGTTCCTAAGTTCATCCAGCTTTAGTAGTGAGGTGATTTGAACCCAGGTTTCCCTGGTGTCAAAGTTCATGCTTTCCAGAGATTGCTAAGGAGTAATGCCCTGGATTGTGCCTGCCAATTCCAGGCCATGCAGATAGCTTAAAGCCGTTCATGCATTCATTCAAGAATATTTATTGTATAGAATCAGCCTACTATATCCATGCTTTCTGCACCTGCAAATTCAACCAACTGTGGATCAAAAATATTTGGAAAAGTTTTACCTATATCGGACATGAACAACCTTTTGTCTTATTATTCAGACAATATAGTCTAACAACTATTTACATAGCATTTACATTATATTAGGGATTAAAAGTAACATAAAGGTGATTTCCATGCTATGCACATGATACGAGAGGATGTCGGTTGGTGACGTGCAAATATTATGCCATTTTATATAAGGGGCCTTGGCATCCTCGGATTTTGTCCATTGGTATCATCCTTCAGATACTGAAGGACAACTGTATCTGCTGAGTTCCAAGCAGTGTTCTATGCATTGGGATACAGTGGTGAACAGGTGAGATAAATCACTGCGATTATTGAGCATACCTCCTAGTTGGGGAGACAGATAGTCGACAAGTACACGAGTAATAAATTTAATTTGTGTGTGTGTGTGTGGTACTAGGGATAGAACCCAGGGGTTTTCTACCTCTGAGCTATAACTGAGCCCTATTTTATTTTGAAACAGGGTCTTGCTAAGTTGCTGAAGGCCTTGCTAAATTCCTGAAACTGGCCTCAAACCTGCAATCCTCCTTTCTCAGCCTCCCAAGTACTGGGATTACAGGTATAGGCCACCATGCCCAGCTAATCAAGTGCTTTGAAGAAGATAAGATGAGAA
This sequence comes from Graphiurus murinus, assembly GCA_004027655.1. Classification (NCBI taxonomy): domain Eukaryota; kingdom Metazoa; phylum Chordata; class Mammalia; order Rodentia; family Gliridae; genus Graphiurus; species Graphiurus murinus. The sequence goes on from PVLC010000322.1 coordinate 44,145, forward strand.
GAAACTGATTGAGAAGTGGTCAGAGGTGGAGGGAATGACATCTAAGCTGAGTCTCGGATAACTCAGGAGGTAGCTGGCAAAGATTAGGAAGAAAGGGCATTTCAGACAGAAGTACAAGGAATGAAAAGGAAGCCAGTGTAAGTGGGGGAAACAGGAGAGAGAACAAGAGAAGAAACAAAAGAAAGAAGGGGTTGAGGAGGAAGGGAGAAACATTCAGATCACTAGAGAGTTTGTGGGTGGGTCACGTAGATCACCGTAAGTCATAATAAAATGAAGTTTCTTTTCTTCTTAAGGGTGATAGTGAACCATTAGTGCCCTTAACTACTGTCTCCACCTAGTTGTCAATTGAAGGATGTTTGGAGAATCAACTTGGTGAGTTAGGATCTCAGTGTATAATGTTAGTCACCTCTGAGTCGAAGGGAGTTTAAATAATTAATATCTTTCATGATGAAAGCACTAAGTAAATGTGCATTTATACATGGTACAAGGCTCCAGTTGAGCAGTTGTCATCCCATCTGGGGAGAGAGAGAGGAAGAGGGAGGAGAGAGAAAAAGAGAAAGAGAGAAAGAGAGAGAGAGAGAGAGAGAGAGAATGAATGTGACTGTGTGTGTGTGTGTGTGTGTGTGTGTGTAGGGTGTAGGGTGTTGGGTAGGGATGGTGTGCATGAATGCAAGCTCTGGAAGGTCAAGAAGGTGACTAGGACCACTCACAAACCTCAGGAATCCCCTATTCCATCACCTCCCCAGTTTAAGGATCTTAGTCACTTTTTCTTTGTGCTGGAGGCTATTTCCTAACATACCTGCTCGCTTCACTCCTGAAGGAACTGCAGCTTCCAATGAAAATGAAGGGAAGGTGTTTGCATGGATTTGAATCTTATATAGGCAATTTCAGTAAATACACAGGACTTATTTACATGATGTTGGAAGCATTTACATGACGCTCGACTCACATAGTTTGTGGACAGCAGATTGTTTATTCAAATGAAAAGTGAGAAGGCTAATTTGGTTCCCTAATTCAACCCAAGACTGTGATGATTGGACATGTAAATAACTTACTCACTGGTGGAAGGTTTCCTCTATTAAAAAGGTCTGGCTGTAACTTAACGAGACCCTGCTTCAAAATAAGAAATAAAAAGAGGCTGGGCTGGGGGTGTAGCTCAGCTGTAGAATGCCCTTGGGCTCAAACCGCAGTAGTAATATAAGGGGAGTAGTGGAAAGGTGCATCAGGAGTAGGGGACTTCTTGTATGCTGGTTATTGATCTCATTGCTGGCTACATGGGTGTGTTCAGTTTGTAAACATTCCCTGAGCTTACAATGCCTACACTGTGGGCACTTTTCTGTGTATATCTCAATAAAAGCCTACAAAAAGTGAAGAAAGTGAAATGCAGCCCTAAAGGCATTTCCAATGTACTAAAGCCAGGATAGTTCATGAGTACCGGAGTGGGAGTTTGGAGATTTAGGTTCAGAAGAAGCTTTTCCACTCTCACGTGAGTGATCAATATTAACACAAAGATTGTAAGTGGCCTAGTAAATAACACCTGTTCTTTTCCTTCTCCAGTTCTGCACTGATAGAGACAAAGAAACACAGCAGGCAGAGATTTAGAGAGCTTTCTTTCTGACAGAAATGCCAGAAAAAGTGTCAAAGGTGTGTACGCCCATAGTTCTGCAGAATAAGGCAGAGGCATCCACCTAGGTACAGGAAATGCACGACAATTGTAGGTCTGGTTCAAAGGGGTGAGTAGAGTAGAGCTTTTTTCCTTTGACTACGCATGCGCATGCCCTGTTCCTGCTTCCTAGTCTACAAATGAGAATTACCTCCTCCTGAGGAGGAGGATGAGCAAGACTGAAAAGAAGACCATAGTGCTATGCTAGTTGGTGTTTCTCCTCTTGGGAGTGTGAAACCAAGAGAAAGGGTGTTCCCTAGACTTCCTCAACACACAACAAAAACAACTCTGACTGTGATGCTGATAGCAACTCCTGTTCACTGGGCACTTACTCTGGTGAGGCACTGGGCCCAATGTTTACTCATTGGTGTTTTCTCATATGTGATCTAATTGTATTCTCAACGACAACTCCAGGAAATATAGACTACTATTATTTTCATTTCATAGATGGAGTTAGCCTACCCCAGGTCACATACCTAGAAAATAGTGGTGCCCGGACACAGACACAGACTGCAAAATCCATACTCCACCGGGCGTGGCCGTACGCACCTGTAATCCCAGTACTTGGGAGGCTGAGATAGGAAGATCATAGGTTTGAGGCCACCCTCAGCAACTTAGTGAGACCCTCTTTCTAAATATAAATATGAAAAGAGCTGGGGGTGTGTGGCTTAGAGGTAGAATGCCCCTGGGTTCAGTCTCCAGTGCATACGCATACACACACACACACACACACACACACACACTCACACACTCCACAAAAATTCTTACCCTCAGAGGTTGCTGCTGCAGAGTGAAGAACAGAGACGGGGTTGGAATGCCTGGGGTTAAAAGTCAGTACCACTTATTAGGTTTTTTGGCTTTGGGCATATTCCTAAAGTGCTCATTAGTTTCCACCTTAGTAAAACGGAGATGTTCCTTCCCTTCTCGAGACTCAGTTTCCCTACCTATGTATGAAGTGCATAGACTGGATTAGAGTAGTAGTTCTCCAGGTGTGGACCCTGGGCTCGAAGCATGAGCATCACCTGGAAACTTGGTAAGAAGAATCCTTCTGAATCAGAAACTCTGGGATGGGACCCCGTAATCTGTGTTTTAATGACTTCTCCAGGAGACATACTGAAGTTTAAGATCCATTGACCTACAGGATCTCCACATTTTCTTCTTTTTCTGTCATTCTGATTTCTAACCTCAATTTTTCCAGTTAGCCTTCCTGTTAGGTGTCCACCCCGAGAAGAGACACTGCTGTGCCTTCCATAAGCTCCTACTGCCAGGCTGGTGCTGCTGGTGTGGGGGCTCAGAGTTGCCTCAATGATGCCCTTTCTCTCCTTCCTTCCTTCCTTCCTTCCTTCCTTCCTTCCTTCCTTCCTTCCTTCCTTCCTTCCTTCCTTCCTTCCTTCCTTCCTATTTCTCTCTCTCTCCTTCCTTCTCCTTTCTTTCTTTTTTCTCCCTCCCCCTTTCTTTCTCTTTCATTTCTTCTTTCTTTCTCCTCCCTCTCTCCTTTCTTTCTTTTTCTTTTCTCTCTCCTCTCTCCTCTCTCCTCTCTCCTCTCTCCTCTCTCTCTCTCTCACTCATATTGAACCCAGGGGCATTCTACCTCTGAGCCACACTCCCAGCCCTTTTTATTTTTTTATTTTGAAACAGAGTCTCACTAACTTGCTGAGGGCCTCGCTAAGTTGGTGAGGCTGCCCTGGAACCTGTGATCCTCCTATCTCAGCCTCCCAAGTACTGGGATTGCAGGTGTGCCCTACTACACCCAGCTGAGGATGCCCTTTGTGAAGGGGAAACCACAGTATTTTAGTGTCTTAAGAAAACCTGGAGGTAGGGCATTAATTAGGCCAGCTTCCCCACCCGGATGGTACTGGTGACAGGTGAGGGAAAAGAGACCAAAACAGAGCTTTGGGACTTAGGGCAGTTGTTGCTATTGGGCTTCAGCAGCTTCCAGGAGTAGCTGGGCTACAGGTTTGGCCTGAGGTGCTGACCCCTGGAGGATGGGGCTGGGGGCAGGTAGAGGTGATTGTTTTTTCAGCACTCTCCTCACTTTCTGGGGATTGCCTGGCTATTCGGACTTCCTGTGTCAGCCAAATAGGATTTGTCAGAGCAGGGCCAGAACCTGAGAAGAAACAGCAGGTTAGGGCTACATTTTGGAGCAGTGAAAAGGCGTCTTAAAATGTGCCTTTGTATTATATGGCAGTGGTACATGAAAGAGCTTTTACCAATTGTAGAAACAGTGGGTATGATTATTATTATGAAGAGTGGTGAATCAGACCCCTGCACAAACCCTCATTGCCAATCGGCCACTGTAAGGGATTACCGATGTTGACATGGTGTGATTTGAGGGGTGTCTTTAAACATTTCGCACAGATTAAATTGTCAAATAACCAGCTGTTACCTTGGCAAGTTAAGGAAAGCCCGTCCGCATGGGACATGGCATAGGAAAAAATTGCCTGGATGATGGGGGTGAAGGCAGGAGGTCTAGAGGGAACTTTAAGGATTAAGTGATATACCATGTGCGGAGGACCTAGCATAGTACCTGGCATGGAGAAAGGGCTTAATTAAAAAAACAAATTGAGGTAGCTGTGTCTGGAAATATTGGGAGCCTGGGGTACTGCTTAAGAGGGCAGTTTGGAAGAAGGCTGAGGCACTGAGTGGTGGCCAGGGACTGATTGGAAAGAGGAAGGCAAGAGAAAGGAGCGCAAAGGGGTGGGAGAAACAAGTCAATTTGGCTGCCTGGTTGAGGAGCCAAAGGGCTGCTCAGAGGCCCTTTGCATCCTCACGCAGAAAGGCCCAAGAAGGCAATAAAAGGCTGGTTTGTTTTGTACTTGGGGAGCTTATTTTTAAATCTCAATTTTCACTCTAAACTGTCTTGGAAATGTCTGCGCCGCACAGATATCATGCCGGCCAGTAACCTGTTGCCATGAGAAATCACTTTTGTTCTGGACCCTCCTGACAAGGTAATAATATATTGCAGCACAATCAAGAGAATTAACATGTAGCTTTATTTTTTTTCCTAAAAGCATATTAAAGAAACAACATTTCAGGCCGATTATTTTCTTGGGTTGAGCAAAACACTAGCTGAAACCAGCTCAGGGCTCTCTCGCTCATTGTGACTTTGGGAACTCACGTGCTCATTCCTTTCTTCTCCAGAGAGCAGGTGGCTTCTAAGGTCCTGCTTTGGATTTGGAAATCTTTGCTACTCAGTAAGCTTGCCTGCTTCCTCCTTCCTCTCCACCAGGGTCCTCAGCTCCCCGGGCTGCTTGCAGAAGGCAAGAGATGGCTATAAAGTTTGCATACTGACTCTAATCATGAATGCATAAAGAGCAAGTCAGGCCCCAAACACCAGTTATCATCATCTTCAAACCCTGCCACATCCCTAGGAAACAGAACAAGGACTCCAGGAAGGAATTATGTCCTGATTCTAGATACTGAAGTGTCACATTGTGTTGGCCAATTCCTGCAGATGTTGTCAAGCAAGAGGCATCAGGAGACATTAAAAATTCTCTTTGCAATCTTGGAGCGCCAAACATCAGGCTTGCTTCTCTCCAGAGTTACAAACAGGGATGCTAACTGGTCCCTTCCTCCCCCCCTATGACTCTTTGATGTGGGCCCGGGCCAAGGGCAGCTTCCTTGGCCTACCAGCAGTCTTTCATCTGGCCTACTTGCTGGACTCTTCCAAAAATGTCTCTACAAAAATTACAATCCAGAAATTTGTTCTTCTCAATAGGCTGCCTGCATGGCAAATATCATTTTTAAACTCTTTAAATGATTTCTAGGACTTTGTCTGAGAAACTGCATAGAGCTGCTTTAATTGGGAGCGCATACTTAGAGTTTTAAATGTGTTTTATTTTTGTTCTGCTTCCAGCTCTCTTCATCTTCTCTTCCCTGGCCCCTAACTGTTTGAATTCAGCAGCAGGTCCCCTGTCTTGGGACCCTGGTTTCCTCTTTGGCTCCTTCCCAGTCCTCTTCAGTCACAAGTCACTTGGACGGAGACCTACGCATATGGTACCCTTCTGCATATCCTGCCATTTTTTCTTGCCCACTAGCCTATTTTATATATTCTTGAAATTCCGGGAGCATCACACAGGAGACACATGACATATGTGAAAGCCATTTTAGTTTAAAGAAAGAACGGGGTTCACGGGGTCAGGTTTCTGAATAAACTGTGATTAGGCTGATGAGCCTGAAATAGGCTGACAGGAAAACAGCCTTTCTATGTGTTTTCCTATAGCTGGGATGCCACTCCCAGACTCTTGCCTCTTACACATAGCTGATCATTATACCTACCACTTCTGCAAAGCTCAGCCAAGCTATCTTCATGTTCTCTGTGAACTTTTTAGTAGACTCCACTTGACGGGAGATGTTTGTCCTCTTATGCACCACTAATAATGGCTGACATTTATTGAGTATGTTTGTGCCAGGCACTTTACACGTAGTAATGTATTTCATCCTCATAACCATTCTATAACATGGACATTCGATTATAATGTACACTTTCCAGATGAACAAACTGAGGCACTGATAGTTTAAGCAATTTGCCCAAAATTATACCATTAGGAAGTGGCAAACTGGCAAACTATGGAAGCAGCCGAGATGTCCATCAACAGATGAATGGACTAGAAAACAATGGGATATATACACAATGGAATTTTACTCAGCCATAAAGAAGAACAAAAGCATGTCATTTGCAGGGAAATGGTTGGAACTGGAAAACATTATGTTAAGTGAGACTAGCCAGTCACAATAAGTAAAAAATCATATGCCCTCCCTAATATACGGAAGCTAGGGAGAAAGTGGGTCATAGGAGGGACTTTAGACGAAGAAGGAGAAACCTTAGATGAGCAAAGAAGGCGACCTAACTGAAGGTGATGGGAGGTGGGGGGGCACCCTAATGCACAGGATGTACTTTCACAAAAATATCAATCACTAAGCTGAACATGAGATGAGAAGGAGGGAGGGGGGAGGGAATGGGGTGGGAATTGGAGAAGGGTTAAATGAGTGATGTGTGCATGTATACCTCTACCATACAGTACCTCATTAAGATGTATGATCAAAATGCACCAATAAAAAGTTTTAGGTATTAAAAAATTAAAAAAGGAAGTGGCAATCTGGAATTTATACTCAGGCATTCAGGCTCTAAAGCTCTATTCAGGCTCTATGGCCCCCCCTTCCCTAACATAGCTAAGGTAGCATTTATTGCCATTAGTATATCTATCCAGTTACTTGCCTGTATCCAGCAGTTCAAATTATGCTATGCCCATGTATGAAGGGATCACTACCGATTTCTCTGTTATATATGGGAAGGGGTGGGCAGCGGGGTGGGGCCTGAAGGGAAACACAGCAAGTTTGTTTGTAGGACTCTGAACCTCACTGTGTTGCATATTTACAATGCACCGATAAAAGTATTTAAAATGGTAAACTCTGTGCAGAGCAGGGGTAGTGTCTTAATCATTTCTGTATCTCCAGGACCTGCCATCATGTTTGGTGGAAAATAAATGCTCAGTAAGAGACAAATGAAATAATGACTGAATGATTGTGCTGAAGTACAAAATACAAAGCTTTTAGAATTAGCAACCTGAGCTAGGTGTGGTGGTGCATGCCTGTAATTCTAGTACTTGGGAGGCTGAGACAGGTGGATTGCAGGTTCAAAACCAGCCTTAGCAACTTAGTGAGACCCTATTTCCAAATAAAAAATAAAATAGGGCTGGGGGTGTTAATCCAGAGGTAGAAGGCCCCTGGATTCCACCTCTAGTACCACACACAAAATCATCATCATTGTCGTCGTCATCATCATCATGGTAATGAGGATGAGGATGATAATTAGCAACCTGGATTTGAATTCTGGTGGGAGAATTAGTTCTCTGTTCTAGTGCTTGGATACCCATCCTCTCCCCTCAAACATTAGACCTCCTGATTGTTGGGCCTTCAGTTTCTGGGGTACACCGACAGCCCCTTAGTCCTCAGGCCTTTGGCCTCAGAGTAAGAAGTAGGCCACTGGCTCCTCGGCTCTCAGGTCTTCAGACTCAGACTGAATTATGTCACTGGTCTCCCAGTTCTCCAGCTTGAAGATGGCATATGGTGGCGCTTCTTCCCCTTCATTATCACAGGAGGCAAATGCCATAATAAAGTCCCCTTCCTTCCTTCCTTTCTTCCTTCCTTCCTTCCTTCCTTCTCCTCTTCCTCCTCCTCTTCTTCCTCCACTTCCTCCTCCTCCTCCTCTCCCTCCTCCTCCTTTCCTCCTATTGGTTCTGTTTCTCTGGGGAATCCTAGTACAAAGATTATGAGAGAGGTTAGATTTGGAGGACATCAATTTAGGAGTCATTTACCTATGAATGATATGAATGCCATTATGGCATTACAAATGACATTATGAGAATGGATGAGATTTCCCAAGCAAGAGTATAGATATAGAAGAGAATGGTAATGATAATATTAATGATAACAATAATAATGAACATGTCTATGGTGCTTATTATATACTAGGTACTGTTCTAAGTGCATATATCCACATTAACCCATTTAATCTTTACAACAACACTAATACATTGGTGTTATTATTATTCCTACTTTACAGATGAGGAGAGGAAGGCATTGAGAAATTTACAAAAATTGTCCAATTTCACATTAAGTAAGCAGTAGATCGGATTCAAAAGTAGGCAATTTGGCTTCTAAGTCCATTCTCTTAGCTACTATGCCATTATTGCCTCTCAAGAGAAGAGAGTCAACTGGGTATGGTGGCACATGCCAGGAGAATTACACATTTGAAGCCAGCCTTAGCAACTTAGGGAGACCCTATTTCAAAATAAAAAATAAAAAGGGATGGAGGTATAGCTTGGAGATAGAATGCTCCTGGGTTCAATCCCCAGTATCTCTCTCTCTCTCTCTCTCTCTCTCTCTCTCTCTCTCTCTCTCTCTCTCACACACACACACACACACACACACACACACACACACATTGTTATAATGCAGACAGGTCTGTTGACACACACATGTAATCCCAGTACTTGGGAGGCTGAGATCATAGGATCACAGGTTCAAGGCCAGCAACTTAGCAAGACCCTTAGCAACCTATCAAGACCCTGTTTCAGAAAGAAAGAAAGAGAGAGAGAGAGAGAGAGAGAGAGAGAGAGAGAGAGAGAGGGAGAGGGAGAAAGAGGCAGGCAGGCAAGCAAACAAGCTAGCTAGCTGTGAGTGTAGCTTGGAAGTAGAATATCCCTGGGTTTAATCCCCAGGAAAGAGAGGGGAGAGGGGAGAGAGAGAAAGGAAGGAAGGAAGGAATGAAGGGAGGAAGGAAGGGGAAGGGGAAGGGAAGGGAAGGGAAGGGAAAAGAGCGCCCACAAGCCCACAATCAAGCCCTGGGGCTGTCTCACATTTAAAGGGCAGGAAGAGTAATAACCAGCAAAGGGGACCTATAAGAAATAATAGCAGAGTTTGGTATCATGCCAGGCAAGTGAGTAAAGGATATCAATAGGGAGGAAATGTTTATGCATGTTAAATATTTTTGAGCCATTAAGTAAGAAAATAGAGAGGTTTCCAGTGGATTCATCAATATGTAGGCTGTTGGTGTCCTCGCGAGAGCAGCTCCTTCCTTAGTAATGTTTACCATCTTCCAAATGGCTCCCCTCCCCAGTTGCTACCGTCCTCTGTCAACCTCAGTACTATAATTGGCCTCTTTGGCCATGAACTTCACATGCTGCTAGGTATGCACAATGAGATCGCTTCAATTCCTATGGGATGTGCTTGGATGCATTTTAGATTTGGACTTTCGGCTCATCGTCTTGTTTTGAGATGTCATGGTCTGTTTTCTTCAGGTTTTTTACATTTTCTTCTGAAGATACTTTCCCACGTCATTGAAGAAGTCCCATAAGAGGCTTTCTCCTTAGTCCCCTGGCTCCCACTTTCTTGGCTGGTTGACTCAGAGTGGGAAAGAGGACAAGATTCCTGGCGTTTCTGAATGACACACTCAAGAGCTACGTTACCAGGCGATTCTGATGCACTGCAGTCCTTTCCTACTGTTCCTATGCTTGAGTAATCAAGAGATAGTATCCCAAGGCTAAATCTCCCTCTAGCAAGGATAATGCTTCCTACTAGGCAGTTTAGAGTAAGGACAGGTCACATGGCTGGTGCCCGTAATTAGCCCTCTGCAAGCTCTAGTCTAGATTTGTTATTTAGGGCACAGTGGTACTTAGAAAGGGTGTGATTCATTTCTGCTGGTGCATTTGAAGACATCTGAATACATCAAAAAGAAAGTCATTTCCAGATGGAGTTCTCCTGAACAGTGCTGCCTGGAGAGGGTGAACGATAGCATGGATCCGCCCCAATAGGACAAGACACTTAGGGAGAGAGAGCTTCCCCTTGCTCTCTGATGAGGAAAAACAATGCCTCTGAAGGATGTCATAAGCCTGGGGATTCTCTCTCAAGCTCAGGAGAGCAGATGGCAGGAGCACAGCAGGAGACTGACAAATGCTTATCATCATTTCTCATGAACTTCCTCCAAACATGTCGACATTGGCCTTCCCTGGAGATCTCAGTTAAGGCTGCTTGAAGCGAGAGCATCCGCAGAGCTGAACTTGTGGAGAATTCACAGAACAGTCATAGAACTTCATGAGGTCCTTAGTGAGCTGAGTCCTTCACCTGTGTTTGCCATGCCATAAGGGATTTTGAGCATGGAGGGTCAAGAAGTCACAGCCTCTCGTCACAGAAGGGTCTTCCTCCTGTAGAAATCATGTGGGCTGAATAGCTACTCCAAAACACTGACTAGTTTTCTTCATGTGTTTTATTTATTGTTTAGAATCATGGAACCCATGAGCACAGGTTGAGAAAGAGTCATTCTTGGTATAAAAGACAGCAGCAAGAAGGAATGAGCTCTAGGAGGGCCTGCAATCCCGGCATAGTAGAATATCAGTTCTAGTAATTCTGCAGACCTGTGGCCTGATAAAGAAGCTGGGAAGGGAGAGAGATCTTAAAAGCTACTAGAGAAAGAGAAATCAAAATGGTGAGAGGAGTTGGGAGGCCAGATGAACTTCTCGGGACAGAGACGAGGCAGAGACGAGGCAGAGACGGCAGCCTGTGAGATGATGAAGATCCTCACGAGTAAGAACAAGGAAGGCGCTCACAGTTTCCCACTAGTCCTCCTATGTATCTAGAGGTGGGCAAGAGGGGATCCTCTGTTTTTTTATTCCACCCAAAACTAAAAAGCAAAGAAGGGAACAGAAAGGAAGGCAGAGGGTCCTTGCCATTAGATGAGAAATAGAAACATCTGAAACTTTCCACTGGAAAAACTTGGCAGGATCAGACCCTCATGGGACCTTACAGGAATCTCAAGTTAACTCTTATTGGCCTGCGTAGTACAAGGGTGTGGTGTGCTTGGAAGAGCTTGTAGTCCTGAGAGAGAAACGTGACCATGAAAAATTACTTTCCTATGTGGGAGTTGAGGGTGGAATCTTCTTCTTTTTTTTTCTTTTCCTTTTTTTGTAAACTACTTCAGACTCTCTGGAAATGTTCCATCACAGTGAAATCTGTCTCAAAGTCTGCTCTTCACCTTGACCAAGTCCCACCCTGGCAGTGATTACTTTACCTTCTTTTGAGTTTCCAGAGAGAATATATTTTTAGCACCAGGCAATCAGTTTTTATGGATCTCAGCCTGGAATTGAAGTTTAGAATTAGGTTCTTTATAATAAGGACAGTTTGTTGGCCAACGTTAGGCTCAAGTCATAATCAATGGACGAGCCAATGTAACAGTTTCAAACTGATGATCGCAAGGGACAATTGACCATGATTTTCCAGAACTTCATCAGAGTTTGAGACTCCCCCTAAAGGAAGTGGGCGATGATATATTGCTGGAACTATTTGTCTGGGCCCTGGGAGTTTTGTTCATAAAATATTAACTCCAGCTTCAAAATCTACTCAAGCCAGAAAAGTAAAGGGCTAGGGGGCAGGGTTCCGGGGTCATATTCTTCAGAATACATCACCTCTCCCATCTACTGGCAGATGACTAAAATTATTTTAGAAGGAGACAGAACCTTTCCTTCCATAATCCTGTGAGTCCCCCAACCTTTCTAACATGGTCACAGTTACCCAGAGGTGTTAGATCCTTCGGAAAGCAGATTTTCCTAGCAGCAAGGGAGGATCCAGCACAAGAGCATTGCCTGCTTTAAGTGGGAGTGTCGAAACTGGGAGGGTGAAAAAAGGAAAGACTGAATGTATGAAAGCCAAATTACTGACTTCATAGTATTGCTAAGGCTCACTAGACTTATTCAAGTAGGATTTTGAGAAAAAATCACTCCAAAGTGATGGTAAGATTCTTCTTAAAGCAGCTAACACTCTTGGCTATCTGATGTGTCAGCATTGTGCCTTTGGGAAGTGCTTAAAGGGCTGCGGGTATTTTGCATGCACGTTACAGCTTCTCTGACTTAGCGCTTCTTTTGACCTTCCCCACAAACTTGGTGAACCAGAGAATACTTTCTGTTTTCAAAAATGCCAATTTCTGGTCAGCCTGGTTCAATTCAATGTTCATTTTTCCAAATTGCTAGACTATGTCCAATTATCCATGGATTATTCAAACACCTATTCTGGACGAGTTTTCTTGTGTGTGGTGGGGACATTGCTAGGGCTATACTCAAAACGCTTTCGTTTTTTCACTTTTATTTGTTCTTTTTTTTTTTTTTTGCGGTACTGGGGATTGAACTCAGGGGCATTCTACCTCCGAGCTACACCCCCAGCCCTATTTTTTATTCTTTATTTTGAAATCGGGTCTCACTAAGTTGCGGAGTGCCTCGCTAAGTAGCTGAGGCTGGCCGCGAACCCGGATCCTCTGGTCTCAGCCTCCCGAATGCTGGGATTACAAGCGTGCGCCACCACGCCCGGCTGTTTTTGCACTTTTATTTGTGCATTGCAGTTATACATCAGAGTGAGGTTCAATGCGATGCAAATATCCACGCACCCAGCTCTTGAAGTACTTCCTTCCACATCCCACCCCGCCACCTCCTCCTCCCTCCCTGTACCTGTTAATGAAACTGGTAATAATGCCTTTGTACATTACCAAAGCATTATTTAAGGTTTCGTTTCTCAGTCCTCCCTTTCCCAATCCCCTTCACTATTCTACTGGTCTCTCTCCACAGAAAGTCTTTTTGGTTTCCTATTTTCTTCCCATCTTCCACGTATGAGAGAAAACATATAACCCTTGACTATTGGAGACTGGTTGATCGCACTTAGTAATACTCCTTCTTATTAAAGAGACACCTTGGCATTCCCTTGGAGTGGAAAAGGGTTACAACAAAGGACAACTGCTCTCTTGTTCGGGGTCTAGTCCATGCTGAGTGTCTTGGGGTGCCAGGCATCAGAGCTCCTCCTTATTTGTGATGAGCTGCCCTGCTGCAGCCGGGCCTTCCTTTGCAGCCAAATAGCAGTTACGGAAGCAACATGCAAGCCACGGCAATGTCTGGTTTCTCCTCATTCAAGTAGACACCAAAGCTTCCTCTCTTTTTTTAATGTGCTTTTATTGGTGCATTATGGTGTCACCTCATAATGTAAATCATGTTGACCTTGACATTCATGCACACAGCACTTGATGCCCCTCCCTACCTTCCTGTCTCCCCCCTTCCCATATAGAGTCCTGAGACTGATACTGGGATTTTCACATATGTGCACACAGTCGATGTTAGTATTTCCAATACTGAACCTCAGTCTCCCCTCCTCCCTTTCCCTTAGACCACTTCCCTGGCTCCACTGAAGTTTCTCCTCCATTATCTGGAGTCCCTCTGGCATCCCAGTTACACCCTAGCTTGCACATATTAAAGAAAACATATGTTCCTTCACTTTCTGTGACTGGCTAATCTCACTTAACATAATGTTCTCCGGGTCCTTCCATTTTCTTGCAAATGACATAATTTTATTCTTCTTTATGACTGAGTAGAATTCCATTGTGTGTATTTCCCATAGTTTTGTGATCCATTCATCTGCTGATAGACACCTGGGTTGATTCCATAATTTGGCTATTGTGAATTGTGCTGCTATGAACATGGCTATGTATATATTACTGTAGTTCTCTGGTTCCAACCTCTTTGGAAAGATACCCAGGAGTAGTATAGCAGGATCATATGGTGGATCCATTCCCAGTTTTCTAAGGAATCTCCACACTGATCTCCATAGCAGCTGAACTAGTTTGCAATCCCACCAACAGTGTAGAAAAGTTCCTATGTTCAGCATCATTGGCAATTAGGGAGATGCAAATTAAAACTACATTGAGATTCCATCTAACCCCAATAGAATGGCAATCATCAAGAAGTCAAATAACAATAAATGCGTTCAAGTTTTCTTTCAGCTGAGTTGGGGTGGACCAACAACGAGAGGTATGGGAACAGCAGATGGCTGGTCATAGAGTTCAAATGGATGCAGAGAGAATCACGGTGTGTTTGCAGCATTTTTATACTATGTGGAGGAACATATGCTGAAAGCAGTGCGATGTATGTGATCCTTTCCAAGGAAAACACTCAGTCTATGTGGCATCACACGAAGAGGCTTTAAGCAGCCAGCATTACAGGAGGATATGCCATTGCCAAAAGCCCATCACCAGTTCCCAGTGGATATCCGGCACCTGCATCATTGCTTTTATTAACTTGTAAACAGCCCTGAACTGTCAGTGGAATTGTAGCAGCAACAAGAAAAAAAGAGATGGAGGCAAATAGCCAGGAGGATGTTAGGTTAAATACACACTCATCCCCAGCAAGGCTTCCTTTTGTCCTTCAAGGCACCCTGCCTTTAATCTGATGAAATGCTTGATCCAGGATCAATTGGGTTGAAGCATAAACTCAAGACACAACTTGATTCTAGATTATAGCACATGAGGTAGCTGGTCCTGAAAAGTCTCATACAGAGCTTAGACCCAAGTCTCGGTGATTAGCTTAATAAACACTGGGGATTGTAAACATGTGGGAATGACTAAGTTAAAACTATGTCTTGAAGATTTTATTGGAGTAAAATGGCACTATGATTATATTGAAGGGAAAAGGGTTTTGTTTTCGTTTGTTTTTGCAGTACTGGGGATGGAACTCAGGGGCACTCTACCACTGAGATATATTCTCAGTTCTTTTTTTTTTTTTTTTTTTTTACTTTGAGTCAAGGTCTTGCCAAATTGCCTAGGCTGATTTTCAATTTGCAATCCTCCTGCCTCCGCCTTCCTCATCGGTGAAATGACAGGCATGCGCCACTATGCCTGGATGGAAAGAAAACTTTTCAAACGAAAGTACATCCACGAGCCCTCTAACACAGCATCTATTTTCACTTTGCCATTTCTCTTTTGAGTCTGCTTCCAAATGCATACACATGCTTTTCCATAATTGCAATTGGAATGAGCATGGGCTTTGCATTCTGTGTTTTTTTCTTCATAGCACCATATCCTCCACATTGTTGATGTCTCCACCTAATCTTCACAGTCTTTTTCAAGTTTTCATTGGGTTGTGATTATAAAATTAGTGTGTGTATGGCTATTATGATTATTGTAAGGTTATGATTATTGTAAAAACTTTGGAAAGAACAGAAAAGAATACATCAGGAAAAGCTCATCTATAATTTCACTCTTCAAAGGTAGCTATGGAAATCATTTTAGCCTATTTTCTTCTGATCTCTTTGCCATCAAGGTATTTCTCTTTACGTAATTAAGATTCTATTATATATGTACATATCCTGCTTTGTTTTATTAACATTATGTAATGAGCATTTCCCTATGCCCTTATAAGTTATTATAAACATACTATGTGCGTATTATATCACCATTTGGGGAAGTTCCTTAATGTTAGATGGTTTTGATATTTCCCTAATCCCAGCGATACCGTGATGAGCATTGCATTAGTCGGGACAATACCGAGTGCTGTAACAAATAGGCTGCCTAAAATATAATGGCTAAAATCAGAGGGAAATGTGTTCCTTTTTCAAGTAATGAAATGAATTCCAAGTCAGGTCACGGCTCTACCTGATGCAGACTATCAGGCTCTATCTGATATTCAAGAATGCAAATTTACTTTTTTCCCCCCTACCAGCTTGTTAGAAACTGTGTCAAATGAACATCCATGCTCAGACTCACAGGAAAAGGAAACAGAGCAGGGCAGAGGTTTGCCTACTTCTTCAGAGCTCAAGCTCAGGAGTTGCACATACTTTTGCACTTCTTAGTCATACAGCCACACACAGCAAGTGCAGCTTGAAACTGCAGCATAGTTGGGCAGCCATGTGTATGGCCTGTTTATTACTGTGGAGGAAGGGCCAAAGAGATTTGGGGAGACAGCTAGCAATCTCTGCCACAAACTGTTTGTGCACAAATATTTACTGGCATTTCAGTATTTTCCCCCTTAGGATATGTTCTTAGAAGGAGAGACTAAATATAACTGCTTTTAAATCATAACTGATTCCCTCTTATTCTCTTGTGTTGATATTAATCTTCTAATGGCTCATTGTGATTGTACTTCAGAGTGAGAGATACCATAAGGTAGTGGAAGGGGACAGGGAAGGGAGCAGGGGAGGGGAAAGAGAGGTATGGGGGAGGAAAGCGACCAAAGAATGTTATGCACATATAGGAATGTATCACTGATAAATCTCATTATCATGTATGGGGAGGGGGGAGGTGTGGGGAAGGAAACAGATTAAGTGGTCTCGCTCTCTTAATTTTAATTCATCTATTGGATAACCCGAATGTCCTAAATAGTTTCTTTTGAGAAGGTTCCTGACTGATGTATTTCTGGAGCCCTTGCATATGGGAGAAAGTATTGGTGCCTTCACATCTGAAAGGCATTTTCTTGAAGTATACAATTATCTGCTAACAAACCTCCCCCTTATTACTTCCCATTGTCTTCCAGCATTCATTGACTCAACAAATATTTGTTGAGTACCTACAGAGGTCAAGGACTGCTATGGGTGCTGATAATATAAATATGGACAAAACATATAAAGCCCTCACCCTAGCAGAGAGACTAGTGGGTTGGACTGCATTTTTTCTCTGTTGTTCCCCAGTGCTGAGCCATTCTCTGCCTCTTCTGGGCTTTGCAAGACTGACTTCTACAAACTGCCTTGTCCTGACTCCCTTGATGGCTGGCTTCTATTTTTTTCTTCTTCAATGAGTGGTACTGATGGGTGTTTGAATGTTAGGAGGTATTTCTTATCTGCTCCCTTATTTTTTTTTTGTGATACTGGGAATTGAACCCAGGGGCATCCTACCACTGAGCTACACCTACAGCCCCATTTTATGTTATTTTGAAACAGGATCTCACTGAGTTGCTGAGGGCCTTGATAAATTGCCAAGGCTGGCCTTGAACCTGTGAACTTCCTTGTCTCAGCCTCCTAAGTACTGGGGTTAAAGGCATGTGTCACCATGCCCACCTTCCCTTCCTACTTCTGCATCTTCTGTCTGACAATACTGTATCCCTTCAGAAATATAGCTCCTTCCAGGGAGTCTCAATCCCACAGTACCATTTTTCTCATTGAAATGATCTGGGACAAATTCTGTTCTTCTCCATGATCCTACCATGGGTATAGTGATTAGGGTCATAGCAGGAAACACATGGCATATTCAAATGGGATAACTAGGGAGTATTTAATGATTAGACTGTTTACAGAGTTACACTCAGGGTTAGGGAGCCCATCAAGGGTCAGGAGGCATCTAAGTGTAGCAATAGTAGAAAGCTGTCATCACTAGTAGGCCCAAGAGCACAAGGGAGAAATGGTTACTATAACCTACTGCTATGGGAGTGGGCTTACCTGATAGGTGTTGGCATCAGAGGTAGAAAAACACAACCATTATCCACACTGTAACTTGGCTCACAAAAGAACAGATTTGAAGGGGAAGTAAGTACCCTCACTTTACTCTCCTTCCATCTTAAGATCACCTGCCATTTCCTTCCACTTACCAAACTCAACTGGAAACAACACACTTCGAGGAGTTCAAGTGATGCGATCTGTACAGGTCATCTATCCAGGGCACTACTAAAAAGGCAGGAAATGGACGGGAATAAATGGAGACTATCATGCAAAAATGAGAGTTAATATCTACATTTAATGTTGCAGTTAAATCTCAGATTTGTTCTCTGTACTTATTTTAATTGACAAATAATGCTGGGTGCCACGGCACATGCCTGCAATCCCAGTACTTGGGAGGTGGAGACATAAGGATCGCAGGTTCGAAACTAGCCTCGGCAACACAATGAGGCTCGCATTAACTTAGCTAGATCTTGTTTCCAAATAAAAAATAAAATAGGTTCGAGAGGCTGAGACCGGAGGATCGGGGTTCGCGGCCAGCCTCAGCTACCTAGTGAGGCACTCCGCAACTTAGTGAGACTAGGTTTCAAAATAAAGAATAAACAATAGGGCTGGGGGTGTAGCTCGGAGGTAGAATGGTAGAATGCCCCTGAGTTCAATTCCCAGTACCGCAAAAAAAAAAAAAAAATAGGGTCAGGGGTGTGGCTTGGAAGTAGAACATCCCTGGGTTTAATCTCTAGCACCACAAAAATAATTGACAGATAATAATTGTATATATTTATGGGGTACAGTAATGATGATTTGATATATCTATATATCATGGAATGATTAGATCAGGCTAATTAAAATATCACCTCACCTACTTACCTTTTTGGTGAGAACATTTCAAATCTACTCTTTTAGCAATTTTGAAATATAAAATGCATTATTATTAACTATGGTTACTATACTAGGATAAATCACACTAGAACTTACTCCTCTTATCTAACTAAAACTTTGTACCCTTTGACCAACATCTTCCCTTTCCAGGTCTTATCCACACACCCATCCACCCACCCACCCATCCAAAACCCTGGTAACCATCATTCTACTCTCTACATCTATAAGTGCAACTTTTTAAGATTCCACATATAAAGGAGATCATGCAGTATTTGTCTTTCTATGCCTGGCTTATTTCACTTAGCTTAATGTCTTGTAGATTCATCCATGATGTCACAAATGACAGAATTTCCTTCTTTTTAAAGAATACACAATCTTCGTGTGTGTGTGTGTGTGTGTGTGTGTGTGTGTGTGTGTGTGACATTTTCTTTTTTTGTCCACTGAAGAACATATAGGCTGATTTCATATATTGGTAACTGGTAACATGTTGCAATGGTTATGATAGTGTAGATATCTTTTAACAGATAAATTGATAAATTCCTTTGGATATGTACCCAGGATTCAGATTGCTGGATCATATAGTAATTCAACTTTTAGTTTTCTGAGGAACCTTCATGTTGTTTTCCATAATGGATGTACTAATTTGTATTCCCATCAACAATGTACCAGGGTTCCTTTTTTCTATATCCTTTCCAACACTTGTTATCTTTCATCTTTTTAATAATGGCCATTCTAACAGATGTGAGGCGATATCCTACAGTGGCTTTAATTTTCATTTTTCTGAGGATCAGTGATATTGGACGTTTTTCCATATATCTGTTGGCTATTCATGTCTTTTGAGAAACATCTCAAGTCTTTTGTCCATTTTTTTTTTTTTTTGCGGTACTGGGGATTGAACTCAGGGGTATTATACCTCTGAGCTCTACCCTCAGCCCTATTTTTTATTCTTTATTTTGAAACAGGGTCTCACCAAGTTGCAGAATGCCTCACTAGGTAGCTGAGGCTGGCCTCGAACCCGGATCCTCCGGTCTCAGCCTCCCAAATGCTGGGATTACTCTTCTTGCTATGAAGCTGACCTAGCATCTTACATATTTTGAGTATCAGTCCCTTTCCCAGAAATGGTTTGCAAATATTTTCTCCCATTCTGTAGGCTGTATCATTATTTTGTTAATTGTTTATTTTTATGAGCAGAAGCTTTTTGATTTGACACCATCTCCTTTATCTATTTTTGCTTTTGCTAACTGTGGTTTTGAGGTCATACCTGAGCTATCATTGCCCATACAAATATGTGGTGTTTTACAGTTTTCTGTCTTATGTTTAAGTCTTTAATCCATATTGAATTGATTTTTGTATATGGTGTGATATAAGGGTCCAGTTTCATTATTCTGCATATAGATATCCAGTTTTTCCAGTACCATTTATTGAATAGACCACCCTTTTCTCATGATGTGCTCTTGGCACCTATGTTGAAGACCAATTGGCCAATTGATATATGGAGTAATTTCTGAACATTCTTTCCTGTTCCATTGGTCAAGATGTCTGTTTTTATGTCTACTCTTGTCACTTCTACTTAACATGACATGATATGAGAAGTACTAGCCAGAGCAATTAGGCAGAAAAGTGTGTGTTTGTGTGTGTGTATGTGTGTGTGTATGTGTTTCTTAGACTAAAGAAACAGCTTTCATAAGCTAGATACTAAAGTAATACGGCTTTCATAAGCTAGATACTAAAGTAAATGTAGAAGCCATAATAGAAAACATTGACAAGTTCTAAAACATAAAAAAATAGCAAGAACAAAAAAGTCTCTGAACAACAACAAACTCCCTGAAAGTTAGGTCTCAAACTGGTGGCCCATACATTCAAGATATTTTATGTACAGAGCTTTAAACATTTTTTGAACTGTTCAAACCCTTAGGTGGACATTTTTGCCTTTTCCCATATGGTCTTATACCTGGTTAACATCACACTTCCTGGCCATATAGTTTGAATTTGTGATACATGAAACAAAACAAAAAGTCAGGAAACAAACTGTAAAAATATTTATAACATGTGTAAAAAATAAATAGCTAACATTCACAATATATGAAGTGCTTCTACAAATCATTAAAGGACAAATAACTCATTAGATAAATGAGGAAAGCTATGCATAGGCAATTCATTAATGATATGCTAATAGTCAACAAGCCTATGAAAAGATGCTCTCTCTCACTAGTAATCAGGAGAATGCAAAATGAAACAAAAAGTATATACATATATGTATATATACATATATATGTATGTATATAATCTCACACATTATTGGTGGGAATGTAAATCCATATAGCCATTATTTTGAGCAACTTGATATTATTATATCAAATTTTAAATTGCAAATATACTTTGATAGAGTAATTCACTTACAAAAATACTTGCACATCAGTACAAGAGGACTTGTGCAAAGATGTTTATAGTTTTAAAAGATTGTAAACAACCTAATGGTCCATCTGCAGTAAAAGGATTTATATAAATTATTGTACCTCTTTGTACAAAACACTATTCTTCAGCTGTAAATAAAATGAGATAGACCTGTCTGTACTTTAACATAGAGAGATCTCCATGGCATATTTTTACATGAAATATGTAAGTAGCATAAAAACATAGAATATGATGCAATTTTTATTTTAAAAATCCACCCCAAACTCTATGTATGTGTTTGCACGTGCATAGGGAAAATTCTGGAAGGATATACACAAAACTAGTAGCTTTGGGGTTATCTCTGGGGGTGGTATAGAATGGAGAGTGGTGGTGAAGAAAAGCTCTCACTTTTAAGCCGGGCGTGGTGGTGCAGGCTTGTAATCCCAGTACTTGGGAGGCTGAGACTGGAGGATCCAGGTTCGAGGCCAGCCTCAGCTACCTAGTGAGGCCCTCTGGAACTTAGTGAGACCCTGTTTCAAAATAAAGAATAAAAAGTAGGGCTGGGGGTGTAGCTCGGAGGTAGAATGCCTCTGAGTTCAATCCCTAGTACCGCAAAAAAAAAAAAAAAAAAAAAAAAAAAGCTCTCACTTTTATTTTATACAATTCTCTATGGTCAATATTTTATAATGAGACTGTATTCCTTTATTATTTGAGCAGTTGAACATTTTAAAAAGAGTAAAGGTAAGGTAATGGATTTGAAAACTTTACATATGGGAAATAAGAAAACGTAGATGAGAGAGACCAGAGTACTGGACGTGAGAACAAGGCGACGTGAGATCATTTTCAATACCCTGGCACGATGTATAGATTTTTAATTTTAATTTTTTACTTTTATTAGAGCTTTGCAATTATGCATCATAGTGAGGTTCAAAGTGATGCAAACATGCACGCACAAAGTATTTGGTGTGTTTTCCTCTGGATCCCACCCCACTGCCTACCGTCTCCAGATAGATTAGTGAGATTGGTACTGATATCTTTAAACACAGACATAAAATTATTTGCAATGTTTCCTCCATCAATTTTCCTTTTCTCCACTCCCCATTTTCCCCCAAATCCCTTCTACTATTATATTGGTCTCTCTGCTCATTTATCTAAATCCCCTTTTGTTTCTTATTTTCTCTCTAGCTTCTACATTTGAGATAAAACATACGACCCTTGACTTTCTGTGATTGGCTGATCTCACTTTGCATAATATTCTCTCGTTCCATCTATTTTCCTGCAAATGGCATAATTTTGTTCTTTACGGCTGAGTAAAATTCCGTTGTGTAGTATACACCACATTTTCATTATCTGTTCATCTGTTGACAGGCACCGAGGTTGATTCTATAATTTGGCTATTTGCGAATTCTGCTACTGCACACATGGATATGTGTGTATCACCATAGTATTCTGACTTTAATTCTTTTGGAAAGATACCAAGGAGTGATATATCTGGTTCATATGGTGGTTCCATTCCTAGTCTTTTGAGGAACTTCCATACTCACCTCCATAGTGGTTGTACTAATTTGCAATCCTAAAAATGTATACAAGTTTCTATTTCCCTACATACTCACCAGCATTTACATTTAAAAAATCAAATGTTACCTCAATTCAGGAGTTTTTGCAGGTTCTTGTATCAGAGTTCAATCAGCAGTGTAGTTTTACGATATAAAAACATTGGTTAGAAGAACTAGATCTCTTGCAATTGTGGGAGAAACCTATTGTGGGAAGGAAACAAAGATCTACAAAGGAGTCTGAAAATCAACAGAATCACTAATCAGCTCTGGAACTGGGAAGAGTTGGACCTTACAAGGAATTCTGAAAGGTCGTCACGTCAGACTGCTGGAATTGGGCTGTTGAGCAAGGAAGTTGTAGAAGGCCATAGAAGGTTGTTGGCTTTGTATGTTCTCCTGCTTCTGTGAGGTGGCCATGAAGCATCTGGTTGAGGACCCGAGGTTGCTGTTGCTCAGCAAGACCAAAGACAGGGAAGAAAAGCTGGAGATGGAACAGGAAAAAGTGAAGAGTAGTTGGAAATGGCACACACCTCTGAGACTGTCTCTCACCACCCCTAACAAAAGGTGACATTTTAAAAAATATACTTTTATTGATACATTGCAATTATACATCAGATTGAGATTCAGAGTGATAGAAACATACGTGCACACGAAGATGACATTTTTTGTTGTCATGGTACTGAGGATCGAACCCATGGCATTCTGCCTCTGAGCTTTACCCCCTGTCCTTTTGGTTTTTATTTTGAAACAGGGTCTCACTAAGTTGCTGAGGGTCTCACTAAATTGCTGAGGCTGATATTGAACCACCTGCAGTTCTCCTGTCTCCACCTCCTAAGTACTGGGATTACAGGCATGCACCATTCCCTGAAAAGATGACATTTCTAATATAAAGGCTACTACTTTTTTTCTGCCTTCCCAAATCCTGCACACCCTCACTTTTGACCAACTCTAAGCAAGTTCCATCTCGGGAAGAGGACTGTGGGAAATGTAGCTTTCATTGTAATCAAGTAGACAAAAGAATAAAGTAGCATGGGGACCCTCTTTAGTAATCACTAAGAGATCATATGGGCACTGCCTCAGCTGAAAGATAAGATGATGCATTCATACTGAGGTCGGATAGGAAAGATGTTTCCTCTCCATTTTATAACCTTTGAAGTGAGCCAGATTATGTCCCCTTGTGAGTGCCTGGGCTGCAGGCATTTTTCCCCCCAGAGATCAGGGATTAGCAAGAGGTGATCCGTATGGTAACACTAACACATGTCATTCAACTGGTGAATATTTAACAGAATCCCAAGTATGTGAATGGTGCTGACCTCATACAGGGAATATAGAATAAGCAAAACGGGACATGGTCTTTACCCTTTATAGTTCTGGTTTTGCAGTCAAATCACCAAGAAAGGGGTATACATTTACAAGAAAATATAAAACTTATAATTTTGGTAAGTGCAATGAATGTTACAGTGGAACATAGGGGAGATTTGAGAAGTCAGGGAGATTTTGTTTGTGCTAGGATGGAAGGTCAAGCAGGAGTTAGTGAGGTGATTGGCAATGCTGGGGGTCATAGGAGGAAGAAAAGTGTGGACTATCATTTTCCATGCAAGAACTAAAGCATGGCTCCTCACTGAACAGAAGCTGAGAGCAAGAAGCTCCTGGGAGCCTGTGATGGTTGATAACTGCAACTCAATGGGAGTTTGTACTCAAAGGTCACTAGACTACCCAGCAGAGGTGCTCATTAGCTTGGCAGCTAGTTTGGGTTGGGTTGGCAATGGGGCTTTGGGGGCAGGGGATTGGCTGGGGGGCAAGAGCATCCTACCTACAGTTCCGTGGAAACTCCAAATGTCTCCCAATCCTGTGATTGGAAATTGAGATGTAGGTCAAAGCCCAACAACTTCTGCTTTTTCCAGCAAACCAAGAAGTTCTGGAGTGGCAGGTGTGGTGTATAGCTGTCTGCCTGGTAGAGTTCGTGCAAAGTTTATAGTAGCAAAGTTCCTCTTCCAATATTAACTTGAGAAGGTCTTTGGAGGCAGGTAGGGCAAAAATCCCTAGCTACATCTTTAACTTCACACACAGATATGCTTGTTCTTTACTCTGGATGGGTGAAAGGTTTCATTGGAACCATGGCCTCAATCTCCCAAGAGAACTCTGAATGAAGGATGGATTGGGATCCATGGAGCCAGGGTATGAGCGGAGTCAACAAACAAAAATGTGAGCAAAGCTAAAAACTGTGCAGGAAATCCAAATTTCCAAAGCTAGGGGGGAAGTCAGGAGTCACCAAAAGCTCAAAGTCAGATTATGGAGGCCTCCTTTGTACAGGCTGAGAAAGCTGGAGCCTATGCTGTAATATGAAGTATCAGAAAATAGTGGGTGAGTATTGCAGCAAAGGCGGCGGTAGTGGGCACATCTGTGACACCTGTAGAAGCCAGATGCTATCTGCTAGTTGGGTTTTCTTCATCAGAGGGAAGATTTTGTGTGTGTGTGTGTGTGTGTGTGTGTGTGTGTGTGTGTGTGTGTGTGTAATATCTGGTTAGAAATAACTTTGCTATGCAATGTGTGTCTACAAACACTTAATTGCTGTTGTGTGACAATGACAAGTTAAGGAGTGTGAGTTAGATTGTAAATCAGCTATTTTACTGTGCAAACTATTTTCAGCTGCTTCTTAAAATAGACTTTCTCAAGGAAGGATGTGATGTGTTGATTTACACCATTCTGGCCAATCTCCTTACACCAGGGCTGGACCGTAACTCCAGAGATAGCTCTGGGCTAGAATGAAAATAGAGGAGTCATTGACATATTTGTAGTATTTGAAACTGTGGAGTAGATAAGATTTCCCAGAGAGCATATAAAGAATGAGGAAAAAGCCAAGGACAGGACCCCCAAGTATATCATCAGTATTTTATGCTAAAAAAATTTACTGAGTATTTATGTATTAAGTACTTTACATGCATTATCTCATCCAATCCTCACGAGAACCCTAGGAGGTAGGTATGATTATTCCCATTTTATGCATGTGCAAACAAAGGCTATGTTATCAGTGGCAGATCTGGCTAATCTAACCCAAGCTCTGTGACTGCACAAACTATGCTCTTAAATGCCACCAGGATGCTGTCTGTAAGGAGGGAGTGCAGAGCCTCTTAGCCATTCATTCTGAGAGAGAGGGTGCTTAGGGGCAGAACAAGATGGGTGGTCCAAAATGGATCAAAGAGCTCTAAAAGGAATTGCTGTGTGCATGCATGTTCCTATCACTCTGAAGCTCATTATGAAGTATAAATACAATGTACCAATAAAGGTATATTAAAAAGTGCTGCTCCAGCTGGGCGTGGTGGCGCACGCTTGTAATCCCAGCATTCGGGAGGCTGAGACCGGAGGATCCGGGTTCGCAGCCAGCCTCAGCTACCTAGTGAGGAACTCCGCAACTTAGTGAGACTCGGTTTCAAAATAAAGAATAAAAAATAGGGCTGGGGGTGTAGCTCGGAGGTAGAATGCCCCTGAGTTCAATCCCCAGTACCGAAAAAAAAAAAAAGTGCTGCTCCAAGAGTTGTGTGCATGTATGTTCCTATCACTCTATACCTTAGTATGATATACAATTGCAATGCACCAAATAAGAGTACATAAAAAGTGCTATAGCCCATACATACATAAAAAATGTCCTGGTCTATTAATTACAAAAAAAGAGATGGGATGGTCTCATAAGAAGCAACATCTTGGAACATACCAGAGACAGTTGCTTATATCTAAGGCGGGCTTTTCTTGGATGGGGTGGGTTTGGTGCATGGATTTCCCTGGTTTGCTTTTGTGGATGTGATACGTTGTACATAGCAGACGGCCTTGGCTTAAAGGGCCACATATGGGGTGGATGGGCCCTGGATGTTGGAAATATTTTGCTCATGTCAAACCGGCTTGGTTAGAAAATTGTGAGATCACCTGCTTGGGGCAGAGCCCTGAAGAGAGCTTCTGGGATGTGTGAGGAACTGGAAGAGATCTGAATATTCTCCAGGCTCCATGGTGTGAGCTTATGAAATAGAATAAGCAGCAGCTTTCTCTTCTTCCAGAAGGCAAGAGGGTAGGAAATGAAGAAGCCCATGCAGACAGCAAAACCAGCTTTCTCCAAAAAGAAGAAACTGCCTTAGCTATCACACAGCTAGTGACTGCTGCTGAAAGCACATAAGATTCATCTCTGTCTTCTTTTCTTTTCTTTTCTTTTTTTTTTGCTGTACTGGGGATTGAACCCAGGGGCATTCTACCTCTGAGAGCTATAGCCTCAGCCCTATTTTTATTCTTTATTTGGAAACAGGGTCTCACTAAATTGCTGAGGGCCTCACTAAGTAGCTGAGGCTGGCCGCGAACCTGCAATCCTCCTGTCTCAGCCTCCCAAGTACTGGGATTACAAGTGTGCACCACCACGCCGAGCCTTCTGTTTTATTTTCTTTGCAACATGTATGGCTCCATGTTGCTGTATTTTACAGTAATTTTTGCCTCTTATCACTCCTCATTGGCAGAATTCCACTATGCACTCTTCATGGTGGCGAGGACTTTATCTTGTTTGCTGCTGTGATACTATGCTTAGAACAATACCTGGCACACTGGGGTCTTCAATAAATATCTGTTGAATGAATGAAAACAAAGATAAATGGTTTGTAGAGGAGGAAAGAGAGAAGCCCAGACCCATAGAGATATCTATGAGAAGCAAAGAGTAGTTATCAAAAACACAGATTCTGGTGCTAGACTGTCCAGCTTCAAATCCCGCGTAACCTTGGGCACAGAGGCAAATAACGGGCAGTCAAAAATAGTTGATGGAAGCCAGGCGTGATGGTGCACACTTGTAATTCCAGTACTTGGGAGGCTGAGACCAGAGGATCCGGGTTCAAGGCCAACCTCAGCTACTTAGTGAGGCTCTCTGCAACTTAGCAAGGCCCTATTTCAAAATAAAGAATAAAAAACAGGACTGGGGGTGTAGCTGGGAGGTAGAATGCCCCTGGGTTCAATCCCCAGTACCGCAGGAAAAAAAAAGTTGATGGAGCCCTGTGTGGTGGTGCATGCCTGCCACAACTCCTTAACAGTTGGATCATGAGCAAGGCTCGATCTGATGGAATCCTGCAAAGCAGACGCTTCCAAGAAAGGATACGTGGCATATCCTGCTTTACATTATAGTATATTCTGGGAACATTGGGTACTTCAAGTCTTGTTTTTACACTTATTATTAAAGAAAGTTTCTTAAAAACAGGTGGTGGCCAGTCGAATAACAACCTCTTGACGTTAGCTAAAAAACAGTGCCTTCAGACAAACAACATAAGAATTCTCTGATCATTTACGAACATTAGTCAGTAAACAAGCTCTGCAAGGTAATTCGGATATAGTTACTGATCAACCTATGTTCTCCCTCAACACACAGATATAGAAAACAAAAGAGCTAAGCCGAAGAGATTTAGGTCTACAATCATATCCATGGGTAAAGAAGGCTATAAGAATGTGGATATCTGGCACCCCTTTATAGGGTCTAAGCACAGTCAGCCTTTACCAACTCCCACAGTGTCTCTCTAAAACTTCACAGGACACATTAATAAAGACAGACTATAGTTGACAAAAACAACAGCTGGTTTACAAAAAACTCCCTAGCTTAGACCAATGTACGCAGGCCTATTCCTCGTTAATCTTTACACTGCTTTGTACCAGAGTCAAAATAAAATCATTATATACTGATGTAAAAACTTTTAGAAAAACAAAACAAGTTTGCTATCGTCAAACTGTCAGATGACCTGCCCATAAACTTCCCTGTTCTATGTGCTTCACTGCTGTATGAAATTTATAAAACCAGCTGCTTGTGAACAATAAAGTAGATACGCTTCATCACTATATTTGGTGTGCGTATTCTCACGACCTCGTCTCCTTCCCCACCTGTCGACGGACCCCCGACTCCTGCTAGGGCTGGACCCCAGCACATGCCTGTAATTCCAGCACCTGGGAGGCGGAGATAGTAGGATCACAGGGTCCAAGCCAGGGTGTGGTAACTTAACAAGCTCTTGTTTCAAAAATTAGAAAATTAAAAGGGCTGGAGGTGTAGCTCAGTGGAAGAATGCCCCTGGGTTCAATCCCCAGTACCACAGAAACAGTTGATGGATTTTAATGAATGATGGATGAGCAAATGCTTTTAACAGCAGAAAGAGAAATTCCAACCAAAGACTAGGGAAGAACCTAGGAAGGCCCCGGAGGTGGCTAGTGTGGAGCAGGATGCAGTCAGGACCAGAGCGGGCAATTGGCACCTGCTGGCATTGAATCGAAGAGGAGCTTGGGATGCCATGGTGCCAATTGTCAGCTACCTGGTCTGTGTTTGGAGTTGACAATTACATTTTTAAATTAAAAGGGAAATATAAGTATATGAAATATACTCTCAGTTTAAAAACACAAGAAAGATAAAGCAAATATTCTCTTTGATCTCTCTTGTCACCATCAGTTTGATGTGCAGCCCCTCAAAATATTTTATTATTTTTGAACTATGTTGAAAATATTATTGGGTTTCATGGTTTTATTTTTGTTTTTTGTGGTAGTGGGGATTGAACTCAGAGGAGTTCTACCTCCAAGCTACCCCCTCAACCCAGTTTTTAAAAAATTCTTATTTGGAAACAGGGTCTCATTGGGTTGTGGAGAGCCTTGCTAAGTTGCCAAGGCTGGCTTTGAACCTGTGATCCTCCTGTCTCAGCCTCCCAAGTACTGGGATTACAGGCATGCACCACCACGCCCGGTTTTTGCCTCTTTCAGTATTATTTTTCCTTATCTTCGCTGTGAGGTCACTTTTGAAGCATCTTCATCTAAGTCAGAAAAGCTAAAGAGAAGTTACTGTGGTGACTCTAATTTCTATGAATCTACAGAACACCAAGAGTGCCCCTGGTGGTCATATGGTAGCAATACAACCCTGGCTGCCTGGGCTCAGCTGGGGCAAGGGATCCAGAGAGGTAAGAGAGAGATTTGTCTGGGGAGAGTCTAGAAGGCTATGGTATTCATCCACTTAAACCGAGAACATGCCTACATACACTTTTCTTTTCTTTGAGGTTTTGGAAAACCTGGCATAGTGGGTTATCCTGTATCCTCCCCACCCCATCTCAAATGAATAAAAAGGGAAGCCCTTCATTTTACACAGAAATGAGGCATTCTGAAGAACTAGCGCCATCTACAGTCCTAAAAACTGCCCACAAGTTCTCCTGAGAATTTTTTCACAGGTCTCTTTCACTTGCTTCAAATGATACCTTTTTTCCTTCCTAAAACCCTGGAAGTTAAAATAATAGTAATAGTAAATGAATAATACACAGTTTATAATTCAGTGGTGTTTCTCTGTCAGAGGTTTTAATCACTGCTTCAGATATTTTGATTCTTTGTATTATTTTGCATATGTTTGTCTATATTAGCATGCCCACAATTTGTATATCCCTTAGAGTTTGCAAAGAACTTTCACATGCGACATTTCATTTACTACTTATAGCAACTACTACTGTCCTTGATTTTATAGAAAATGTCCAGGGAAAGTGAGCTACTTGCTGAAGATCAAACAGCCTGTAAGTTGACAGTGTCATGTTCAAACTCAGCACTACCTGAATCTATTTTCCTTGGCTACTATATGACAATGCACTGAGTTTTGGGTTAATGAGTTAATTCAATTTTTTTTTGCCTCTGGATATAAGCATGATTTTGGTTATTTTCTTCAGATTCTCTGAAGATGAGGAAACTCAGGCTTGCATTTGGAATTTCCCCAAGGCTTTTAAACAAACTTCTGGTGAATAAGATAAACCAACTGAAGATGAAGATAGCTTTGTACTTGGATTTTGAAGAGGAGACTCAGGTGTGATGGAGAAGCCCGAGCTTCTAAGAGCATGTTTCCCTCCCCCAACTCCCATCTGCACACCCACTGAGCTGCTAGTCGATGCTGCAGCTGTCCTTTGTTGAGTCTGGCTCTGTGGGTGACTGCTGCCGGGCTCCCTTTCTCAAGAGGAGGCTTCCCCTGTCGGATGGTGGGGCTGGTGCCTCGGTTGTTTTTATTTGGGTGATCAGAGTGTCAAACTGAGGTTTAACCCTAAAGCCTTCTCCAGCTTTATACTATGTCCAAGAACTATTTCTTGAGTGTTTTCTAGGTGTTAGGCACTGTGGTCATAAGCCTTTTACACATATTAACTCATGAACTCTTCCTCCCTATGAGGTAAGAGTTGTTATTTTTAAATACATTTTACAGATGAAGACACTGAAGCTCAGAGATGTTAGGTAACTTGTTGAAGTTCACAGAGCTAGTGTGTCACAGAGCTGAGATATGATCCCATATTCACCTGATTTTCGAAACTCATGCTCCTAACTATTATGAGCCTCTTGGAAAGTTGCCCTCCCCTGTCCTCTAACACCATTTCAATAGCTCCTAAAAGAACACCTAAGATGTAACACAATAGCAGAAATGGAATAGCAACAATGATCCTTTGGCTTGAATGCTATCTCTTTAGCAATGGAAACTTGGCTTTGAAGCAGGAATTAGAATATGAACTTTGGGGTCTCCCAAACTTGGATTCAAATCTCAGTTTTGCCTCTTCTATATCTCTCAGTTCCCTTATCTGTGAAATGAAAATGATAATAGCTACTCCAATAGGGTGCTTCTGAAATATAAATGAGTTCATATATATATAAAACATTTAGAATTGCCTTGGTCCACAGATAGAGCTATGCAGCAAGGCTGTTAGGAAGGTATCAGTATAAATATATTGTCCTTTCCTTGACTCAGTGGCTGAGAAGGAGTCTTATCTAGGTTAAAGCAAGCATGAGAATGACAATGTCTTTGCCTGCTAGAAAAGAACTCTTATTCCCCGGAGCCCATCAAAGCAACATGGGGGTGCATTCATAGCTACTCATTGTCAGTTCTGCCCTCGGGCAGATTTATGAACCAGTCAGGATTGTTTTGAGGTGGGATCCCCCTCATCTACCCTCCTTGGACATTCTGTACAATTATTTTCTCTTCCTACTCCTGTGCTTTGTCCACAACTGTGCTTATAAAAAGTCAAATTTCCCTAATTCTTACTAAGATTTCTCTAACCAATAAAACTTCCTCCATGAAGTTGCTTGCATTTGAACTGAGCCACTGGATATTTAGTCTAAACACATGGTGGGATTTCAGGCATCGTTTAGGGGGTCCATCTTATCTTGGACTACTGCAAGAAAATACCA
This sequence comes from Graphiurus murinus, assembly GCA_004027655.1. Lineage (NCBI taxonomy): Eukaryota > Metazoa > Chordata > Mammalia > Rodentia > Gliridae > Graphiurus > Graphiurus murinus. The sequence goes on from PVLC010000322.1 coordinate 75,555, forward strand.
ATGATAGGGTGGCTTCTACAGTGGAAATTTGTTCCGTGACAGTTCTAGAGGTTGGAAAGCTCAACATCGAGGGGCTACCCCACGTGATTCCTAGTGAGGACTCTCTTCTTGGCTGGGAGATAGCCACAGTCTTACCACATCCTCACGTGTTAAAGGGCGAGACCACTGAGGTCTCTTCCTCTTCTTACAAGGGCACTCAAGCCACGGTGAGGGCCCCACCCTCATGAACTCATCTCAAGGCCTCACCTCCCAACCCATCACGCTGGGAGTTAGGGGTTCAATGTATGAATTGGAGGGGGCACAGTTTAGACCAAAGCAGGTGATCAAAAGATTATTTGCACCTCAGGTCCTTTGGGTACCCCTAAAACCATAACATATTGTTTAAGTCAAGCCTTTCCCTGTCCCAAGCCTCTACATGATTTATTCACAGTGGACATATTCTATGACGCTCCCAAAGGCCCTTCCAGCCTGTATAGTAAGAAGGAGAGATTTTCCCTCATACTCAGAGATATGGTCTAGGAGTCAGATTTTGGAAACATAGCCTAATCCACAATATCAGGCTGTCAAGACACCAGGGTCTCATTTGACTTGGTAATTGTCTTCTTTATTTGTTGTAATTTTACATCATATTGGGGTACAGTGTCAGAGGAATACATGCACACAGCCCTTGGTGCTCTCCTGACCAGGTCCCTCCCCATGCATGCCTTTGAGATGGCAATTGGTAGTTTTGCATACAAACTTTTGTTTTCTTTTATTAATTTTTAGTGAAAATATCCCCTTCATTGTAATTAGACTTAGTGATTATATTTGTTCTTTAAGTACCAGCAAATGTTAAATTGCAGGGAACTATGAAGAAAGCTTCGGTTTGAGTTGTCAGTAAAAAAGGAGGGTTTGGGCAGACCCTCGGCCTCTAGGACTGTTGATTTAGAGCAAGCATTAGGTGCCCAGAGAGACTTGGGATAAAAGGTGTTTATAGGGGCCATTAATGAACCCACAGGGGAGACTGAATTATTTCTCTAATAATGTGGTCCATTTCTTTTTAAGATCATTTGTGGGTTCCCTATATCTTCTAGCTAGTGGTGGAAAGAAAGGAAAAGAAATATTTCTGTCCTTTTTTTCCCCTTGGATTTTGAAATATTTTGTCCTGATGAACATATAAAGACACTAGATAAGTACAATAGTGCTATAAGTATGGCATTGCTCTTTAAAAGGTAAGTATATATGACACACAAATACTGACATTATTGTTTTGTTGATATATAAAGAGCTCTTACAAATTAATAAATATTCAAACATTATAACAGACAAAAAGAAAAGAAGATAAACAATTTCTACACAAGAAAGACAAATGAAATAAAACGGGTCAGTAGACATAACTTAAAATAACAATGATTTCATGGGCTTCATTGATGCCTAACACGTTGACAAACCTTAAAAAATAAGAGCAAATGATTATAGCCAGTGTTGACTAGGTTGAGGCAGAAACAGACACTGTAATATTGTTTTAATGAAAGTATAAAGTTATCCAATCTTTCTGAAGGGCAATTTGAGAATACAGACCAAAAGCTTTAATATGTGCATATCTATTGATCCAGGATTTTCATTCTTAGGCATTTATCCTAAGGAAATAATTAAGGATGCACAAAAAGATTTAGCTACAAAAGAAAATTGTACTAGCAAAAACTGGAAGCAAATAAATACCCACCAAATTGGAAACTGGTTAAATAAATTATGGTAGAGGCCTCAGAATAGAAAATTATGCAGCCATTAAAAATCATGGTTTTTAAATGAGAAAATGCTCATGATATCATAATATTAAAATAAAGTAAGATATGAAGCTGCGCATACAGAGTCTGATCTCAATTTCATAAACAAAAGTATATTAAAAGACTGGAAGAACATACACTTAAATGTTAACAATGATTATCTCTGGGTGGCGGGATGACAGATAATCTTTACTTTCTTCTTTGTAGGATTTTATGTCTTTTCCAAATTTCAAACAGTGAATATGTGCTACTTTTATAATTAGAAAAAACAACAGCAACACAGAAACTATTAAAAAAGACATTTAAGCTTGTTTCTGAAAGCTAATCTGTGATTTAATTTTTTTTTCTCTTCAAATTTAAACATAGCCATTTCCTTTAGAAATGAGGAAAAACATTTTAACTGTCTGGTGGGAGAAATTAGATAAAGGCAAAGTTTTTCTGGTGTATGTGGGGAATATCCCAATACAAAAACGTCCCACTGGAATGTATATATTCCATACTGACCCTTCTTTGAAAGGATTCTTGCTACCATTTTAAAAATCTGCTTTATTGATATAATTCACATACCACAAAATTAACTCATTTAAAGTATACAAGTCAGTTCTCTTTTTGGTATGTTACAAGGTCATGGAGCCATTACCACTATCTAATGGCAGAACACTTTCAACCCCCAAAGTCATACCCATTAGCAGCCACTGCCAGGTTTTCCTCTTTCTCCAGCTCCTGCATGAAACAACTTTCTATGTCTATAGATTTGCTTGTTGTGGACATTTCATATAAAAGTATTCACATATGAGCTGTTCTAAGCTTTCACTCAGTATGCCTTCATGCTTCATCCATGTTTCAGCACAAATCAGAACTTCATGCCTTTTTTATTGTTGAAGAATAGTGTAGCGTATGTATAATGAAACTGGATGTGTAAACCATATTGTGTTTGTCAAATTTCTCAGTTGATAGACATTTATGTTGCTTCCACATTTTGGCTTTTATGAATAATGCTGGCATGAACATTTGGGCACAAGTCTTTGTCTGAAAATACATTTTCATTTCTCTTGTATATATACTTAGGAGTAGAATTGTTGGATCAGATGGTAACTGTACAATTAACCTTTTGAGGAAATGCCAAACTGTTTTCCAAAGTGACTGCACCATTTTGCATCCCTACGTGTTAACTTTCATCTAATAATTCTTACATATGCACTAAGAATATGTGCAAAGATGAACATTTGTAATAGCAAAAACTAGAAATATAATATAGGACCAGTTAAATCAATTATGGTAATTTAAATTATTGAGTACTATGCAGCTCCTTAAAAGAATGAGAGTCTATCTATGTTCTTATTGAGAAAGATATTTAAGAAATATGAAGTTGAAGTAGTCAGTTACAATTCAGCATGTTTGATATTATTTATTTGTATAAAATACAATTATTACACATATGTATGTATATTTATAGACAATTTCTGGAATAATGCCTAAGTAATTGCTAATAGTGGTTACTGCTGGAAGACAGGTCTGGGATATATTGGTGGTAGTCTGGCTTTCCAATTTAAAGCCATTAATATCTTTAAGAGTGATGTATATTATTTTATAATAATAAAAACTTTTAAGAAATCCTACATTAGTGAGCCCTAGTTTTTTTAATTGGTATAGATAGCTAAGTATACATTATTTATGCAAGTATGGTAGGAGGGAAGTACACATTTAGTAGTTTAACAGTACCTGATTATAGGGTAGAACCTTCTGTACATCAAAAGCCCAGTGTATTAGTTTTTCTTTACTGTAACAAAATAACTGAGGCCAAGAAACTTATAAAGTAAGGAGGTTTATTTAGTTCACAGTATTCAGTTCCAGTGAAGGCTTCATGATGGATTGCACCACAATGACTGGAGCATGTGTGAGAGGGAGATGTCACGTAACAAGACAGAGAACCAAAGAGGGACTCTTTTACAATAAGTCCCTCTTTTGAGAACAAGTGAAAGTCCCATGAGAACTACCTTAATCTCTCCCAAGTGGAGCACCTTTATTGAGTCAGGCAAGTTTTATCCCTTAAAGGTTCCACCACCTCTCACATCACCATACTTGGGACGAAAGTTCCAACACATGAATTGTTATTAGGAGACACACTCAACCCATATGCAATCAAGCACCCAAGATTCTTTCTTGTGTGTGTGTGTGTGTGTGTGTGTGTGTGTGTGTGTGTGTGGTACTGGGGATTAAACCTGGGGGCCTTTAACTCCGAGTTATACCCTCAGCCATTTTTATTTTTTATTTTGAAACTGGGTCTCACTAGGTTGTGAAAAGTCTTGCTATGTTGCTGAGGCTATCTTTAAAATTGGGATACCCTTGTCTCAGCCCCTCAAATATTGGGATTATAGGTGTGCGCTACCACACCCATCACCCAGAATTCTTTAATTCCTCATAAAATATTGGATCAATGTAGATGAATGCCCTTTGTTTTTTTTTTTCAATTGTATCCAGATGGGTAAATTTATGTTATCAAGAAACATGCTTCCACTCCAAAGTTTTGGCTTACAAATATTTCACTGAAAGTACAACCCTTGAGATTAAAGTAGGAAAAGACTGGGGCTGGGGAGGCAACACTGGGATGTATTTGCAGGCAACCAATGTTTGATAAATTGTGTTTTCTAAAAACAGTTCAGCAGGATAGTTTGTTATAACTCTGATAGAAATTCTAAAGCCATTTCCAGGTTAGAAAAAAGTGACCGGAGCAATGTAGACCATGTGACTCTACACAGGATTTTCTCATTTAAAATGAGCCAATTGTTGATAAAAAAAATTGAATAGATTTCTGCTTTCTAAAAGAGTTTGCATTAAAATATAGGGAGATGGTATGCAACAGGGCTTGGTATAGTTGCCCTTAATGTTAATAGGAAAAAGTGAGTGGCCTTAGTTCTCAAATTAAGAGAGCCACATGATATCATCAGCTTGGTGTCCTCGGTATAGTCTGGATGAAATTTGCATGGTTAAATATCTTTACAATGGATCGCCCCCATTAATTCCTTTCAGCTTGGCTTACACACCCTTTTCAATTCAATTATAAGAAACTCAATCAAGTACTTGCCAGGTGCCAGGCACTATGTGAATCCCTGTGGTGGATACAATTATGAATGAGACAAGTTCTCACCTGGAAGTAACTAATTTGGGGGCTATTTACAGCTAATTTCTTAAAGCTTTCCCTTTTTAATTCAATGCACATCTTATATGCATATTACTAGTTATGATTTTGTTGGGCTTTTAAAGGCTTAAGAGGCAACTAGAGCACTAATTAAGTGGCCTAATTCATTTCAGAAACCTGTAGAAGTCACCTGGGGAGTGGTCCAGTGTGGAGTGGAAGCCTGCTCTGTTATGCTGTAGGCATAAGAATTTCAGGCTGACTTTATCTGTCTATGGTTTTTTCTTTCATCAGGCCTAGAACCCCCACACCCTAGAAGAGCTATGTTTTTACCAAAGTTTTCTTGTGTGTGTGTGTGTGTGTGTGTGTGTGTGTGTGTGTGTGTGTGTGGTAACGGCGATTGAACCCAGGGGCATTCTACCTCTGAGCTATGCCCCCAGCCCTATTTTTTATCCTTTATTTGGAAACAGGATCTCACTAAGTTGCGGAGGGCCTCATGAAGTAGCTGAGGCTGGCCGAGAAGCTGCAATCCTTCTGTCTCAGCCTCTCAAGTACTGGGATTATAAATGCGTGCCACCATGCCTGGCTCCTTTACCAAAGCTTTCTAAATGTAGAATTTTATAACAGGAATTCTATGTTCCATTGACCTCTTTTAACAACCAAACAAATGAAGTATATGCCTTTTGACTTGGAAAAAATATAACAACAATTACCCTTCAGCTGTAAGTAAACTTATGCAAATAATTTTCCTTATACAGAGTACTCAAGAAATTCACAGATAAGAAAACAAATAACCCAATAAAAATGGGCAAAGGATCTAAATAGACACTTCACAAAAGAAGAAATACAAATGGCCAATAAATGTATGATGAAATGTTCAACATCATTAGCAATCAGAGATATGCAAAACAAAACTACCCTGAGATTTCACCTAATCCCAATCAGAATGGTAATCATAAAAAACACAAACAACAGCCGGGTGTGGTGGTGCATGCTTGTAATCCCAGCATTCAGGAGGCTGAGACCGGAGGATCTGGGTTCGAGGCCAGCCTCAGCTACCTAGTGAGGCACTCTGCAACTTAGTGAGACCCTATTTCAAAATAAAGAATAAAAAATAGGGCTGGGGGTGTAGCTCGTAGGTAGAACACCCCTGAGTTCAATCCCTAGTACCGCAAAAAAAAAAAAAAAAAAAAAACAACACAAAAAACCCCCACAAACAACAATAAATGCTGGCAAGGGTGTGGAGAAGTGGGAACCCTAATACATTGTTGGTGGGATTGCAAATTAGTGCAACCACTTTGGAAAACAGTATGGAGGATCCTCAGACGAATGGGAATGAACCTACCATATGATCCAGCAATACCACTTCTGGGTATCTACCCAAAAGAATGGAAACCAAACTACCAGACCGATGCATGTGTATCTATGTTTATAGCAGCACAATTCACAATTACCAAACTGTGGAACCAGCCAAGATGTCCATTGACAGATGAATGGATTACAAAACTATGGGATATGTACACAATGGAATTTTACTCAGTCATAAAGAAGAACAAAATCATGTCATTTGCAGGGAAATGGGTGGAACTGGAAAACATTATGTTAACTGAGATTAGTCAGTCACAGAAAGTAAAAAATCGGGTGCTCTCCCTAATATGCAGAATCTAGGGAGAAAGTAGGTCTTAAGAAGGACTCTAGACAAAGGAGAGACCTTTGATGAGCAAAGAACTCGACCTAACTGAAGGTGATGGGGGAGAGAGGGAAACACCCTAATGCACATGATGGACATTCACAAACATATCAAAGTCAATCACTAAGCTGAACTTGAGAAGGAGGGAGGAGGGAATGGGGCCGGAATTGGGGAAGGCTTAAATGAGAGATGTGTGCATGTATGCCTCTACCAGCTTGTACCTCACAAAGATGTATGATTACAATGTACCAAGAAAAATATTAAAAAAATATTCCTCCTTCCATTCCATGTTACTGTTTCTATTAGCTGGACCTCATATTGATCTGATGTACAAACAACAGCAACATCCACCACCTACTGGTAAAGGAGGTTTCTAACTAGGAGGGACTTTGGTGTTCACAACCCTTCTTTGCTTCACGTGCTATTCCTGCTGGAGGAGCGTCAATCTCTAAAACTTGAATGTGTGTGCTGTTTCCCCAGGCTTAAACCTCCTCAGCATTTCTAAATAGATAT
>PVLC010000322.1:82759-172666 GCA_004027655.1 Graphiurus murinus
CTTTCTGGGATCAAGGCGTTGCACAAACGATAACAAACACAGTGCAGAGGTCGTCTTTCCAAATAGTGCTTTTCCTACAAACTTCCAATAACCCCTCTCTCTAGCAACCCGTCTTCCACTAGTAACCCACAAACTTTCTTCCCAGGACTTCCCCAGCAACCCGGCCAACCTCTTCCCAACCGCTTCTTCTTCCCAACCACTTCCTCCCAGAACTTCTCCCAGCAACTTCCCAGCCCAGCAACTTCCCAACCAGCCTTTCCCCAGCAGCTCTTTCAGCCGCACTTTCAGCCGCGCTCTTAGCCGTGCTCTTAGCCGTCCCTTTTAGCCGCCCTCTCTCTATGCGAGAGGTGGAGGTTTTTATACCTGCACCGGGTCTAAGCCACGAGGTGACTCATACAGCTCTCACCTGGCCCGGCCACGAGTCGGGCGTGCTGGTGCATGCGCTCTGGCGTGGCACAGCCCTAGAATGTTTATCCGGCAGCGGCTTCTGGCACTCTGCCAGGCGCCATCTAAAGGTGAGGTCTAGCCAGCCGAACTAGGCCCCCGACAGATATCCAAGATGATTCTAGTATTATTTCTGGCACCTTTCACATCTCTTGGATTTACAGACCTATTTTCAGACATTTTTCTGGTGACACCTGTACAGTTCATTGCAAACTTTTGGACTGAGAGTAACTAACAGCATCCGTGCGGAGGGACGACGTTGACTCTTCCTTGTTTGGCGGTGGTGGCTCAGTGTCAGTTTCTTCTGGGAAAGGGGCCTGTGTTCTCCAATAGCATAGTATTGAGCAGCTGCCTCAGGAGAAGGTGCAAGATGATGCCTCCCAGCCACTGCACATTTCAAGAATCTAAAAGATGGATTTCACCATGGCACTGGGAATTTGTCTTGTTGGAGTTGGGCAGTTTAAATCAAAACAGAAGAACTACTCCGGGTGAGCACATTTGGCTTGTTGCTCTGAGAAAGCTATGGTGGTCACGAGTCTCTGGATCTTGTCTACTTTATGGGGATAGTTTGGGGTTTTGGTTAATGGTAATGTAACTTTTGGTAATCAAAGATAAACTTGAGAGGAATGGTGCACAATTCACAATTGCCAAACTATGGAACCAGCCAAGATGTCCATCGACAGATGGATTACAAAACTATGGGATATGTACACAATGGACTCTAGACAAAGAAAGAGAAACCTTAGATGATCAAGGAAGTTGACTTAACTGAAGATGATGGGGGGGACACATGATGTACATTCACAAACATATCAAAGTCAATCACTAAACTGAACCTGAGAAGGAGGGAGGGCGAGGGAATGGGGCAGGAATTGGGGAAGGGTTAAATGAGAGATGTGTGCATGCATGCCTTTACCAGCTTGTACCTAACAAAGATGTATGATTACAATGCACCAATTAAAAAAATAAATAAAAATTAATTAATTAAAATAAAAAAGAAATGGTGCATGGGAAAACAATTTTTCTGCCAATGGATTGTTTTCTCCAGGCTTGACTCTTCCTAGGTACGTAGATTTGGATAAGTTACCGACCCTCACTAAGCCTCAGTTTCCTCATTTGTGCAGTGAAGATAATCCCTATCTTGTAGGGTTACTTTGAGGATAATATGTAAAGGAGCTTGTGATATGGTAAAACAGTCAGAGACAGAGTTTGGGGTGTTATATATGAATTAGAGATTGACACCTGTGAAAGGAAGAAGGAAGAATTTTGTAATTAGACCTCATTTATAACCCCCAAATGGAAATTTGGTTTCTTAACATTTGCTGTTACCTTTGCATAAAATACTCTGCCCTACAGCCTCCTATGCCTATAATAACAACCATGAAGAAAATAAAATGGTAGTGTGTTTCCCTTCCAAATCCTATTTCACTTTTTATACCTATCTATCTATCTATCTATCTATCTATCTATCTATCTATCTATCTATCTATTTATTGCAGTACTGGGGATGGAACCTAGAGGTATTCTACCTCTGAGCTACACCCCTCAGCCCTATTTTATTCTTTATTTTGAAACAGGGTCTCACTAAGTTACAGAGTGCCTCACTAAGTAGCTGAGGTTGGCGAGAACCCAGATCCTCCCGTCTCAGCCTCCCAAGTATTGGGATTACAAGCGTGCACCACCACGCCTGGCTTATTTTTATTTACTTTAGAATTTTATTGGTGCAATATGATTATATATCAGTGTGAGATTCAGGGTGATGAATTCATATATGTACACAACTTATCTTGGTTTGGTTCCCTCCTAACCCTATCCAGTTCCCCCCTCCTCCCTCCCCATACATACTAGTTTTGTTATTGGTGATACCTTCATATACGGACATATGATTATTTGGTCTGTTTCTTTCCTGAAGTCTCCTTTTCCCTCTCTTTCTCCTTCCCCCACCCTCTTCCACTGTCCTACTGGTCTCACTCTGTATTATCATGAAGTTCCTTTTCTTTCTAGCATCCACACATCAAATGAATAAGTTTCTGTGCAGCAAAGAAAACAATGAAGAACATGAAGAGAGAGCCTACGGAATGGAAGAAAATCTTTGCCAGCTATTCCTCTGATAGAGGACTAATATCTAGAGCATATAAACACTCAAAAAACAACACCAAAAAGTAACCCAATCAAGAAATGGGCAATTGAATTGAATAGAAACATCTCAAATCAAGAAATACAAATGGCCAACAAATATATGAAAAATGTTCATTATCATTAGCAATCAGGGAAATAAATGCAAATCAAAACTACACCGAGATTCCATAAAACTCTGATTAGAATGGCAATCATCAAGGATACAAACAATAATAAATGCTAACGAGGATGTGGGGGAGGGGTGAAGAACACTTATGTTTATATACTGTTGGTGGGATTGTAAATCAGTATAGCCACCATGGGAATCAGTATGGAGGTTCCTCAAAAGACTAGGAATGGAACCACCATATGATCCAGCTATACCACTCCTATTTCATTTTTATTTTTTTTTAATCACCATTCATTGCTTTCCCTAGAAAAAGTCTCCTCAAATGTGAAGCTTCTTAACCTGTCACTTCAGGATCTCTATGATCTTCCTAGCGCTTTGTGCATTTTCAACTTTTGTGCCTTACCAGCCTCTAGCACACTGGGCTCTCCGTTATTTCAATTGAGGTGTATTCACTCCCACATTACCTTTTCCTTATGTCATTTGTCCTGCCCTCCTGGCTTCCCTTCACCCATTCAAATGCTTCCTCTTCCTCATGGAGAAACTCTAGTGCATGTCCCTCTGAGATTTTCCAGGTTTCTTCTAGTTTAGAGTGTTTCCTCTTTTGAGTTCCTAGTTCTGATACTTAGACCTACTTCATATGAGAAAGCCTTGTAATGCCTTTCATTTCATTGTCATGCATTGTTATTACATGCACTGTTGTTAAATTCATTATACACATTGGTGTAAAGTGTCTTCTATGTTTCTGGCCCTGTTCAAGGAACTGAGGATACAGTAGTGAACAAAGAGGTCAGTGGCCGCTCTCCAGGAGGAGATAATATATGTATGTATGTATCATGTTTCTAAAACTTTCCACTTGATGATCACTATTACCCTCACATTTGGTGAGTTAGTTATTATTACTCCCACACATATATGGATATATATTATATGTATATATGCATATATGTATATTATATGTATATATATCCAATGGGTAGAGATAGACGGAAACAAACGAGGAAATGAATAATTTCAAGTAGTGATAAGAACAATGAAAAATAAAGCAGTAAAATAAGAGATGAAAGGGAGACAGACACACTACAATTTTATTTTCTTCATGGTCTTTGTCGTATAGGCAAAAGAAGGTTCTAGGATAAGAGCCTTTCAGGCAGAGGGAACAGGAAATGTTAAGGCCTCGTGCTTCCTTTTTGTTTAGAGTGTGGGATCTTACTACTAAAAAGTTTATAAGGAAAAATACACAGAGAAGACCTGTTAGGTATTTGGCTATTGAAATAGTTGCATCTTGCACGGATCAGCGCAAGTCACTCTTATTTTGCTTTATAAATTGCAAGGCTACACAAACAAACATGTTTCCAAAACTTTCCACTTGATGATCACAATTACCCTCATGTTTGGTGAGTTAGTTATTATTACTCCCATTTCATCTGAGGCAACTGAGTTGTTAAATGACTTGCCCACAATCTCCTATTTAATTTTTGTTGGGTGGGTCCCATATCCCCCACCAGAATGGGAATTCACCTAGTTAGGGATCTTGACATGAGAGGAATGCAAAGAATGCTGGAGATGGCTCATCACTTTCACTTCCACCTCTGCCTCCTACTTGCTGTGGAATCTTGGGCAACTTATCATCTCAGCCCCCTGGGCCTGCTTTCTTCTTTGTAAAATAGAGGTACTATCTCGAAGGGCTGTTTTACACAATGAGGATAATGCATAGAAAGTAACTAGCATAGCATTTGGCACATTAATAGATGGTGGCAGTTCTTATTACAATAAATACAGTAACCATTATAGTAGTCCTAAAATAATGCTTTTTAAGGTCATACTTCACTCCATTTATGTTACATACAAGGCACCATTAGCTATTGGAATGATATTCTTTCCTATGCCAGAATTGACCTCCATACATAGCACACATCAAATCATTTACGACATAGTATTTTGTGAGAGTTTGATCGAAAAGAACCTACAAAAGCACAGTAGATGCTCAATTATTATGGTTGTTATTATGTGAACCATTATTTCCCAGGTTGCCTAGCATTGTGCTGAAGACACAGATGGTCAGTATTAAATGAGCAAATGAATAAATAAGTTTTAAACGAAATAGCTTTATTTAGTTGCCATTAAAATAGAAGCAAATGAATCAATTCTTGGTTTTCCTCTGTTTTTTTTTCCTGGTATCTCTATGGCCATCTTTTTTTAATGTGCTTTTATTAGTGCATTATCATCTCACATCATAATGTAAGTCATGTTCACACTGAAATACTCCATGGCCATCTTCACCAACCTGATGGGAAAAAGCATGCCTTCATCCTGCCCTCTCTGCATTCCCATTGGTTATTGTGCTTAGTTTAATTCTTTGTACAAAGTGAGCAATCAATAAATACATGCTAGCCGGGTGTGGTGGCGCACGCTTGTAATCCCAGCATTTGGGAGGCTGAGACCAGAGGATCCGGGTTCTCGGCCAGCCTCAGCTACCTAGTGAGGCACTCCTCAACTTAGTGAGACCTGATTTCAAAATAAAGAATAAAAAATAGGGCTGGGGGTGTAGCTCGGAGGTAGAACACCCCTGAGTTCAATTCCCAGTACCGCAAAAAAAAAAAAATTAAAAATAAATAAATAAATACATGCTAAGTCAATCATCAGTCACTTGTTTAGAGGCTCGTGTGTATGTGTGTGTGTGTGTGTGTGTGTGTGTGTGTGTGTGTGTGTGTTACTAGGGATTGAACCCAGGGGCATTATGCCTCTGAACTACACCCCCAGTCTTATTTTATTTTTTGAAATAGGGCCTTGCTGAGTTGCTGAGGCTTGTCACAAACCTGTAATCCTCCTAGGATTATAGGTACTAGGATTATAGGTGTGCACCACCACACTGGCCAAAGGCTCATTTCTAACAGATAAAATTCTGTGATACTTGAATGACTCATACCTTATACATAAATGGAATTCTTTGAAGGAGAACTGAGTCTGAGGGCTTTGGAAATTTGATGATGGACTTCATGATTCTGAGTCAAGTTGAATACGTGACATACAGCAAGCACTTGACACATAGTTGTTGAAGGGAGTGAATATTGAGTTAATGCATCCTTTACTCTTACTACTAGAGTCTTCTCCTTGTAACCATATGTCGCAGCAGGGAAGTCCAAATCCTTTCTTTGTTTTTCAAGTGCTTAGAGCCAAAGGCATTGCCCAGAGGCTCCCTTAGGCAGCCAGCATCCGAGTTGAATGCCATTAGACAGGTCTCTCAACACAGCAATTTGGCCTTTGGGTCATCTGATGCCTCATTTTTTTTTCTGATAACTGTTCTGCCCACGGCAGCAAGAAACAGAATGTGTTCGACATTGGCTCAGAGGGTTCTTTTGCCCATGGGTACAGCCTACCTAGAGAGCCGGCGGGGTGGGGCCACACTTCCACCTCCAGGGACAATAAGCTCTGAAAGTGAGCTGTGACCAAAATTGAGAACTTTCTTGAACTAGCAGTGGAATGCGGTTAACCCTATTAGGTCTGCAGTTTGCAAACTATAAATAGAATTTGGGTCTCTCCACGTGAAAAAAAAAGCCATTTGTTTTCAGGATAAGTATGTGTTTGTGGCCTGGGTGAGGAGGAGGCAATTCTGTTTTAAGGATATTAGGCATGATTTAAAGGGCTTTCTATTGCTTATAATAGGTTTTCATTTTTGCTGATTGAATTTATTTGCTTCTGAGACTGGTGTGCAAGCTCCTGGTTGGGGGTGGGTGTATGTGACCTTTTTAACTTTGTAGCACTTTAATGCAAACGAAATTTAAGGGAGGAGGGGGAAACAAGCAAAATCAACCTAACGACAATGAAATCATTTTCTAAATATGTTTACAATCAAATATCTCCCTCGATAATTTGATTTGTAGGAAATGGCAGAGTGCAGCATTTTATACAGAAGCTTTTCAATAATTCATCCTCATCTCATTGATGTGCAAGCCTTTGGCTAGGTTGGTGAGTGCAATAGGTGCTCTGGCACAGGGGAGAAATTCATTTGAGCCCTGAAATCAATGTACCCCCTGTCTGACCCACCTGTCTAAAGCTGCTCTGGTCTGCAACTGGAGACTTTTCAACTTAATTAGACTCCTGTGGTACCCCTTTCCAGGGTACTGGGGGCATTTGGAAATTGTACTTTTACTTCATTTACTTTAGGGGGGGATATTTATATTTGCACAATCCTTATTAAGTTGTCCAAATGATTCAACTGTTTCGTAGAAACTTCTGGAAAATGGGCACTCTCCAGTGTTCACTTGTGAGAGCATGAGGAAATGGAGAAAAGTGGGAAGTGGCTATTGGAGGAAGATCTTCCACTAGCAGAAGAGGTAAGGTTCCCACCTGGTCACGAGGTCAATCAAACTTGAATGCATGAGTCAGGAAGAGACCAAGGGACGCTTGAAACCCTCCAGGCTTGAAAGAGCATTTCAAAGGAATCTCCTGCCTGGACTGGTGACACACACCTGTAATCCCAGTACTTGGGAGGCTAAGACAGGAGGATCGCAGGTTGGAAGCTAGCCTCAGCAAGTTAGCAAGGCCCTCATCAGTGTAGCAAGACCCTGTTCCAAAATAAAAATTAGGAATGGTGGTATAGCTTGGAGGTAGAGTATCCCTGGGTTCAATCTTTGGCACTCATCCCCCACCCCCCGTCAACAAAAGTAGTCTTTTTCCTGGGAAGTTGCACTCAGAAGGTGGCTCCTTGTGAACTTCTGTAACATAGGCTCTCCCTGGCTCTTGGGTGGAGGTGGGGGAATGGCTTTCTAAGCTAGCTCCTGGAGCAGGAGGAGTCAGAGTAGAGAGGAGGTGAGTAGGGAGAAAATGGCTGGACATACGCCGTCAACTCAACCAGAGCCCCAGAGTCCTCAGGCAGAAGTGTGCTGAGGCTTTGGCGCTCAGAGTAGCCAGACAGTGATTACCTCCTTTGTAATACTAGACAGGAGACATGAAGTTTGCTATTGTGCTGCTGCCGCTCTGCAACTTTGTGAAGCCATTGATCTGACTTCAATGAACCATAATACTATTGATTTGGTGTCAGATCACTGGAAGGCAGTTGAGTGACAGCCCAAGTGGATGTGATGTTACATTTAAATTGTCCTTTTGTTTGCTTTCTAGTTGTCAAAACCTCTTGATAGAACGCGTGCTGCCAAGTTGCCTGTGCAGTCCTTATTAGAGTTCAAGTGCCAAGAGCATGTGCTGCATCATTAAACAAAGTGTGTGGCTCTTGGCCAGATTCTGTTGGTTAAAAATGCATAGTATTCGGTGAGCCTCATTTTCTCTGACTGCCTCCAAAAGGCGTAGTGTTGTGTCCTCTTAAGCTGGAGAGGGTTGAAGCAAATCATCCTTCACCCTCCACTCCATCTTACTGGTAACTGGGACTCCTGTGCATCTCAACCACATGCCTGGCTGTGCTGGGACTGAGAACAAGTTTTATGGTAAGAGAACGCAGCAGGTAGAAAAGTATCTTGGGCCATCTCAAGGGAAGTGGAAAGCCAATCAGCAGAATAAGGCTGGCACCTTCCCCCCAGGGTACAGTTCCCAACCTGCACTCGTATGGGGCGCAATATGTGAAGTGGTGTCACAGTGAGGACACAGGGTGGGGAACCGAGATAGGGGAGCTTGTGGAGAGTGATCCTTGATGCATTTCAATGAGACAGCAGTTTTGATTTGGTGATTATGCATTGAGCAGCCACTAGGCAACAGACATCGTGCTTGGTCAAAGGGACACACTAGTGAATCAGTACAAGACGGCGTCTGTGCATAATACCTAGTTTAGGAAGGAAAGACCAAACAAATCTAATGAAGACTCCTAGATGTAATGACAGAAAAAGGGAGGCAGTATAATGTGGTGAAAATGACATGGGCTTTGAAGTGTGCTGGGTCTGCAATTGAATTTCAATTAGCTATTTGTTTTTGGGCAAATTACTTCTTTTCTTTGAGCCTTAGTTTCCTCCCCTGTAAATGATGATGATGATAATACATACTTCAAAGGCTTGTTATTCGGATGAAATGGGAATACACATACTGCGATACCAGCTCAGTGCCTGATGTTAGTAGGTACATAATTGTAGTAGGAATGCAGAGTGGGATAGCGGTGGTAGAGAAAAGAACATAGGGAGAGTCATGAACAAAGGTGAGGATTCGTGGCCCGTGAGGAGCCTGATGCAGGCATAGCAGGGAGAAATGATGTCAGCCAAGATGAGAGTGGTAGCAGTGGAGAACCGGAGGGACAACGGTTGATGTTAGAAAGGTGGGATGAATATAGGAGTGGAACGGCTAAGCTCCAAGCTTCTTACTAGGATAATTGGGGGATAATGGTTCACTTTATGAATTCAAGAATAAGAGAAGAGGATTTGGAAGCTGGTACATGTAGGCACATACTTTGAATCCCAGTTCTTAGGAGGTTGAGACAGGAGAACCACAGGTTTGAGGACAGCCTCAGCAACTTAGCAAAGCCCGTTGCCACTTAGCAAGACCTTGTTTCAAAAAATAAAATAAAATAAAAGAGGTCTGGGAGTGTAAATTGGTGGTAGAATGCTCCTGGTGTCAATCCCCAGGAAGGCACACACACAAAAGCAATGAGTATTTGGTGTAAATTAAATATGAAATGTCTATGAGATTATCAAGTATGTATGAGATGCCCAGTAAGGATGCCATTAGATATAGAAATACAGAGCTCAGTGGAGAGTTCAGAACCTGAGATACAGACTTGGAAGTCATCTGTGTGATGACTGAGATTTTAACTCTAAGCTACTTCATTGTTTTAGTCTGTTCAGGTAAGACATAACAAAATGCTTTAGATTGGGTAACTTATGAACAATAGGAACTGACTACTTACAGTTCTGGAGGCTGAGAAGTCCAAGGTCAAGGTGCCAGCACATTTGGTATCTGGTCAGAGCCTGTTCCTCATTAGATGGAGAAATGGTCAAATGTGCCTCCTTGGGTTTCTTTTATAAGGACACGCTTCCCATCCATGAAGGCTCCACCCTCATGATGTAATCACTTCCTAAAGGCCCCACTACTTCATACCATTGAATTCGGGATTAGGTTTTAATTGGGGGGGTGGACATAAACATTCAGACCATAGCACTTTTTTTTTTTGAGATTGGGGGTTGAATCCAGGAGCATTTTACCTCTGAGCTACACTCCCAGCTCTTTATTTTATTTTATTTTTATTGTTTTATTTTATTTTTTTTTTTGCGGTACTGGAGATGGAACCCAGGGGCATTCTACCTCAGAGCCACACCCCAGCCCTATTTTTTATTCTTTATTTGGAAACAGGGTCTCACTAAGTTGCGGAGTGCCTCACTAAGTAGCTGAGGCTGGCCACAAACCTGGATCCTCCGGTCTCAGCCTCCCAAGTACTGGGATGACAAGCGTGCGCCGCCACGCCCAGCTTATTTTTTAAAATTTTGAAACAAGATTTCACTAAGTTTGCTGAAGCTGGCTTCAAACCTAAGATCCTGCTGTCTTGGCCACGAACCTACGATTCTCCTATTTCAGCCTCCCAAGCACTGGGATTACAAGTGTGCACCACCCTGCCTGATCTAGATCATAGCACTTCTGAAGAGAGAATGAAGTGAGAAGAGAGTAAAGGATAGGTTCATGGAGGCACAACTTGCCAGTCTTTTCCTATTATGTTCGAGACTATTCCTGCTTTCCCAGACAGGGATTTATGGGGTTCATTATACATTTTGTAGGATTTTTTTCTATTGGGTAACTGACTTATAAGTCTCCTGTGAAATGAGTAGGTAGCTGGCATTTCAATATGCCTGTAGTTTTAAACAGATGGGAGCACAGAAGTCTAGGGAACGGTGGTGAAATCGTCAAAGTCACCCAGCTGATACCAAACTCAGGACTCCTTCTTGCCCACCTGCCCATGTCAATGCCTTCTTCGCATTCCTGATTGAAACGCAGCCATCCAGGCCTTTGAATCTGATAATGGCATTGTGAAATTCACTGGCTTGATCTCTTTGTCTGGGATGGCATAAGTTGTTATTTAGGGCTGTTCCTGCTGGGAGGGGAGGGCGACAGGTAGGGACTGGCAAAGGTCTATTTTTGAGCATGAATTGTCACCATAGGCAGAACAAATAAAAAAGAAATCCGTGGGACATGATGACATTATGCTGTTGGGGAGCAAAGAAAGAGGAATGAGAGAGGGGAGAGCTGACAGAAGTGGACATGTTATTGGGAGTAAAAAGGCACTGAGCAAAATAGTGTTCAAAGAGCCCAGCATGAAGTGAGAATCCCAGGAGGCCAGAGAAAGAGTCACAGACAGAAGTTGGGGAGCCAGTGCGTACATGTGCATGCGTGCATGTGTGTGTGCGTGTGTGTGTGCGCACAGCAAGAGGCTTGTTTATTTCCCCTTGGGTTTATTCAGAGATTTGTTAATGAAGGCCCAGCAGCAGAAGATGTGCAGTCCATTGAAGAATGACAAGGGCTGCTAATCCAGAATTTACCTATGCTTGCCGGAGGTGGAAGAAAGCCCCTGCTACTAAATTATTTCAAGTGAACACCCTAGGTCAAGTAGGGATGAGTCGTCTGACTGGGCCAAATCTTTGAGTTAATGCTTTGGCCCATGACAGTAGAAGTAAAAGTCTGAACTGGATTTCCATATTTGTCTAGTGTACACCAAGGCATGACCCCGAGCTGAAGATTGAAGTCTCTGTTTGTTTAAGGAGGCATGTGGAATTTCAATGAGCTTCATTTTCATGATCGAGTGGCTGAAATGTGACCCCTAATCACACCGGGAGGTGGAATAGGCTTTGTGCTAGCTGCTCTCAGGGGGTGAACTTGAACTCTTTGGCATGAGCCCGTATAACACTTAGGCCGTACTGATTCTGTACTTTTCCCATCATCCCCAGTCAATGGAGGAATCTCAACTCTGAGCAACAGGAGGTTAAATACTGGTTGATGGGAATGTTTGTTTGCTTGGTTTCTCTCCTAATCTCAACGCTGGGAGCAGGTGCCTGCCTGGCAGTTCTGGAGCCCTGGACCATCTCCGAACAGCTACAGTCACGTGTCTCCAACACACAGCCTCTCCACAGGGTCTTTCTGCTTGGCAGACCTGCCATAGCCTGGTAAACAGGACTCACCAGCTAGCATCTGCTCTCTGGAAACTAGTCTGTGAGTCTCGCCTCAGTTCCCTGGCTAACCTGCTGCAGACAGACACAAGGTCCCTGGTAGGATCAATGGAAATGGGCTTTGCTTGTAGAAAGAATTGCTCAACTCCAGACCCCCTCGATTTTTTTTTACCTTTTTCCTCCAGCATCCTTTACCAATGTTCCTAAGCATCTCTTTGTTGTATGCTCTAGTCCTGGCCAAATTAACACCCAGAAGTTTTAAGCACTGGAATGATTATGGTTCTCCTTATATGTAACTCAAAAGTAAAAAATTATCCTGACCTGGAAAATAACCAGAGAGAGTAAAAAAAAAATCGGAGTCTGATGTCACGACTGCCTTACTTTTAAAATAGCAAATAAATATAAGGAAGAACAAAATTATGCCATTTTCAGGAAAATGGATGAAGCTAGAGAATATTATGCTTAGATCAGCAAGTCTCAGAAAGTCAAGGGCTGTGTGTTTTCTCTCATATGTGGGAAGAAAATAGGAAATGAAAGAGACTTTAGATAAATGAGGATAGAGACCAGTAGAATGATGGAAAGGGCCTAGAGGAGGGGTGGGGAGGAGAGGTGAAAAAGGAGGATTGAGGAAGGAAACAGTTCAAATAATGTTATGCCCATATGTGAAGGTATCCCTACCAATCTCGCCAAAATCTCCAGAGAGGAGGAAGGGCAGTGGGGTGGGATGCGGAAGGAAACACACCAAGCTCTGTGTGAATGCATGTTTGCATCACGTTGAGTCTCGCTATGATGTAGGATTACAGTGCACTGATAAAAGCATAAAAATAAAAAAATAGCAACTACGAAATGACTTAAAAATCTTTTGGTAAACTTAGATAATTTGGTTATTACTCCATGTTGACCCTAACAGCACTGCAGGAGAGAGGCTATTTTGGCAGAGACCACCTGAACTCTATACGCAGCAATTGCATATTCCAAAGCTCATAACCTCCTTCTCCAACGTATTTTAGAGATTGTTCTGAACAAATATCCCCTTGCCAGATGCTCCAGTCTGACTCTAGTAAGCCTATGTCATCATTCAAACTAGTTGTTTCTCTTCTGGGAAGAACCAAAGAAATCCCAATTGCAAAGACTGGTCCAAATCGACTGAGCTACCTGGTTCCCTCTTAACGCTTAATTAGCAAAGTCAGTCTAGTTAATCAAAGAAGATGATCATCCTGACATCCCAAATTCATCAAATTTACATTTTCCTTATAGGTGTGATTTAACACCTAGCTGTGTTTTCGGAGAACTGCTACCAGATTGTTGGCTTGGGTACTAATTTTCATATGAAACAATTCTCCCTTTCCTTTGAACAAAGCCTTTACTGATGTGTAGGTGGTGTGGGCTGGAAGATAGGATGGATTTTCTCAGTCCTGTAGTGTGGCAGAACAATCCATCACTAAGTACACAGAGGACTCAAGGGGAACCACTCAAGGATTAGCCCAAAGGGGTATTTCTTGATTTGTTCTCTGTGTTGTGTTTCTTTTCATTTTAGTGGAGGTAAAAGTGTTGCTGATGTGAGATACACTTCTTCCCACATGAGCATGTGGAACACCCACATCCAACTTTCCCGAACCAAGTGGAAAGATATAAAGCCTCCAGCAGAAGGAAGCTATAACCAAGAACATTGCATTTATTCAACTTAACCCCAAGCTCGCTGTTGATTAGCCTTAAATAATGATAAACTTACTGGTATACTTCCCTCTACATATGATTCAAGGGAATTTGAACAGAACACACTACACTGTGTATTCAATTATTAAATGAGTCTTGGATATACAGGCAGCTACTTGAAGTGGCCAGAGACCGATCTTACCATGGCTAAAGGTTTATGTCTATACTATGGGAAATAAGATGGGATGGTGTTTGGATGAATTCCTGTTCTGGAAAAATACTTCAAAGTCTATGTTTCATTACTGTGGTTCAGTAGGTTTATTTGTATTTAAAGGATAGCACATTTTATTTTTTAAAGGTGATTACCTCTGAAATGTCTATTATTTATATTAAATAATACAACGTATATACGTTAGGTTAGTTTATGGAAACCCACCCTGGAGGTTTTTTTTGTTTGTTTGTTTTGTTTCTTGCGGTACTGGGGATTGAACTCAGGGGCATTCTACCTCCAAGCTATACCCCCAGCCCTATTTTTTATTATTTATTTTGAAACCGAGTCTCACTAAGTTGCGGAGTGCCTCACTAGGTAGCTGAGGCTTGCCGCGAACCCGGATCCTCCGGTCTCAGCCTCCCAAATGCTGGGATTACAAGCGTGCGCCACCACGCCCAGCTCCACCCTGGAGTTTTATAGCACATATTTTGGCTTCCTTTTAACTGTCATTCCTATAGCAAGTGACCAACCACAAATACCATTAGTGAATTTGACTTCTAATTTGGAGAGGAGAAATAAACTACTTCTCCATCTTTAAACTGGTCCTGGAATCATAAATAGCAGTACAAAATTCCATAGGTACACACTGTTTTCCCCAAAGAAATATTTATAATTGTGTGATAGGCATGGCCAAAAGGATGATTGCCAGTTTACTGATAAGGAAACTGAGGCACAGGCAGATTAAGTGACCTTTCTTGTTTAGTGAATAGAATAGTGCATCCCCACCTCAAAAGTTTTGTTCACCCAGAACATGTGCATTTGGCCTCCTTTGGAAATAAGACCTTTGCAGATGTCATCAAGTTAAGGTAAAGTCACACCAGATTAGGGTAGGCCCTAAATCAAATGACTCATGTCTTTATAGTGGGAAAGGTTTGGAGACACAGAGACAGTGTGATGGGAAGAAGGCTATGTGATGGGCGAGGCAGAGATAAGAGCAGTGGATGCAGCAGTAACCCAAGGAACACCAAGGACTCCCCCCACAACTAAAATGGAGGAGGGAGGCATGGACCAGAACCTTCGCTAGAGTCTTTCCCTAGAGCATGGCTCTTTGGAAAACTTGATTTTATACTTGTAGCTTCCTGAATTGTGAGAAAATTAACGTCTGTTGTTTTAAGTTGCCTAGTTCGTAGTAATTTTTTATGGAAGCCCTGGGAAACTAGTCCACCAGGATTTCACAGATAGAGCCCATGCATCAGGTATGGCATTTCTGAACACTAATGTAGTGCTTACTTCTCCAGGACACTTTGATGTCTCTTTATGAGCCTACCTGCCTGCCTTCTTCCCTTCCCCTCTTCCCTTCCCTTCCCTTCCCTTCCCTTCCCTTCCCTTCCCTTCCCTTCCCTTCCTTTACTGGGGATTGAACCCAGGGGTGTTCTACCTCTAAACTACACTCCCAGCCCTTTTTTGTTTTTATTTTGAAGCAGGGTCTCACTAAATTGCTGAGGCTGGCTTCAAACCTCCACTCTTCCTGTGCCAGTCTCCCAAGTACTGGGATTACAGGCCTACACTATCACTCTTGGCTGTGTGTCACACTTTCACCAGTAAATAATTTAAAAAAATCATTATCTTTGGAATTTATGGCATTTCATCATTTAGGGTATTGTAATTATAAGGGAGGTAGGTGACTGATTGGAATGTTAAGGGGGTAACAGTATAAAAATCCCATAGATGCTGTCCAGAGGCAAAATTTGCTGTCTTGGGCAATCTATGTCATGTGGAGAACATATTCCTCCTCTCTGGTTTCCCCCACTGAGACTGTCTCAAAACAGAGCTATAATGAGCACTAGCTATCTCTGCTGGCAACCTATGATACAATTATGATAATGATGATGATAAACATTTATTAAGCACCCACAGTGTAAGGTGTTACTTGTTCAAAAATACATAAAAGCCCTGATCCCCATTATCATAATGTTAACCATGGTATTGGTACAATGTAGGAATTGGTACTTTCAGGTCAGTTAATACTTTAAGCTGATCTGCTTGGACAACAGACTGTCATCCCACATATTTATGAATTTCTCTTTTGAACTCTTCTATTGTTTCAGTCTCCCGTGATTACACTGTGCTTGGATACCATAGGAAGGATGGACTCTGGATTATTTGGAATTATCATAATCATCAAAAAATATTTACTAATTTATCACTGAGGAAACTGAGACGGGGGCAGATTGACATTTGCAGGCACAGTGCATTGAACACTGTTTCCCTCCGATTCATGTCCCTCTAGAACCTGGAAATTTGACTTTATTTAGAAGTAGAGACTTTGCAAAGTTAATCAAATTAAAAGGAGGTTATACCAAGTTTGGTATGTTGTTTTGGCCACTCTGAATTATTGAAAATGTCATAGATTTCTCTGTTTCTAGATTTCCCTGCTGTTTCCTTGAAGCTGGTGGCAGTCTTGCTGTTAAGAAGAACTGGTGATGATGGTCTTAGAACCCTATATCTTAGAGCCAGGTGTGGTGGCGCACGCTTGTAATCCCAGCATTCGGGAGGCTGAGACCGGAGGATCTGGGTTCGCGGCCAGCCTCAGCTACCTAGTGAGGCACTCTGCAACTTAGTGAGACTCAGTTTCAAAATAAAGAATAAAAAATAGGGCTGGGGGTATAGCTCAAAGGTAGAATGCCCCTGAGTTCAATCCCCAGTTCCGCAAAAAAACAAAAAACAAAAAAAAACATATATCTTAAAAGTTGTAAGGGACCTCAAGACATTATGGTAAACTGCCTGCTGTAGGGAGCTTAGCTATTATTATTTCTACTTTCTAGGTGAAATAATCAAAGAGAATTCTGGCAACCTAGTAATGATAATACACTTCATTAGTAGCAGATAATATCCAACATTCTGAGTACTTTCTATGTGTCAGAAACTGTGTCAAATATTTTATGTGTAAAATCACATTTAATTTCTACAACAACCATATGAGGCAGGTACTATATTAACCTGTTTTAAAGAAAAGAGAACTGAAACAGGAAGATTAAGTAATTTGCCCAAGGCAATACTGCTACTAAGTTATCAGAACTAGGTATCTACATCTTAGCACAGATGCCAATGTGAATCTAGAAAATCTTGTTCCCGATCCTAAGCATTTAATCATCATATTGTACTGTTTAGTGTTAAAGGTATGCTATGAATCAAGTTCTCCTGCCTTAGTAGTTTAATGAAGTGTTCCTCAATCATTGTGTAGGGCCTATAAATCTATACATACTCCAAGCATTATCTTCACACTAAAATTAATGCCCTCAACTAATAGTATTCAATTAATCTTGGCAGTATTTGAACAAATAAAATATAAATTCATTAAAAGCATTATTCAATTAAAAGTGGCTTCTCATCACAATTCATCTTGTTAAATCAGTGGCTACTAAAAGAATGACCACTCTTTTGTGGATGTCTGACGTATTTCCATCTGGAAAGACGTCTTTATATTCATGAAGTTTGGGGACCACAGGATCTTAGTTCAGACAACAGTAATGAAATAAGGTAGACTGTGTGGCTTAGACAACGAAGATGTATTTCCCACAGTTTGGATGCTCGAAAGCACTAGTTCTATTTCTGGTTTGCAGATGGCTGCCTTCTTGCTGGTCCTCATGTGGTAGAAAGAGAGAGCTCATCTGTCCCATGTTTCTTCTTCTAAGGGTACTAACCTTCACCATGAGGGCTCTACCTTCATAACCTAATTACCTCCCAAAGTCCCCAACTCTAAATGGAGTCTCATTGAGATTAGGGCTTCAGTGTATGAATGTCAGGGGGACACAAACATTCGGGCCATAGTGACAGGTATCGTAGAAAAAGTTGACTTTGGAGTCAGACAGATCTGGCTTTGAGTCTTGGCTTCTGTTTACTTCCTAGATCTAGATGAGTGTCCTTGGACAGGTGTCTTAATCATCTGTGCTTCAGTTTGCTCCTCAGTAAAATGGTTATTCTGAAACATATCTCACAGAAATGTTGGGGTTCTCAGATGCAACAGTATATGTGAGAGTAATTTGGAATAAAATGAAAATTTCTAGGAATATAGGAGATTGTTGCTGTTCACCTACAACATTCAAGGAATTGGCTTTAGTCCTGCATACTTCTTTACATTCATTTTGCTTGTGGTCTTTTTGTATACCTTTCTTTTTTTCCTTCTTTTTTTTTGTGGTACTAGGGATTGAACCCAGGGGCACTCTCCTTCTGAGTTATACCCCAGCCCTATTTTACTTTTTATTTTGAGACAGGATCTCACTAAGCTGCTAAGGGCCTCGCTAAGTCTCTGAGGCAGACCTTGAATCTGCTATCCTCTTGTCTTGGCCTCCCAAGTACTGGGATTGCAGGTGTGTACCACCACACCTGGCTTTGTCTTCCTTCCTTCCTTCCTTCCTTCCTTCCTTCCTTCCTTCCTTCCTTCCTTCCTTCCTTCCTTCTTCTTCTTTCCTTTTTTTTATGGTACTACGGATTAAATTAAGCACCATTATACCTCTGAACTACAAGTCCAGCCCTTTTGTTTTGTTTTTGAAACAGGGTCTTGGTAGGTTTCTGAGAGTCTTACTATGTTTCTGAGGCTGTCCTTGAAAATCTGCAATCTTCCTGTCTCAGCCTCTCAAGTACTGACATTACAGGGGTGCACCACCACACTGGGCCTGTATACCTTTCTTTACCATTGTCACTACCATGGTGCGAAACGTAGGGAAAGAGTCAATTTTCAAGAAAGTAATATCCATAATTAGCAATAAACTATCTCCACTTTCCAGTCATGCCTGGAGTAGCACATTGTAGGCGTTACTTTGGGTGGTGGAGAAGAAAAGAGACGGCATCCCAGCCCTTCTACAGGTTCGACTTCGGCCTACCACTTAGAGTAGGTCAAAGCCACTTTGGCAGGCTTTGCATCATTTTATGTAGGCTGAGAACTAGGGATGGAAGAACAGGGCCCAGCCAAAGAGAAGGATTGCAATTTCTGTCTCTCTCCTTCATTTCTCTCCTTTCCTTTCCCAGCTTTCCAATCTCCACTGGGAACACTAATTTCTGAAAAAGCAGCTCATCAAAGAACAGATCAGATCCATATCTGGGCTTCCAAGTGACATGAAAATGGCCTGGGACCTACATAACACAGATACCATTGTGGAGTGGCTGGGCAGACCATGCCTGTCAGAAACCCAAGGCCCTTGGTGGATTGGTGACTGGACCAGAGCAGGGATAAGGTTGAAGGAACCTCAGATCCAACCCCAAGTCTAACTTAGCCACTGGTTTCGACTTTTACTGGTGAGATCCTAGCCATTTGTAACTCTTTTTTTTTTTTTTTTTTTTTTTGTGGTACTGGGGATTGAACTCAGGGGCATTCTACCTCCGAGCTATACCCCAAGCCCTATTTTTTATTCTTTATTTTGAAACCGAGTCTCACTAAGTTGCGAAGTGCCTCGCTAGGTAGCTGAGGCTGGCTATGAACCCAGATCCTCCTGTCTCAGCCTCTCAAATGCTGGGATGACAAGCACGCCACCACGCCCGGCTCCATTTGTAACTCTTGAGCTGCTTCAAGCCTTAGTGGTTAGCCTCGGCTTCTGGAAATAGGTGTCTACTCTCCACACCCTCCACCACCTGGGTCTGGGGATACTTCAGCAGGGGTTGTCTTTATCTCACTCCTAGAAGCTAGTCACCCACAGACGAAATGCTGAATTTATGCTCTTGTCTGGGAAAAATCCTTTTATCTGAAAGTTTCCTTCCTAATTCTTGGGGAGGTACTTGATGATGGAATGGGGTGTGGTTTCTGGGGTACTGAATAAAATTTATAAGGTTGACAGTAATGAATCCTTATACAGGCTTTTTATACTCTTTGCCAGCCACAGCTATCCATTAATAAAACAGTGCCTTAGTTAACCTAGGTCTGATCAGTGCTAGGACATGATTAATTTGTGTCTGAACTGTACTCCAGCTCTTCACATGCATTCACTTCTCATCTGAGAACATGTATGTATCAAAAGAGACCAAGAGATTCCTTGTTAATTACACTAGGTGTCCACAGTCAGTGCTTTATAAGACCCAGAAAGCATGGGAAAACTGATTGGCTACGCTAGCTTCCTCTCATCACCCTATGCTGAGGGCTTTGTTATTTACTTGCTTGGTTACATCTGAACCACTGCTTCCTGGTATGGGGCTACCATAATCCATCTTTGTGCCATACTTTGGTTGTGGGACTTAGCAGAAGATAAAAATTACTTTAGTTGCATAGTCTGCTACATTCTTTGTGCTCAAGGAGAGAGGAGGTATTATCTTTTTAAAGATTTGGGATACCTATTATAAGATGAGTAGGTCTTTGTCTTGGACCCTTGATGCTACTGTGACAAAATACCTGAGTTTGTGTAATTTACAAAGAACAGAAATTTATGCCTCACAGCTCTGTTGCTGAGAAGTCTAAGATCAAGGTGGTGCAGATTCAGTGTCTGGTGAGGATTACTCTCTACTTCATAGATGATGCCTTATTGCTGGGTTCCCCAGAAGAGACAAATGCTATGCCCTCACATGGCAGAAGGGACAGAATGTTAAATAAATTAATACATCAAAAAGGATGAAATAGTTGCCTCCAACTCTTATAAATTTACTAATCCCATTCATGAGGGCTTTGCTCTCATGACTCCATCACTTCCTGAAGGCCCCACCTCTTAATACCATAATCCTAGAGTTTAAATTCCAACATCGGAATTTTAGAAAGATATGTACATTCAAACCATAACTGTCTTATAGAAAAGAATCGTCCTTTGAATTTTGGACTTTGCTCACATGTCAGGCCTAAAGCAAGTATATGGATAACACCAAGAGAGCTTTTCTTTCTTTCTTTCCTTCCTTCCTTATTTACTTATTTGTTTATTTATTTATTTGTGTTATGAGGAATTAAACCCAGGGGCATTCTACCTCTGAGCTACAAACCCAGTCCCATTTTTTATTTTGAAACAAGATCTCACTAAATTTTTGAAACTGGCTGCAAACTTGCAATTTTCCTGTCTCAGCTTGCCACGTACTAGGATTACAAATGTTTGCCATCATGCTTGGCCATTATTTTCTTTATTTAAAAAAATGTGGTACTGGGAATTGAGCCCAGGGGCATTCTACCTCTGAGCTATACCCCCAGCTGTATTTTATTTTGAAACAGAGTTTTACTAAGTTGCTGAGGCTAACCTCTAACCCAAGATCCTCCTGTCACAGCCTCCCAAGTGTTGGAATTATAGGTGTGTGCCATCATGCCCAGCTGATTTTTAATTTTGAAACAGGATCTTGCTAAGTTGCTGAGGGTCTCAAACCTGAGACTTTCCTGTCTTAACCTTCTAAGTACTGGGGTTGCAGGTGTGCACCATTGTGCCAGATTTGAGAACGGACATTTTCTAGATCCACTCTTAAAGTTAGGCTTACTTTGTGTTCACATGGAAGAGGTTGATTATTAGGTTGGTCATCTGATTGCTCTGAGATACATATTTAATTTCCATTATGCCAAGGCAAGACCTTAAGGGAGGTAAGTCATGGGCCTGGAACATCCTACAGCTCTGGTACAGTCATAAGACCTGCCAGAGGTACACACAAGAGTTCTGTTCCAGGACTTCCATTCCCCCTGTGCATGCAAATCATCCCAATACATGGTTTGACAGATGTACTGTCAGGATTTCCAGAATTAATCATTTTCATTTTTACCATTTGATGTTATACTAACCTCTGCTGCTCTTTTCCTTACACCGTGTAACCTTTTGGCAAAGCTGTGATTGTTTTTCCCGAGACCTTCCTAGTCTAATCTCTAGCAAATGTCTTGAAGAAAATCAGGTTTGTTTGACAGGCAACCTCTAGGCATTTAGCAAATCAGAAGCAATGTAGACTGTCTAGATGGTCTTTGGAAGTACTGGGGATTCAAGGTAGGGCCTTAAGCACGCTAAGCAAGTGCTCTACCACTGAGCTACATCCCTGGCCCCCCAAGTAGTCTTTAGATCTCATATTAAATATCACTTCCTCAGAGAGGCCTTACCTCATCATCTGCTCTAAAAGTTGTTTCTCCAACCTCTATTTCCAGCATAGTAAACATGCTCTAGAGGCAGATATCCATTTCCTGGCCTCTGCCTACCACTGGCTGTTAGCTAAGGCAAGTTACTTGGCCTCTCTACATCTCAGTTTCCTTACCTGTTAACTAGACATAATAGTATGTACTTCAGAGGGTTGCCGTGAGGTTTACTTATAGTGCATAAAGCCTTTAGGACAGTGCCTGACTTTCATCACCACCACCACCACCATCATCATCACTTGAGCCTAGCTTGTGTCTTTCATGTCACTTATTATGACTCAAAATTGTTGTAGGTGCCAGTTTGTCTGTTTTCTGGATTTCCCCCTCACTGATCTGAAAGTTTAGGGCAGAAACTATGTTGGTCAGGGCTAGTGATGTAGCTCAGTGGTAAAAGTGTTTGCCTAGAATACAAGAGGCCCTGGTTCCAGTCCTCAGCATTGCAAAAAAAAAAACAAGACAAAAAAGAAGAGAAAGAAAAAAAAGAAACCATGTGTTGCCCTGGCATTTTGTTTATAGTGTCAGCCTTCCTTTTTATTATTACCTTCGCCTTCTCCAGTGATTTCTGGCTAGGTATAACCATGAAAGCCATCTGTAGGCCCAAGCCCAGAGTCCAAGTTGATTATCTAAACTGTAACTAAGCAGGATGATTGAGGATTTAGTCTGGAGTATAAAAATCACAAAGCTAAAAATATGAAGTAATTTAGGTGTGCTACACAAACCATAAAGACCCCTTACCCTAGCATGGAGTGTGTTAGAGATGAACCTTGGGTGTTTCTGTAGCCTTTAAGCCCCTCTGCTCACTGTACTCTTTGTTGCAAGTGACCAGATATCCTGGAACCAGCCCAAGGACTTTAGATACCTGACATCTTCTGCTGAGATATCCTGTTCTCTACTTCCATGCAACATCTTGGGACTTAATTGGACACAATGCTTCAGATATCCAATTGCCATTGCCGATATCAGCCTCCTCTACCGTGTGATAGCCCAGTTTCAGTGTTGCTACCAATTCTCAGCAGCCGCCTCTCCTGAGCTTGCTCTCCTGAGCTTGCTTTGGAATATGTTAGCCTTGAATTTGGTTTGTGGAAGAATTAATGAATTAACCTAAAATCTTGGCAAACCGTATCAAGGTCAAGGAAGTGAAACTTATTATTTTGAAGAAAACCACCAATCATAAAAATGAGGTTGCTATTCCCCAGCACAAAGCCTTTGATGACTCCAGTGGCCTTCAGCATACGGTTCTAATCCTCCATTCTAGAAATCAAGGTTCTGCACAATAACCTTTACAGCCTTAGCTCCATTATTCTGCTATGTGAACCTTCTGTGAGACCCTCGAGGGCAGAGATTTTCTCTTCTTTAATAATAGCCTGGTACCTTGAATTGTATCCGGCACATGACATTGTGGCACTCAATAAATACAAAGTAAAATTTATTGAGTTCTTTACTCTGCAAAAAGCATGTAAAACATGAATGCTTTATAGGTATTATGTCACTTTACAGGTATCATCTCATGTGATCCCACAATTTTATGAAGTGGATACTGTATTAATTTGCCCAGAATCACTCAACTAGGGAAATGGTAGAACCAGAATGTGAATCTAGATCTGTTTAGCTCCAGAGCTTGTGCCCTTAATGATTACACCACAGCAATTTGAGAGTGTTTATAGAATGAATGCTTGAGCCGAATTATATTATTTGTAAATGTTTTATTGGTGCAATATGATTAGACATAGTAGTGGGATTTATAGTGATAGATTGACAAATGCGTATAGCACAGTGTTTCCTTCCCTTTTCCTCCCCCACCCTCTTCCCACTACTCTACTCATCTCTCTACTATTTTCATGAGGTCCCTTCTCTTTCCTTCATTATCTCTGGCTTCCACATATGAAGGAAAATGTATGACCCTTACTGCTGTTCATATGCCTTCACAAATACCCTTTCCCTTCTGTAAAGACTTTCCCACAGCTTCTAGGTCATCAGCCACCTCTTGGGTCATACCAATGCCAAGCACTGCTCTTTTGATAAATACATACTTATATTTGTAGTTCTCCTTTTACAATATCCACAACTAGCCCCTAAGCATTTGGAAGGCAGGCTCCATATCTCCTACGATCATGTATTCTCAGTCTTTAATCATCAATCAATTAATATTTCCTGATGATGTTGGCTTAGAATGGAAATTTTTTAAATGAATCTATGTTCATGAATAATTGCAACTGATAAGATATCTATATTACATGAAAATGCATCAAGATACAAAAGTCCTTTTATGAGCAAATAGTAGTTACCAGAATGAGAAATTGAGGTAAGAGGAAAGAAAACAAGTAGTCATCATCATAACCATCATTCTTACAAATAAATCTGCTGCAGAGGTTGATTTATCTCTCTGTGTCTACTGTCCATTTTAGACCAATCTATGGGAACCTCAAGACTGAGGAATTAGTTGCCTAGACTGGACATAGTTATTTTGCATTTATGGAGTAATTTACATTTATAAAACTGCTGTACAATCATTTTAATGTCCACTGGAGATCAAACAAGACTGAACAGGAAGCCTGGGCGGGTCTTCAAAGGTTTCCTGGTGACCAACGACTGCCTCTGGTAGGAAATCTTTGGTTAAACTCTATGTAGAGCCCTTTTTCTCAAGAGAGGATCAGATTTCATTGATCTCCAAGTTCCAAAGATGTTCGTGAACCCTGCTGTTCTGGATGTGTGACAGCTATTTATTTCTCAGGGAAAAGGGAACTAAATTAAGCATCTTTATTTTATTCTCCTTGGCTAGAAAAATCGAATGCTATATTGGAACAGGTTATTGGTCCACCAAGTAATATTCAGAGACTTGAGTTATAAAGGAAGGGAGGCCTGTGTGTGAATCTCCCGGACTGTACAAGAATAGCTGTTTTCAAAACTCGGCATTGTGAATTCTCTTTTGACTCTTATAGGTGATTACCTCTGCTGGGGTTTTAATCTGGTGGTTTCAAGGACTATGAGATCAAATATTTTGCTGCCTTCAAAGTTATATAAAATTTAATATATATGACATAATATATTTGAGACATAATTTTCTGTCCTCGCCACATTAGGAAGAAAGGTCTGGGAGACATCTTCATATATGTTGCATAGAAGAAAAACTCCCTAATTTTTTTTTCCAGATTGCCCTGATCTTTGCTATGGAGCATGCAATTTGATTACCTTGCTAGTGTTCACTTATATTGCATGACTAACAAAATTATTAATAGCTATAAAATTATGCAGGTCCTTAAAGATGCAGTCACTATCTTCCCCTCAGTGGTCTCTCACAGCAGCAAATTCTAGGTCGATGAGAAGTTGAACACCAATTCGAATGTTTAAATGTATTTCCCATCAATTTAATTAAGCCCACTCTTGCCCCCCTGCAGTGGCACCAAGCAACAGAAGGGCTCGCCTCTGTTTCCCACCACATCCTCCATGGAAGAAATCAGGTCCGGCTTTTCTGGCATCTCATCTTCCGGCTGAGTCTGTCTTTTCCACTTTACCGTTTCTTCCTGAATGCCCCTGCTCTTGACCCTGGCTGTGCAATCTGAGAGCTGGATGGGGGTGGAGCCTGAGGAGGATGTTCTGGAGCTCAGCAGATGGATCCCAAGAGTACAATGGCTTACCAGCCCTCCCATGATTGTTGCCAAAACGCCTTTCTGTTTTCAAAAATGCCTCAGCCCCCTGCTCCTTTGTTTTGTTCTGCTAGGAGACTGCAGTACTGATTTTGCTAGGAACCAAATCTGCTGTTTCAAGGAAATGCAGCTGCTTGCTTTGGTGGGTGGCTCGAAAGAGGGAAATTTTCTACCCTCCCTCGCCAGGCTCCTTCGCATCCCACCCCCTTGTGAACTCCACCACTGGCTGGCTCTTCATCGCACGAAGCATTGATTTTAGAAGCTGACTATTTGCTTTTGATTGTTTGGCTGGGGCCACACCGAAGTCATTGATGGATCTCATTTGGAGCTATCATCCTGTCCACTCTTTTCGGTCAGCCTTCCAGAACTGATTGCCTGTTCCCCCAAATGAAACTGCACAGCCAGACAGCAAGGCTTTCTGGAGTTCCACTGTTTCCCAGGGCAGAGAACATGCCGAGCTGCACGGGCCTCAAGCTGGGCTCACTCCCCCTAAGACTGTTAGTTCTCTTACCAACCCATCATTAGGCGGAAGACTTAATTTGATCGCTGCTGCCTAGGCTGCTCTCTCTGAGTAGCTATTGCCTGGTACTGATGTCGCTGCATTTTGTGATCTTTGCTGAAAGAGACCAGCCAAGCACAGCCCAGCTGGTGTCTCCGGTGCTACAGGACACTCTCCATACCCCTCCCCACTCCCAGCTTTTAGAAGAAAGGTCATTGGCCCTCTGTGGCCATTCTGGCTCCAGCTGGAGGCAACAGACACAAATTGATATGCTTTCCCCCCAAGCCCCGTGCACCGAGATGCAAACTCTTGGACCCTGAATCAGGATGCTTTGTCATTGTTTTCTTCCCTTTAAAAAAAAAAAGGTGCATAACTTCCCTGCTGCTAAAATGATTTTTCTGTCACTTCTGCTCTATCTGTCCCTTTTGCGGTGCTCTCTCTGCCTCCTTCTGGGATCTCCCTCTTTCAGTTTACTCACCACTGCCCCAGGGCTTGTCAACCTGAACAGATACTGTGCCTTGTGCTGTTAGTGGCATACGTGACATGCCTTTGGTACTTACATTGCTAGCCCAGGTAAGGTAAGCGCAGCTGTCAAGCTGGCAGTTCTTCCTGTTTATTCGTTTTCTCTCTTTCCTTCTTAAGTTGACATTAGCCAACTAGTAAGTTTTCTGGTTCAGTGGCAAATCAGTTGGTGGAGCAGCTGGAACTCCCAGGGAGCAACACAAGGCTCCCATTGAGTTCTGGGGGAACCTTCAGAGGAAACCAAAACAAATCTGGGCTTCCTTGGGTCATCTAGAATGAAAGAGAATAAAACAGGGTGTAATGCCCCATGGAAACCATGTTTGGCTCCAGATACCTAGTGAAGGCCAGGATGTTGTCTCATCAGATGGACTTTTGTGTTCCTCTCCTCAACAAAGCTTTGGCTATTATCATTCTTGTGGATGAAACAGGATAAGGTGCCGTGGTGTGGAGTTCACACACTCATTTATCCCACTTCCAGCACTGTCTGTCTCAGGTTTTAAAAGATCTGATTCATGTCTCCAGTCATGGCATCCGACTTGGGGCATCTCCAAAAACAACTCAGCTGCCTATAAAACCAGGTAACCAGATAGTAGTAGTTGTTGTTGTTGTTGTTGTTGTTGTTGTTGTTCTTCTTCTTCTTCTTCTTCTTCTTCTTCTTCTTCTTCTTCTTCTTCTTCTTCTTCTTCTTCTTCTTTTAATTTAGAAAGTTGATCTTTAGGACCCATCTTGTAGGGTTGATATTTTGGTCAGGGGTCTTTCACACCCTCAACCATTTCTTTCAATGACCTTTCTGCCTCGTTTCCTGCCCTCCTGGTACCACTACAGACATAGCAGAAGAGACTGTGAGAGAAGTCTAGGTTGAGAGTCAAAAGCCTAGCTCCCATTGGAGGGAGCTATACGAGGTATAGGGTCCCTGGTATACACCAATTAGGTGCAGCATTAGAGGTTGGAAACAATGGTGTAAAAAAAAAAGACATAGCCTTTCTCTCTTATTTTGTGTGTGTGGTGCTGGGGATTGAATCCAGGGCCTTGAACATGCTGGGTAGTACTGCATTTCATATTTCAATTGATTTTTGATCTCTCTAATCTGGGGATTTTTAAAATTTTTCTAGTTGTCAAAAGGCATTTCCTCTGGGGGCTCTGGAATGTCACTCTTACCCTCCTTGGGACGAGAGAGACAGCAGTGGGAAGACTGGGCCTGATCTGATCAGAGCACCTTTGAAGGGAAAGCTGTCTCTTTTCAAAAGTGGTGGTGTTAGGGAATGGTAATAGTCGGCATGAGGTTGCACCTAGGAGACTGGCATTTGGGATCCACTTGGAGAGAATTCACACGAAAAGACTGAGGCAATAATGCTGAGAGCCCAAATGGTGCTGTCAAAACATCACAGGTGATCACTGCAGGATAGTACGGAAGGTGTGAGAGAGCAGTGTCATTTATTGAAATGTATCTGCTGATTTAGCCTTTGCTAATTAAATGGTCCCCATGATGTGTGTTTATTTAGGGCCAGCTATGAGTTTGGCATCAGCAGGAGTTCTGTCCTGAGGGAAATGGAATTCCTAAAGAGGGGATGAGGTATGGCGGGGGTTTGAACACAACTTGTTTGGGGCCGCTTGGCCTTGTCAAAATGGAAAGCTTTGGAGTGATTAATAGCTTTCTTGGTCTCTTTTTTTTTCCCTCTCCATCCCCCACCCCTCCTGTGTTTCTTGGAAAAGGCAGCATCAGGGCCACCATGAACAATTTTAGCAGTTAAGAAACACTTTCTCTACTTCGTTTATCTGCTTTAGCTCCTGGCTGTCACTCTTATCCTCTGTCATAGGGTGGGAATGGGGGCAGGACTTGGCAGGAAAAGAGAGGAAAATGTGCAAGGCACCTCAAAGACTTGGCCCCCTTCTCGAGTCTTCCTGCTGTTTCAGAAAGGTCAGAAACAGCATTCAGGATGGTGGAAACCTCACCCACCCCTGCCCAGCAGGTCCACATCCCTGACCCTGCTCTTGATGCCTGGGGCAGTGGGGGGAAGGGCAGGGTGACTAACTAGAAATTGGGCAATCATTTGGGGTAGAAGGGATTTGAATTTCAGGAAGCTGTCAACATGATATACTTCATCTTAGTTCCTTCTCAAGGAGTATTTATAGTATATAGAATTACATGCTGTTATTAAATTAATCAACTGAATTTTAATCTCCACAAGGGCAAGGTCCATCCCTAACACAATGCTGGGCACACAGCCAGCACTTGTTGATTTCACAAGGGAAGTGGTTGAGTTTTGTGTAATGAGGTCATCTTGGCAAACCATTGAACTGCTTTGCAACTCTGCTTCCACATCTGCAAAGGGTCTCTACCTCCCAGGGACATTGTAAAGACTAAATAAAATGATGACTCTAATAATGACATTTTCCACTTTCGAGCTGTGTACTCCATTTTTATTTTTTGATTCTCTTTACTCTAGGTATTATAACCTAAGTAAGGAGATCAGATATGCAGACTGGAAAAGTAGGACTGACTTTGGCTAGTTTTTAATTTTTGCAGTACTGGTGATTTTACCCAGGGATTGCAGGCATGCGCCAGTGTACTTGGCTTCTGACATTTTTTGTTTTTGAACTATTATTGATTGGAATCAACTTTCTTTTTTAAAATTTGGTACATTGTAATTATGCATCATTTGGGGGTATAGGATGATGGAAGCACACATGCACACAACTCTTGGAGTACTTCTCTTGGGGGAGGGGGGAGCTCCAATCCCCTGCCTCCTCCCTCCCCCACTTACATGCCATTGAGATGGAGACTGGTCATTTTGTATACATACATAGCATTATTTCAACTGTTACACACTTTGTTCCCCTTCTTCCCTTCCCTAACCTCCCTCTAGGACTCCATTGGAGTTTCTGCTCTGCTACCTGTTACCCTTATTTCTCCATTTCTCTCTAGCCTCCAAATATAAGAGAAAACATGCGTTTATTCTTTCCAAGAGAAGGTTGCCAGGCAGCTGGTCAAATTATTTGGGTGGGATGGGATGCGCATGAGATGCATCAAAAGGCCTTCTAGAAGGTGCGAGCCACTTTTCTTTGGCAAGGGCACAGAGAGTAGGAGGCTGGGAGGAGGTGGAGAGGGAGAGAAAAAGAGGGGGACTGGGAATTATTGGAAAGCTATCCTCTTTGGAGGCGGAAATGCTCTTCTAAACACATCTGAGAAAGTTCCCTTACATTTGTCAGGGCTATAGTTCCTCGTATCCTGGCATCTTAGTTCCTCCCATCAGTATTAACCTTCTGAACAAAGCCTACCCTTACCGGCCTTGGAGCTGCAAGAATTACCCTCACACACTGGCTTGATTGAAAAGTAAGGATTTCCCCCATTTTCATCTCTTCGGTTGCGATTCAGCACTATTTTTGTGGCATGGATGAAATTATAAACAAACAAAGAATCTCTTTTCATTTTGCTTAGCAGCCCTGAGGACTTCACACAGGACTTCCTGCATGCTAGCCAAGCACTCAGCTACTATGCCATACCCCCCACCCTTTTACAATTTTATTTTGAGACAGGGAGTCCCTAAATTACCCAGGTTTAGCTAGAACTTGCAATTCTCCTGCCTCAGTCTTCTGAATAGCTGGGATTACAGGCATGCACTTGGCCTGAAAAACAATCTTCTACCAATTTCCACTCTGGTCTTAGTGGCCTAAGGAGCCCTTTTGGACTAGAGAGCTAAGGCAGGCTGAAGAGCACTATAGTCAGTGTCCAGGGTCCAGTGTTTCTCTAGAGCAGTTGGATAAAAAATGCTGAGGATGGTCACTAGATGTCCCTCTTGTGTCTCTAAAGAGACTGAGGAGGCGGAGTTTTCCTTCAGGACTGAAGTAAACCGAAGCTAAAAGGAAGAGAACTTTCTTTTTGTGTTTATTGCAGAATGGTTTTATTCAGTTAGTTAATAAATTCCTGATCATGAAGGTGTCTTTGGTCACTCATTTAGTCAATAGCATTGTTGGAGTATAATGATCAAGTACGCCTATTTGAAAAAAAAAAGATTCCTAGAGCAAAGAGTGTACGGATTATCTGTAGAAATAGACTGGGGGATGGAAAAACTATTGTGTGTGTGTGTGTGGGGGGGTGTAACTGTCACTTTGAGCTTGGGGGCGGGGAGGTACTGGGAAAGAAGGAAAGCAGATACAAACGCCCCTGCCTCCCGCAGCATCTGGCTTTTGTAAAAGCAGTTTGGTAGCTGGAAGTCCTTGGTACTCCGCTGGCGAAGGAGGGGCGCCGGGAGTGGGAGCAGGCAGCAGGAAGCAGGGAAAACCGGTGCCATGGCCTTAGTGAAGAGCGTTTGCCTTCGCCAATGCAGAACATGTCTTTACAATGTGATTGCAATTACAAAGGTAACGACATTCTACATGAATTGGATTCTCCTATTTATCTTTAAAAGACAGCAGAATATAGACATTCTATTAGCACTCCCTAAGGTAAGAGGCCCCGCAGTCTTCTTATCTTGTTGTGTGCATCTTTTCAGATGCCACGGCAATGTTAATCATTTTACCTGAGTAATTCTTCCATTTCTCGTTACCTGGGGGATTGTTAATGGCCGAGACTACTTCGCAGACTCTTTGCTCCCGCTCAATCAAGCCGTGGAGGCGCCAGTTTACTTTTATTGATCAGCGGGTTCCTGACAGCCTTCGCCACAAGGAAGCAGCATCATCCTTTTTTAACTTAAAGGGGAACAGATCGCCTTAAAGTTTACAGCTAAAAGCTTCTAAGCATAGCATGCAAACATTTTAGCATGCTGCTAATTGTTCTGTTTAAATAGTCCAAGCAATATTTTAGAAAGCTGCCAAATGCCGAACTCACATCCCGTGATCAGATAGCAAACCCATTTCAAATGCCTTTTTAGGCCTTTTTAATTAGACCAAGATGCACTTCATTCCCACTCGCTGACATCAAAGGTAAATAACGGTGCTATAGCAAATGGAACCCTTCCTTCAGCGAAGCCCGCGAGGTGCGCCCTCGCTGCCTGCCATGTTGTCATTCTCCTGAACTACGTGCCCATTTCTCCAGTGGTGTCATCTGCAGAAAACCCGGCGCGCCACGGGGCTCCCTCGAGCGACCCTCCCTGCGGTCCACCCGCAGCTCTAAATGATCAAAATTAAATGATGCTCATTGCAGGCGCCTCGATGATTTTTCTCTCCCAGATGCCGTGGGCTGAATTGCATTCTAATGTGAAAGAGTGAGACGACCACCCCCACCCCGCCCGGCCCGCGGAAAGCGGGTCAGGCTCCCTGCTTGGTCTGAGCCGAGCACTCCGAGGATCCCACCACACTCACAAAATAATTCCTTTCTGCAGGAGGGAGCTGTCTTTCTCCTCTCCCACCGCCAAGGTAAAAGCTGCTAATCTAGCTTCTCTTGGAAGGAGAAATATTTTTAAAAGCAGCAGGGCTGCTCTCTGCAAGAAGATGGCAGTTTTGAGAAAACCCATTATGTGTCCAAATGCCTTTTTCCTTTTCTTGTTTAATGTTTTTTAAAGGGCAAAAGTGAGTCTCATTTGAAGCCCATAGACTTGGGCCAATGTCGCTTGGCTAATTATGAGTTTGCTCACCCAAGACTTCCAAAAAACCGAGACGACTCCTTCAGAAGAGAGGTTTACTCTTCCAAGAATTGTGAATTCAGAAGCTATCCCCTTACCTCCAATTTATGATTAATAAAAAAAATAAGAAGAGGAAGAAAAAAAGAGGACTTGTTCAGTGGAGGTGCTTTGGCTTCTTCGGTGGCCTTAATTAAGAGCCTTGGGTTGGGGCGGGGGTGAGGTGGGGGGAGTCCCCCTCTGTCCCCAGGGTTCCTTCCGTCCAGAAGGCAGGCTAAGCCTGCTGTCAGCCCTGGCCACGCTGGCCTCTCGCTTCCTAGCACTGGCACACACCGCAGCCGCCGCAGCCGCCCAAGGGGAACTGGCAACCCCTTAAGACCGAGGCCCCATGGGAAGGCTGGGGCGCCCAACACACCCGCGCCGGTTCCCAGCTGCCTGGGACCTCCGAGGACGGCGCGCCCACCCCGCAGCTCCAGTCTGGCTCCGGGTTTTCCTGGCTGGGGGCGGCGCGGCGCGGCGCGGCGGCGTCCGATCTGCCGGATTTTCTCAAACGTACAGTTTATTTATAGGGAGCTAGATTATCCAAGAGAGTGGGGTGAGGAGCTGCAAAACACATCCAGACCCCTTCGAGGTTCAGTCCTTGCGCCACAGATCCTATTTGATTAACAAGCAACGGAAAAGAGCAAACTGAAGGCGGTCAGGGGCCCTGCTGGTGGGGGGTGGGGGAAGTGCGGCGTGTGTCCTGGGAAGAGGGATGGGGGTGACGGTCTGGGTGGATGGCGGCCTTGGCTCTCCGCTGAAGTGAAGACGCACCGGCCAAGAGCCTTTGGAATGACCACCCCGGGGGCGCCTTTTCCTTTTTTTCCTCCCACTACTCAAGAATAAGAAAAGAGGAAAGCAAAGAAACCGACAAATCCAGGGCGATGAGACAAAGAGGGAGAGAGAAAATATTATATTGAACATATGAAGATATGGGAGGGAGATAAACACGCCAAGAGAATCGAATCCCCATCTTTCCTGCAATCTCTGCAAACAGGAGCGGCGCACAGTTCCCGGGGAGACTCAGCCGCAGCGCCTGCACACCTCTCTCCCCTCCCCCCTGCGCCCCCCCCCCCAGCCTGTCCCGCCTATCTGGCCTCCTTCGACTCCCTCCCGGGCTCCGCAGGACCGGGTACCACTTGGTCCCGCCGGTGTGTAAGTTTCCGCCTGGCCCCGCCCCGCCCCGCCCCCGGCGCCTTGGTCCCGCCCCAAGACTGGAGCCCGCTGGGCGGCGCGCTGATTGGCCAGCGCCTGGCGTAGCCCGGCTCAGCAGCTCCGGCTCTCTCCAGCTCTCTCTAGACTCCGCGGCCAGTAGTTTGCGGCAACGGGAGGAGCAGCAGCAGCAGTAGCGGCGGCGGCTGGCGCAGGAGGGAGACGGACGAGCGATCGCAGACGGCAGCAGAGCTCCCGCGCACCATGCCTGGCTTGCCCGGGGGGCACTGGCATCGGTGTCCCTAGCCCGGCGCCGGTCCTGGTCGCGTTGTTCTCCGCGGCATTCCATCTGAGCGGATTCGTCTGAGATCCGAAACCTCCCGCCCCAAACCCATCGCTTCCTTTTCGCTCCTACTCCCCACTCTCACTCCGCACAGCGCACACTCCCTCATTCTCTCTCTCTCCCACACATTCACACACATCCCCAGACAGAGAGCGAGACAGACCTTCCCAGCGCGCGAGCGAGCGCCCGGGAGGGAGTGAGCCCCGGGCAGCGCGGCCGGCGACTCTCCGGGAGGATGGAATGAAGACGCTCCCGCAAGTAAACTTTGGCGGCGACAAAACCGTCGACCGTGGCAGCTGTTGAGGCGGACCCCAGCGACATGCGACCGATCTAGGAGGGCTTCTTCCCGCAGCGGCGGCCGCGGCGGCGGCGGCGGCGGCGGCGCTTGGAGCAACACCCCAGCCCAAACCCTGGGAGGAGCAGCCCCGGCACCCGCGGCGGCAGCCCCGCCTCTCCAAGCCGGTACGGTGGTAGCTTCCCTTCCTCCCCTCCCCGGTCCCTTCCTCCCTACCCCCATCGGGCCATTGGAAAGACTGGGACTTTGATTTTTCTCGGACAAATCGCCATCTCCCCGTTTTCACAAACTTGGCGTGGAGGCTCGGGCTGCGCTGTTAACTTTGATTTCCGAGACGCAAACGCCCGCAGCCCCTCAACCGTTCTGTAGGGGAGACTCGGCGCCCACCTCGGATCCAGGACAGACGTGCCCCCCAAGCCTTGCGACGCCAACCTCAGCTTGAGGGAGCACGCACTCGCCTCGGCAGTCTCCCTCCCCTCCCCCTTCCTCCGTCGGCCCCCGGACCTCCACCCAGCTGGGTCAGATCCCCGGGCACCCGCATCGCTCGCCAGCAACTCAGACTCCCGCTTGCGATACTCTTGTCTCCTCGACAGGCCTCGAAGAGGCCAGCGTGGCCCCCCCGGGCCCCGGAGGACGCATTCCAGGCGAGTCCTCTCTCCGCAGTGAGCCGCGAGCGCTGGGGGGAGGTCCTTGCGCATGCCAGGTGCACCGACTCCGCGCTCGCCAGCCCCAGTGCCGGTGCGCTGCGGCGGGTCGGGCAGTGCCTGAAAGGCTGCGCCCCCACCGCCCTCCGGGTCTTCGCCCTAAGTGCTGTCCAGACTCCGCGGCAGGTCGTCTGGGCCGAGCAAACGCAACCCGACCCGCAGCCCTGCGCCGCTGCGGCCAGTCGCGCCCGGCTAACTTTGAAGGGGGAAAACTGAGTAGCCGGGCTGGAGGGAGGGGGCTCGGGGCCGTGCGGCGCTCCCTCGGCCCCTTGGAGCCCCCGGACCCCCACCAAGCCCCCACCGAGTCCACCACAAGCTCAGCATTGGAGCCGGCGCGGGTACACCCCCCGCGCCGCCGGGCCGCCCTGGGCGGGACTCCTCCCGCGGCCTCCGGGGCCACGGGGCGCGCGCAACAGGCGGCCCGGACCGGCGGGAAGCTGGAGCGCCGGCGGCGTCGGCCCCGGAGGGGTGTGGAGAGGCGAGGCCAAGCAGAGCCCCGCGCAGCTATGGAGTCGCTCCTGCTGCCGGTGCTGCTGCTGCTGGCCGTACTGTGGACGCAGGCGGCCGCCCTCATTAACCTCAAGTACTCAGTAGAAGAGGAGCAGCGCGCCGGGACGGTGATCGCGAACGTGGCCAAGGACGCCCGGGAGGCTGGCTTCGCGCTGGACCCCCGGCAGGCCTCCGCCTTCCGCGTGGTGTCCAACTCGGCTCCGCACCTGGTGGACATCAACCCCAGCTCTGGCCTGCTGGTCACCAAGCAGAAGATCGACCGCGACCTGCTGTGCCGCCAGAGTCCCAAGTGCATCATCTCGCTCGAGGTCATGTCCAGCTCGATGGAAATCTGCGTGATCAAGGTGGAGATCAAGGACCTGAACGACAATGCGCCTAGCTTCCCGGCAGCACAGATTGAATTGGAGATCTCGGAAGCGGCCAGCCCCGGCACCCGAATCCCGTTGGACAGCGCCTACGACCCCGACTCAGGCAGCTTTGGCGTGCAGACCTACGAGCTCACCCCCAACGAGCTGTTCGGCCTGGAGATCAAGACG
Organism: Graphiurus murinus; assembly: GCA_004027655.1. Taxonomy (NCBI): domain Eukaryota; kingdom Metazoa; phylum Chordata; class Mammalia; order Rodentia; family Gliridae; genus Graphiurus; species Graphiurus murinus. Next base: position 118,275 of record PVLC010000322.1, read on the forward strand.
CGCGGTGACGGTTCGCGCTTTGCTGAACTGGTGGTGGAGAAGAGCCTGGACCGCGAGACTCAGTCGCACTACAGCTTCCGCATCACTGCGCTCGACGGCGGCGACCCGCCGCACCTGGGCACCGTCGGCCTCAGCATCAAGGTGACCGACTCCAATGACAACAACCCGGTGTTCGGCGAGTCCACCTACTCGGTGAGCGTGCCTGAGAATTCGCCTCCCAACACACCCGTAATCCGCCTCAATGCTAGCGACCCAGACGAGGGCACCAATGGCCAGGTGGTCTACTCCTTCTACGGCTACGTTAACGACCGCACGCGTGAGCTCTTCCAGATCGACCCACACAGTGGCCTGGTCACCGTCACCGGTGCCCTAGACTATGAAGAGGGCCATGTGTACGAACTGGACGTGCAAGCCAAAGACCTGGGGCCCAACTCCATCCCGGCCCACTGCAAGGTCACCGTTAGCGTGCTGGACACCAACGACAACCCGCCGGTCATTAACCTGCTGTCGGTCAACAGCGAGCTTGTGGAGGTGAGCGAGAGCGCCCCCCCGGGCTACGTGATCGCCCTGGTCCGGGTGTCTGATCGCGATTCAGGCCTCAATGGACGTGTGCAGTGCCGTTTATTGGGCAACGTGCCATTTCGGCTGCAGGAGTATGAGAGCTTCTCCACTATCCTGGTTGATGGACGGCTGGACCGCGAGCAGCACGATCAGTACAACCTTACGATTCAGGCGCGCGACGGCGGCGTGCCCATGCTGCAGAGTGCCAAGTCCTTTACCGTGCGCATCACTGACGAAAACGACAACCACCCGCACTTCTCGAAGCCCTACTACCAGGTCATCGTGCAGGAGAACAACACTCCGGGCGCCTATCTGCTCTCCGTGTCGGCTCGCGACCCCGACCTGGGTCTCAATGGCAGTGTCTCCTACCAGATTGTGCCCTCGCAGGTGCGGGACATGCCTGTGTTCACCTACGTCTCCATCAACCCCAACTCGGGTGATATCTACGCGCTACGATCCTTCAACCATGAGCAGACCAAGGCATTCGAGTTCAAAGTGCTGGCCAAGGATGGGGGCCTGCCCTCGCTGCAAAGCAACGCCACGGTGCGGGTCATCATCCTCGACGTCAATGACAATACCCCGGTCATCACTGCCCCACCCCTGATCAACGGCACCGCCGAAATCTACATCCCTCGAAACTCCGGCATAGGCTACCTGGTGACCATTGTCAAGGCAGACGACTACGACGAGGGCGAAAATGGGCGAGTCACCTATGACATGACCGAGGGTGACCGCGGCTTCTTTGAAATAGACCAGGTCAACGGCGAAGTCAGAACCACCCGCACCTTCAGCGAGAGCTCTAAGGCTTCCTATGAGCTCATCGTGGTGGCCCACGACCATGGCAAGACGTCTCTCTCTGCCTCTGCTCTTGTCCTAATCTATCTGTCCCCAGCGCTTGATGCCCAAGAGTCCATGGGCTCAGTGAACCTCTCCCTGATTTTCATTATTGCCCTGGGCTCTATCGCGGGCATCCTCTTTGTCACTATGATCTTCGTGGCAATCAAGTGCAAGCGCGACAACAAAGAGATCCGAACCTACAACTGCAGGTAGAGCCAACTTTTCTTTCTTTCCTTCTTTGTCTTGGATGAGTAAGGTGTGAGTATCTGTGTCTGTGTGTGGAAACTGCAGTGCTTTTGTTTCCTACTTGATTGCATGCAGCATACTCACGGGGCTTCTTTGTGGAGGGTGAAAAGTTTGTGACAGTCCGAGTTGATCAATTCTTTTGATCTGACAATTTGCTGGAAGACAATCATTTACTGTTTGAATGGTTTCTGTCACATAATGATGATGAGCAGAAAAGCAATTATCATTTTAAAATTTGCACAGCTGTCTCCAGGAAGTTATGGAAAAGAGGGAGGGGAGGGAAGAAAAGAGGGAGATAGGGAGGGAGGGAGGGAGGGAGGGGGGAAAGGAGGGAGAGACTGACTTATATTTTCAGTAAAACCACCAAGTACCACAACTTGATTAACTTGATTTCCAGGGGCACAGTGTTTGGGGGACAGGTACTGAAAATAGTGCTGACAGCTTCACTGTTCTGCTAGGGGATAAAGTCAGGAGAGAGCTAAGATGGGAAACCGAGGGTAGGGGGATAGAGAGCCAGAGTGTGTGGGAAAGCAGGTGATTAGTGTTTTCAGTCTATTTTTGGTTTGTTTCGTATCTAATCCCCAAACATCTGGCTATATAGAGTGAATTTCTGTCAGGCATTTGTATGTTTTCAAATATCGGGTTGGTTGGTGTGTAGAGACCAATCATCCCAATGAGGGACAAGACTTTGCATCCAGATGTTTCAGCAAAAATAGCAATCTTTGGAGTTGATGGTGCTTTCCTCTAATGTGGGACTGTGCTGTGGCATTAAGATCTGATTGCTACCAGTGGATGTCACTATGGCAATTGTGTTACAGTTTCTCTTGAAGTGCATGCAGGATGTGTGTGTTTGGGGAGAGAGAAGAGGAGAGGAAAGAAATGTGGAAACTCTAGTGGCATGTGGTTTCTTTTCTTTTTTTACAAAAAATATTTCCTGATGAACACATCAGAGGGTCTTACTGAGATCCTTTTTTTAACAATTGGATAGAACAAATAAATCTAAAAATTTATAGAATCCAATTTATGATGACACATAGAATTTTTTTCCAGCCAGTGTCTTATCGAAACGGTTGAAAAAAGTTGTTTCTTTACTTTGCTGAAAATGAGTGATGCTGCTATTTCCAACCAAGGTGTGTGTGGATGTGTGTGTGTGTGTGTGTGTGTGTGTGTGCGCTTTCAACACACCTACACATCCAGTGTGTCTTTTGTGCCATCTGTGCTTGCATGTTAATCAGTCAAAATATGTTCCTGTAGGTCAGATTTGTATTTGACACCATCTGAAATGCACACTTCTGTGAATCAGAGCTTCCTGAATATGTAACAGCCATGCAATTATTGTTTCCCTTTTACTATTCTCTGCATTACACAAGTTAGTAGACAAATGCTAACCACACATGAATATCAATCAGGTGCCATAAAAGAGCAGCTGCAATGCCTCATAAATGCTTTAATCCTGTTACTAGTGAAATGGCCATGACTTTTCTTTCCTTTAGCATCCAGTCATTTCAGATGGAAGAAATGGAAATTAATATTGCTCTTACCTTTGAAACCTGTGACTGCCAGTGGCAACTTTTGTAGGAGGAAAATGCAAGGTCAATGGAATTTTATTTATGTGGAGATAATGATAGTGGGGGCTCTTTGAAAACCATTTTCTCAGCATAAAGTAACTGCATAAGACCCTTTCCTTGATGAAAAAGAAATCAGCTTGAAATAAAGATATTGAAGGCTTTGCCACCTCTTGGTGATGTACAACTAGAAGTGAGAGCTCTTTCTGAGAGCTTGCCAGGGAGATCATTAAAACGGAGGAGAGCATTTGAATTGGGGGAAAAAACAACAACAACAACAACAACCTAAATCTCAGTTCTCTCCAACTTTACCCAAATGTGTATTTTGTAAAGCACTCTCTTCCCTGTGATGGTTTGGGATTAATGAAGTACAGTTTAATTAAATAATTGGTCAATACAGAAAGGGCTGTGCAATGAATGCCTCAGCTGAATAATTGGACGGGGCATTGCCAAACTTACCCATCATGGGTAAACAAAATGATTAGAACTTCCCATTGATTCTGTAAACAGATTAGAAAAGAAAATCAACCCTATTCCTGGGGACTGGGGATTTCATTTGCTCCCAAGCCTCAGCAGCAGCAGCAGCAGCAGCAGCAGCAGCAGCAACTTGCCACCAGTGCAAGTGGGCCTGGGCACACAGTGAAAGGGTGAGGGGAACCCAGCTGCTTAGCTCCAGGTAGATCCCAGGGACCCAGCAAGAGTTGCCTTCTGTAGATATGCAATCTCCCAGTCTGCTCAGACTTCTTGGAAACCTTAAAGTTCAGGAGCATATCTTTCCATGTGATTAGGCAGAGGTGGCTTGTTCTCAGCTTCTGCAGAGCCTCTTCCTGAAATGCATTCATTTATGAGACTTGCAAGATGATCTGCAATTGCTGCTTGAATTGGGCTCCCTTTTTGTATTCAGACAATTAGCTTTGTCTAGTGAGAATACAGGCACAGTCTTTCCCTTGTAAAGATCAACCTGTATTATTTATTAACCCTATTGTTTCGCTGATTATTGCCTAGAAATTGAATTTCTAAACAATAAGGTGAAATCATTATGTGCAAAGTAATAAATGACATTGAAAATCTGGCTACATTTTAAGGTATTTCTTTTGACAAGTCTTTTAATGCTTGGTGTCTTTGGTGCACGTTGCTGGGTCTGTGTCAGTGTTAATTAAATTGAGCTCTTTATGTTCCAGTTGCAGCACAGCTGCTTATAGGTACACCTGAATGGAGAAGGATGCTGAATGCACTAACCTTTAAATTCCTTTGCAGTAATTGTTTAACCATCACTTGTCTCCTCGGCTGTTTTATAAAAGGACAAAACAGCAAGTGTCTGCATTGCATCTCGGTTTCTCCCATTAGCGAGGAGCAAGACAAAAAGGCAGAGGAGAAAGTGAGCCTAAGGGGAAAGAGGTAAAAAGGCATTTCCCCTCATTCGGATGGGTTTGGCTATCAGATTTCTCAGGAGAGGAGGAGGGGGCTGGGGTGGAGAGTGGAAGGGAGCTGGGCTAGGGCAGGGAGGAGGGTGCGGAGGAGAGGAGCTGAGGAGACAGGGCAAAGGGTAGGGTCTGATCTTCTCCCCTAGTCCAAAATTGATCAGGTCAATCATAAAAGAGGCTGATGAAGGGTGTTGGCCACCTGGTGAAGGCGTTTTTTTTTTTAAATTTAATTTAATTTTTTTTAATTTCCCTCTGTCCACCCTCTGTTAAATTGGAATTTGCTTCTTAACTTCACCCAGGAATTCTTTTAGGTTCCAGAGAAGCTCCACATTTGAGCATTTTCATGCTTTCTCTCCCATAGGCTCAACTTTCCCCATCCTCCCACCCCTGCTTACTGGCCACTCACAATGAAACATTCCAAATCCATAGTATAGGAACTTTTTGGGGGGGAGCGTGGAGTGGGAGGTTACTACGCTTACTATAAAAACTTCATGGCCCTCAGCTTGTTTTCGCATGCGAAAAGCACAGGGAGAAACCCGATGATGTAATGCGCCAGAATAAGGAGCTGGAGTGGAGATGGGGTGCAACCCTCTGGGGTGCTTAATGCTTATTAATCAGTGCATGGTTTGGGAGGGTGGCATCGATTCATGCTGCCTTTTCTGTCACATAGAATCGCTGAGTACTCCTATGGGCATCAAAAGAAATCAAGCAAGAAGAAAAAAATCAGTAAGAATGACATCCGCCTGGTACCCCGGGATGTGGAGGAGACAGACAAGATGAACGTTGTCAGTTGCTCCTCCCTGACCTCCTCCCTCAACTACTTCGACTACCATCAGCAGACACTGCCCCTGGGCTGCCGCCGCTCAGAGAGCACTTTCCTGAACGTGGAGAACCAGAATACTCGCAATACCAGCGCCAACCACATCTACCACCACTCGTTCAACAGCCAGGGCCCCCAGCAGCCAGATCTGATCATCAACGGGGTGCCTCTGCCCGAGGTGAGTGCAGCTAAGAGGCTCCCTGAGGTCTTCAGAGATCTCCTTTAGGAGCTGCTCCAGACTCCGCAGGCCCTCCTGCTGGAGCATTTCCCGCCCGCCCCAGGTGGGGAGATCTTCCCAGGCCCCAGCCATTTGCATATTTAGGGTTTGCTACCAATGCCCCCGGGGGCAGAAGGTAAGCTAATTTGCAAGGCTTTTGTTTAGGGGTGGATGTTAGGAGTGGGAACCCCAGGGGTCTAAGCCTTTGAAATCCCTGTCTGGTGGCCTGGAAGGATAACAAGTTGGCTCCACCTGTTGCAAATATGGCGTGCTTGACAGCTGGGGGAACCAATGTGCCAGGTGAGGCAGCTTATCAAGACTCACCACATAGTGTGGAAATGAATGAAACCCTGCAGTGCTCTGGGGGCTAGTTGCCTCCCAGGAGAGCGGTTCAGCTTCTTAAAGCCTCCTTTTGCCCCCTCACAACACAGTGGTCTAGCCGAGAACATGGCTGAGCTGTTGAATAGCAAGGACGGAAAAAAAATGAAAAGCCGCTTTGCCATCTCTTAGCAGGACTGGTAATAGCGTTTGACAGTTGAGGAGGTTGAAACTGTCACTAATATGAACATTTAAGGAATTAACTACGCATTCGAGTTAATTCTGTTTCCCTTTCCTGTGAATGAATGTTTTCAAATGGAAGCACTTAGGAAAAACACAATGTGGTCAGAGGTTTGGTGGCTACTGGAATATTTTAGGATAGTAGGGTGATACCACGGATGGCTGTGGGTGGGTGGGTGGCTGGGTGGAAGGGTATAAATAGCAATTTTGAAGTTGATTTCATTTTTCTGTGACCTGCTGAAGTCCCTCTTTGGTCAGAAATTTGATACACTAATGAAAGGAGAATGGTGTACACTTGGAGAGCACTTCCACATTTTTCACAGCCGTTATCTCGTTTGATACTCGCAATCAGAAATCTTGATAGATTGCCCTTCAGTAGATGATGAAACAAAGGTCCAGAGATGCAAAGGGACTTGCTCATCCTCAAGGAGTAGGCCATCAAGAGAGGGAGGGATGGGTCACAGGGCTCTGTGCTCCCTGGGGAGTGCTGTTTCAGTGATCTCTTCCAGCCTCTGAAATAATACGGCCCGATATACCCAGGCTATTGTGCATACACAAAATGGCCTCATAGTCTTTACGTCAATTTTGTAAGGCAAAGGGGTCTTAGGACCACTTACATAGATTGCTTCTCCTAGTTCCAGAAAAAATAATTTCCACCAGAAGTAATGGTTTAAAATGGTTACTGAGCAATGGATGGTGTCCTACTGACAACAAAAGCAGCTATATATTCAAGCCATAATTTTATAGGTAAACATTGATTGACAGTCCAGTATTGTGCTCCATAGACTCAACTATAATTATTGATGCTCTGAATACCACTCGGAACTAGACCATAGACTACTTACTTGAAGGACTGTTTATAAACAAGTAATAATAGTTCAGCAAAGAGGAGGGAAAGGGAGTGGACTCAGATAGACCATGATTTTGAGTCCAGGGTTCACGTTTTGCTATGGGACCTTAGTCTCTGATTCCTCATCTACACAATGGGTACATCTATCATGCAAGGTAGCTCCAAGGAATAGCATGGTATTGTGTAATATAAAGGGTGTGATTCCCAGGTGCCCCTAAAATGGTACATCTCTTTACTAGAAAATTGGCCTGTACATCACGTGTTTCATAACCAAAGAGGGATTTAAGCTGGCTCTATGTAGATAAGACCTACAAAATGGTGTAGCCAGACTATTCATACCGCTCATTAAAACAATAAATGTGAAAGATGCGAAGGTTGTGAGTTCAGTTGTCCAAGGTTGTGAGTTCAGTTGTGGATAGTGCTATTGCTTGGGGAGATGGACAAAGGTATTGAATCTTAAGGACTTGGTGATCATTTACACAGTCAACTTAAAACACCAATGAAATATGAGCTCCAGTGTCTATTTAGTACATGGAGGAGACAAGAATATATGCCCACGATTACATGGTTTATCAAAGATCTTGGTTCTTGGTGTCCTTTCTAAGATTCTCCTATGGGCTGAAGGAAACAAAGTATTGCTTCAATTATTCAGAAAAGAGAAAGTCTCCATTGTGATGCTGCCCCTGACTTTGTGTAGCCAGATGCTCTTCTTGTTTAACAAAATCTCACAGATCTGGTGTGTAGGGTTAAATGGGTCCAAAATAGCATGTACTAAACAGCGAGAGGCTAAGTGTATATTTTCAGTGTGTGGTCCTAGAGCGTTCACCTGACAGATCCATTCAGAAAGGGGAGAGGTCTGTTCTTAGCTGAGCGCAGACCAGGCCATTTAACCTGTATCTGTCACATAGTCCTGCATAGGGCAAGTGACATTTTTCCTTTTATTCCATAATGTGGACTGGATAGAATGATTAGATCCAGTGAAATATATAGCAGAGCAGGAATGATTGATTCATTCACTCAACTGATATTTCTTGAATGTCTACTCTTTGTCAGGTACTGCTTTAGGCTCTGGAATTGCAGAGATGAAAAAGAAAATGAATGCACATTCTAATAGGAAGACAAACAAGTAAATAGATGATTTGAAATATGGAATGCTAAATGCTTAATGTAGGCTGCAGTGGAATTCCTTGGCTAATAATATCGTGCTATATTTCCTAACTTTTAATATTTTTCCTTAATTAATTAATTAGGGAATCCATCCAGTAAGACAACATTTATAAAGCAGTTATAGTACCAAATGATCAATACTATTCTAAGTATAAGATTCTGTAAAAATTTCCCCATTAAATTATATCGTGTCACTTACCTTCGCCTCTATATTATTTCATGAAACCATTCTTGTGTTCATTAAGTCAATCCAATAGCATTTATCGCAAATCTCAAATGTGTCAGACACTGTACTTACTGCTTGCCAAGGGAACAACAAAAATGCAGCACTTGATCTCCGATCTCAGGGAGCTTACAGGGAAACACACAATAAACAGGTAATTTCGATGCGGATAACATCTCTTTCCTGAGCATATGTTACATTCTTCCTCTTTAGATTGGATCAAAGGTCACAACACATTAGGCTCCTTTGCTGGGCTTCTATTGTGATTGCCCACCTCCTTTGTTAGCTGCAGCCCCTTAGAGGGCTTGCAGAGGAGTGGAGTCCATCGCTCTGGGCCGCTTCCATGCCATCACTCGTGGAAAGTGATCACCATGGCAGTAGAGCAAATCAGTAAGCATTTTTGGAGGATCCACTGTGCTCACAGCTCTGCTGTGTAGCGGGTACGCAGAGGATTCCAAAGAAGTTTAAGATGTCACTTCTGCCCTCCGAAAGGTCCCAGTCTAGTCCGGGATCTAAGATTACCCACATGATTTTGCTGGCAATCGTAAAGCAATACAAGATAGTTTTTTTCCTTTCCTTTTTTTTTTTTTTCCAGAACTGGGGCTAGAACCCAGGGCTCCTCTGTCACAGAGCTACATCTCCAGTCCTTTTTTTTTTATCTTGATATTATTTTATTTATTTTTTTAATGTGTTTTTATTAGTGAGACCTTTTTTTTTTTTTTTTTTTTTTTTTTTTTTTTTTTTTTTTTTTTTTTTTTTTTTTTTGCATTACTGGAGATTGAACTCAGGGGCATTCTACCTCCGAGCTACACCCCCAGCCCTATTTTTCATTCTTTATTTTGAAACAAGGTCTTACTAAGTTGCAGAGGGCCTCACTAGGTAGCTGAGGCTGGCCGTGAACCCGGATCCTCTGGTCTCAGCCTCCCAAATTGAGATTATAAGCCTGCACCACTGGCTGAGACATAGTCTTCCTAAATTGCCCAGACTGACCTTGAATTTGTCAACCTCCTACTGAGAGTCTCTGGGATCACAAACCTGCACTGCCCACGCCCAGACCAGCAAAATACAGGATAGTTTCTAGTCACCTGTTGCTTTGTGTTTTAAGTGTCCTCAGGACTCCCTTCTCCCCTGCCCTGCCATTATTTATATGTAAATTTACTGTTGAGCTCTCAAGGTTTGGTGGATTGAGGGTGACTTCTTTGTGTGTGTGTGCTGTGGGACTCACATGGCCAGCAAGCAGGCGAAGGTTCACTCTACCACTGAATTATACCTCCGGCCCTGAGGGTAACTTATGTATCGGTGTACAGCTGAACCTTGTTGGCTGGAGAAACGATAGGGAAGATGTCTTTTTTGTGTGTGTGTGGTACTGGGGATTGAACTCAGGGGCATTCTACCTCTGAGCTATACCCCCAGCCCTGATTTTTATTCTTTAGTTTGAAACAGGGTCTCACTAAGTTGTGGAGTGCCTCACTAGGTAGCTGAGGCTGGCCGAGAACCTGGATCCTCCAGTCTCACTCAGCCTCCCAAATGCTGGGATTACAATACAAGCTTGCGCCACCGCGCCTGGCTTGGGAAGGTGTCTTTGAATGCGGTTGGGTAGGTAAGGTAAGAGAGGAGCACTAGCCTGGAGAATTGGAACCGAGTTTCTCATATTGCAAATAATCTTGTGTAGAATTGCATTCCTCTGGTGCTGGTTGGGAAGTCAGCTGTGTGGATTTTGTGGATTTTGTATACAAATTTGAGCAGGCAAAGTGGAGGATGCCTTTGTTGTTTACAGAAGACTCATAGAATTAGTGATGCCAGGTGTGTTTTAAACATCTTAAATTGGAGGGTGAAATTTGCATTACTTGGCATCTTGGTTTACTCAGTACATAGACTGTGTGTGTGTGTGTGTGTGTGTGTGTGTGTGTGTGTGTGTGTGTAAATGAGAGTGTGCTCCTGTGTGTGTGTGTGTGTAGGGGGAGAAAATGTGAAGGAAGAGGAAAAGAAGTTGAAGGAGAATGTAAACCTGGAGCAGTGGTGCATGCCTGTAATCTCAGTACTTGGGAGGCTGAGACTGCAGGATCGCAGGTTCTTGGCCAGCCTCAGCAACATAGTGAGACCCTGTTTCAAAATTAAAAAAATAAAATACATCCAAGGTGTAGCTGAGAGGCAGAACACTCCTAAATTCAATCCCCAGTACCACAATAAGAAAACAAAATGAGGAGAAGGGAAAAGAAAGATAGTTTTTTCAGCTTGTTAAGATTTTGTCTAAAAATCTTTCAGCTTGTTTTGTGAGCTCCTTAGGATGTCATATAGCTATTCTGCTCGGAATGGAGAATTGGGTGGGGTCTCTTCCTGCCCTCAAGAAGGCTTGAAATGGGTTGAATGGCCAGTCTCTTGGGAAGCATTTTTATAATTTTAGTTTTCTGATGCTGAATGTTTCTGAACTGACATCTCTAAGGGAATGAGTGATAGTAGGTAAAACCTTCCAGAATTCCAGTCATAGGTACATAGGCACTTAGATTTTGACTTCAATTTCAATCTAGAGGTTTTCTCTCTCCCTCTCCCACCTCTTTTGCTGTGAGGAGACTGAATCTGCCAAAGTATAGCATCTTAGATATGAGATATCCTGAAGGGTGTGTGTGTGTGTGTGTGTGTGTGTGTGTGTGTGTGTGTGTGTGTGTGTGTGGTGGTCTCTCATGTGACAGCTTCATAAGTGATGTCATACATAGCAGTAGAAGAGATTGTCAAACAAGGACATGTGTGGCAAGCCAAATTGAACACTTCCAGTTATCCTGCAAGAAGTCTCAATGCATGGTCATCTTAGTGCAAACAATGACAATAAAGGCCTTGAGGAAGAATAAAAAGAAATATCTCAGCATTCTTTGGTCCTTAAAACAGTTTTATTTTTTTAAGTTAGGGATTTGCAGTGATTCGAGTAAAACTCTAGGCTAAGCACAGCCACAGTGTACCTATTTAGCATTAGAAAATTAGTAGGTCTGATGAGGCTTGTTTGGATAGCAGAGAAATGATACAATGGAAATAAACCAACATACCCTTTAGTGAGCTTACTATTTTTTTGTGGTACTGGGCATTGAATCCAGGATCATTCTACCTCCAAAGGACACGTCAGCTCTATTTTATTTTTTATTTTGAAACAGGGTCTTACTAAGTTGCTAATGGTCTCCTTAGTTGTTGAGGCTGGTCGTCTCTAACCTGTGATCCTCTTGTCTCAACCTCCCAAGTATTTGGATTATAGGCGTGAGCCACCATGCCTGGCCTTTTCTGATTATGATGGGATCTTGGAATCATTTAAGTCTTCTTCCTAAGGGTCAAAAGTAAACAATGAAAAACTTCAAAGGAGGAAACAATGGAAAACCATGCAGCCTGTATCTCTCCAAGCATGCTCACTCCAGTTTTCTTCAAAAACCAAGGGCTCCAGCTTGTACCAGCAAACATTCTAGAGCCATCCAAGGCCCACAGCCTATCTTTGTTTGCCGGGTTACACATGTAGCTGAGGCAGTGCCTTTCCCAGAGGGAATCAGCTTACAAGATGTGTTCCAGAATAAACTGTTCCTTTGTCGTCTCCATGCAACTGCTACAGAACTGAGTTAGTTTACATTAGTATTTGCTAATTTATTATTATCATTCCTTATTGGCAATTAGCTGGTTACCTTAGAGATCACCTCTCTCCCTGTACACCTTCACTAAAGTTGAGCTCAGCCAGAGCGCTTGCTAATGATCCCGAGATTTCTCTCCCTAGGGAGCTGGAGGTAGGACATTTTCCAGAGAGGCCTCCGGGGCACTGGAATTCCTCTTATCTGAAGACCCCTTGTTTTGGATCTCAGTGGTCCCACCTGGCTTTTGTCTGACTGTCAGTCAGACTTAATGGTGGGAAGAACTGCAGGCCTCTCATTCCCTAACCTGTGCAGATCTGTCTGCCCAGCCTTCTGTATTTTGTGCCCGGAGGCTGAAGCAAGGGATAGGGATTGCAGAGGGGAGTGGGGGTTGCTTGTTAGGAATTAGAGGACTAAAAAAAGATGAAGTCACCTCCTGGCAAAGCTGAGGGTCTTTCACTTGTGGCCCAGCAGTGGATCTGAGGCGTGTGCTTGGAGTTTCAGACTTTGACCCCTGTGCATATGCAGCTCCGCTTCCAGGGCTTAGGGGAGGCGGAACTTGGCTGGGTCGAGTGTCTCAGATGTGGGTAAAAAGAGTCCTGTGTTTGAGAGGTGGGAGGCTGGCTCTGCGGCAGCCATCTCCCCAACTGAGAAGAGGCTTGATTTCTTGATGTGTGACTGGCTGGCCTTTAATGCGAGCCTCATTTACTTCCAACAATTGAGAGGCTTGAAGTGAAAGTCCCAGAGGATCAGTTGTTTGCAGAGGGAACTGCTCTTCCAGTTACATTTCCTCTTTGGCCGTTGTGTAGTTAGGAGTGGTTTTTGTGCAGGCTGCACAGTGGGGTCACTCTGTGTCCAGTGGGTGTACCCAGTCTGCTAGCGCCCCCCTGTGTTCCCCTGGGGAATGACAAGGAACGTCCTGCAGCCTGGGGAAGAATGCCCAGGCCCAGTTGGTTCAGGAGCTTGGGCTCCCACACAGAAACCTCATTTGCTATCATTCAGCATTTTGCTTAAAAATATTGGCAAGGATCACACAGCTCCATAGACTTCCTGGAAGAGTCGTCAGAAGGGACCAGTGTTTCCACTCTACAGTCATGAAAATGGAGTTACAGAAGAGGCAAATGACTTGCCCAGGCAGACAACATTTGCAGCCAAACTATACTTCATGTTGTTTGACAGTAGTTCTGCAGGTGCTGTTCCCAAATGCCTTCTGTCACAGAACAGAAAACCCAACCGGGCTCTGCAGGAGGATCTGTAGATACACCTTTGGTTTCTGAAAAGCCATGCATCCAGGGAGTGTTGGTTTTGTAAATTAGAGCCCATGTTAACCACAGTGGTAGCATTCTGTATTTAAGGGAACCCTGTGGTTGACTCTTTCATAGAGGAAAAGGTCCTTGCATAATGTGAACATTCAACTCCTAGCTGGTTTCCTTTGTAAGACTGAATTTTTCCATATGTTGTTTGCTTAAAGTAAAGTTCCTTACATTGACATGATTTACAAAACCTTTGAGAGGTGGGCTAATATGTTATTCTTTTGGCTGATATCTCTGACCTTTGAATTCTCAGTGGTTAATTTAAGTTATTTTAAAAACTGCAATTATATAATAGTTAAAAATATACAGAGTCCAGAAAAGCAAGATGTGTGTCATTCAGATTTTAAAATGTTAACATTTCAATTTGCTCCTGATTTAAAAAAAAAAACTGCTTTGCCTTCCCATCCTGTTTCTCTTCTTCCACTCTTTGTAAGCCTGAGAATGAATGAATGGAAACCCAACCTGTGAGCCTCCTTAGTAAGACCCTGTTTCAAAATAAAAAAAAATAGGGCTGGGGTGTAGTTCATAGCTTAGAAGTAGAATGTCCTTGGGTTCAATTCCCAGTACCAGAAGGAAGGAAAGAAGGAAGGAAGGAAGAAAGGAGAAAGAAAGAAAGAAAGAAAGAAAAAGGGAAGCCTACCATGAGTGTTTTAATGCTTTTCATCTTCTCTTTCTGATTCCTACATTGCTGTCCAGGTTCTGAAAGCTCCCCAAGTCAGTGAGTGTTTTATGGATTGGGTGGAGTCTGGGAATTAATTTGGAAAATGAAAGCACTCTCTTAAGACTTTCCTTTAAATTTAGCATTTAAGAAGGGAGAAAATTACTTTTTTCATTTTTTTAAAAATTGGGGATTGAACCTAGGAACATTCTACCTCTGAGCTAGACCCAAGCCCTATTTATTATTTTATTGTTGCTATTATTATTATTATTATTATTATTATTATTATTATTATTATTTTGAAACAGGGTCTTGCTAAGTCCCTGAGGCTGGCTTTGGATTTGAGATCCTTCCAAGTAGTGGGATTACAGATGCGTGTCACTGTGCCCGGCTGAGAAAATTACTTTTCCCAAGCAAGCAAGCAAGCAAGCAAGCAAACAAACAAACAAACACAAGTGCGACTGAGACAGAGAGATTGACAGTCAGGTGTTAGGAGCTGCTACCTTGGGAGTTTTGATGTGAAGCAGGCAAGAAGTTTGTGTCAAGCCTGTGTTCCCCATGAACTCAGTTCACAGACTAGCACGGGGGCTTCTCAACTTTGCTGCTTAAGCGCCTTGGCGTGCCTAGTCTTCTGATGCACCATTACGTCTCGGAGAGCCAGGATGGCCAATTTGCAGCTTCTCCCACTGGACCCCTTGCGGCCACTGTTCTGTGGCAAGCTGCTCTCTCTCAGTGCCCAGCGCCGGCCGTGGTGGGCTCTACTTTCTGGATTCTGTTCGCTCCTAAACTTGACTTCCAGAGCATGAAGGGCACCTCTTCTCAGATTGTGTAGTTGGCTCTTTTGAATAAAATGGCTTCCCTGAGTAAGCTGGTAGGAGGAAAAGTTTAGCCCAAAGACTAGATCACTCTTTAGGGAAGTGTATTTGTGTGTGTGTGTGTGTGTGTGTGTGTGTGTGTGTGTGTGTATGTGTGTGTGAGAGAGAGAGAGAGAGAGAGAGAGAGAGAGAGAGAGAGAGAGAGAGAGAGAGAGAGAGAGAGAGAGAGAGAGAGAGAGAGAGAGAGAGAACCTTCTTTCCTCACTTATTTGCATTTATGATGATGAAGTCATTATGGGCTGGGTTGATTGTATACATCTGTAATCCTGATGCCCTTCCCCACTCTGCTGGTTTTGTTTCTGAGGAAATGCTTAAGTCTAATCACAGTCCAGTGCTATCCTCAAAATGTGAGGTCAGGACCCCCTGATTTGGTGTATCCCAAGGATAGATCTCCCCCTGACTTTTTAATGGAGATCTCTGAATAGGTAGCAGCCAATTAATCACTACTGTGCATAAAAATTAGGAGTGTGTGTGTGTGTGTGTGTGGTGTTGGTGTTGGGATGGAATACAGGGGCATCCTACCTCTGAGCCATACCCTCAGCCCTTTTTGTCCTTTGAAACAGTGTTTCTCCAAGTTATTGTATGCTGCTGGCCTCGAACCTGTGAGCCTCCTGTCTCAACCTCTCAACTATTGTGATTACAGGCATGTGCCACTACACTCCGCTAAGAGTTTATTATAGTGAATATTTTCAATTCTTTGGAAATCATTTTATGTGGATTGGTTTCTCTTTTGATTTATTTTGGGTCCGACTGTTTTTCAAACCTTCCTCTTCCTCTTTAATTGACTTGGCTTGAGGAACTCTGGTTTGGGCTGCCTATGCATATAGGTAGTTTGCTATAAAACCAGTTCTAAGTGAATGCATGAGTAGGGAGGCTATGTAAGACTGCATTCAGAGGGATTGACTTAGACTCGAAGCACATTTTTAATACATAAAAGGTCTGTAATCTAATATTCATATTGGAAACTTGACATGCATGATGGAGGCACAGGGCTCCGGAAATGCAGAGATGAACAGATGCATTTGGCTACAAGTGATGTTGCGTGGCTTGTTGGAAGATTCAGTTTCTCCTCTGTGTGGCCAGACACGGAGGCCGTGGTGAAGACACAGAACACTCATACGATGGGCACCAACTGTGAGCTCGCTGTACTGGTCATTTCTTTAATTAGTGCATTTCCATTTTTTTTTCCCTCAAGTGTAGCATACTTTCGAATGATGGAGTCTGCTAATGGTTATGTTTATTCCTAAGAGCTTAGAAGAGGGAACATGATGACATTAGTATTAAATAATGGTTTTGTCATAGTGGAATTTTGCCTGATTTTTAATTGCAAAACAATTTATGATAGTTATGGCTTTTTAGAAATCTTAAATGCTACAGATGAAATACCAATTTTCTGTGTGGCTTGTGAGCTTGCTAATGGGATGTATGTCCTTACACTTCTAGGTCACTCTTTCTAATTTTGCTTCTATTGGCAATTCTTTAGAAATGGGAAAAGGGGTGTTCTTGAGGCAGTACAAATAGAGTAAAGAAATTCTTGAGATGGAAAGAAAAATAAACTGCCATTGCACAAACTACATATTGTTTAGTGACCTGATAGAGCAAAACGATACAAAGCTGGTAAACGATCAATGTCATGGCACTGGGCATTGTCGGAATGATATCTGAGGGCTTGGTTTTTCCACATCTGGTTATGAGGATCCATCAAGACGTGATCATGAAGAATGGAGTAAAATTGGAACTACAAAGGTTTGTGGCTGTGCATGGTATTGTATTTGAAGGCATGAGCTCAAACAAATGTTGTGTGGCTCTTATGACATTTTGCTTTCCTTACTACTATATATGTGTATTCTTTTTGCAGTACTGGGGATTGAACACAGGGGCATTCTACCTCTGAGTTATACCCCTAGCCCTATTTTTCATTTGGAAACAGGGTCTCACTAAGTTGCTGAGGGCCTCACTAAGTAGCTGAGTCTGGCTGCGTGAACCTGCGATCCTCCTCCTGTCTTAGCCTCCCAAGTACTGGGATCACAAGTGTGTTCCACCACACCCGGCCCTCCTCACTCTTTGAGTCATGAAAAAACTCCATCAGAACAGTTTTCTCTAATATATTGAATGACCCAGAATCATCGTATCCCCAAATATCATGATGTAGAAATCTGAAATTCTGGGGCAATGAAGGGAGGTTTTGGCAAAACAAATGCAATGAAATTGAAAACTCCATAAAAGAGGTGCTGTAATTTATCTGTTATTACCAAGGAGATCGGAATCTAAAACATTGAGAGTTCTGAAATGTCAAAGACAAATGTCAAAATGCATCAAACCTGCAATTGTGAATGGATTAGATTAGGGGATCTCAGAGTTCTCTTCCAATTCCAAGTGTAATTCTGTGGATTTTTGAAGCATTGGTTTGAAGGGCTTCATAGCTGGCTGTATTAAGGTTTGAGGGTATGTGATGATAATGACTTCTCTGCAGGTGGTATTGCGGGCAAGGGACTTAGCTATGGCCGGTGACACAATAGGTGCAGCCCTCTTGCTTTGAAATGAGGGCAACATATTCTGTGTGTAATCTGAGCTGTGAATGTCTATGTCAAAACTCAGTAGTCTCTTCATTCAAATATGTCTTTCTGTTCAATGTGAGTTCTGGCATAAGGCAGCAATGAGTATAATAACCTTGTTTCCGTTGGACTGTACTTGCTCTGTGGATGAATAGGAGATGCACTCCTCTTGCCTGGCAAACTAGACCTTCAGGAGAGCACAAATTCACTTACGTATAAATTATGTTGGTCATCATACTACCTAAAAATTCACAGAGCTGGAAGTCACCGAGATCTCCTTTTAAAGTTAGGTATTCTTGAGAACTGTTTTGTGTATCATGATAAATTATCTAACCTTTTATACCACTGAAGGCCAACATTATGGAAATAAGCAGCTTTTTATTCCATTCTAAGGTCAGTCTAACAAAATTATGCAACTTCTAATGCAATTGCTTGAAGCTTCTACTTTGAAAGTTTTCTCATTTTAATACCTTGCAACAGAGATAAATATTTTAGCTACAATTCATGCTTAACAATATATTTCACTGATTGTCATTCTCTTTGTGGGATTTGTTGGCACAAGAGCCAGTTCAGCATGGCTTTGCTCATTTTTCTGTTTGCTATAGATTATCAGCAAAGAGCCAGAATTCAACAAAAAAGTGTATTTTCGTTGTTGTTATTTTTAATTTCAGGCCATAGGAGGAGACTAGCTGAGTCTTACAGAATCAATATGGGACACTTGGGGGTTTTACTTGAGAGCCAAAATGAGGTATATTTTCTTTTAAACTAGATGTGATTCCAGAATTATTAAACCCAATGAATGTTGGAGGCTGGTGGATTGCATCCAGCAGGATTTGAGGCACTGTCTGCAACCAGGCAATCAATTTCTTTCAGGGACTCAGCTGCTACTTCAGGGGAAGGGGACATCAGCGAGTGGAACCTTGGGAAGCTCTATTCTACTGGAAGCCCCCTAAAATAATTTTCAGGAGTTCTTTGAGGGCAGTGCACTCTGTGCAGTTCCTTTTATACAGTATCAGGTGTTTATTATGTACTTTTTGTTACTGATTGAGTTTAGCTCTACAGTGGTTAAAGTGCCTTGCTTTTAGAGGGTATTCATCTATTCTAGATAAAACCTGGCTCTTTTTGATGAGTTGCTTTCAGATTTTAGTGAATGCACTTACTGTTTAGTAGTTAGGCTCTTTTGAAAAAAATTCTTTTGGCTTGAAAATATCTACCCATTCATCCATCTACCAAATATTTGTAGATCATCCTTTACTGACCAGTCTTGTATTCAGCCTTGAGAAATAAAAAGTATAAGCAGTATTTACCCTCATAGCTCATATTGTCACTGAGGATACACAATCTGAATTTAAGTATGTATTTTAAGTCAGTGGAGGAAAGGAAGGTTTGTTCAATAAATGGTGCCATGTAATTGGTTAACAATTAGAAAAAATATTATTTTTATTATAGGACCCAAGATCTACACAATTTAAAGAGTTCAAGATTAAAATTATTAGAAGAAAATAAAAAAAAATCCATCTGATTTTGAAACAGATTTTACCAACATATTTCACAGAAAATACCGATAGCTCTGACTACATAAAATTTAGAAATACCTGTATATACCCAAATATCATTAGCTAAATTAAAAAGAAACCATAGCCTGGGAAAATATTTTAAATCTATGGCAAAGATAATATATTCATTTTGTCTTTCAGCTTTTTTGGGGTTGACAAATGGAAATTGTACATACTTAAGGTGTCCAACTTGATGTTTTGATAGACATGCATTGTGAAATAATCGAGTTAACTAATGTATCTATCACCTCACATGGCCACTGTGTTTTAAATGGTGAAGACACTTAAGATCTACCTTCTTAGCAGATTTCAAGAATATCATGCAGCGTTGTTAACTACAATCACTATGCAGCATATTAGATCTCCAGCATTTATCTTACATAACTGAAACTCTGGACCCTTTGACTCCCATCCACAGCCCCTATGCTTTTATGAAGAACCTATGCTTATTAATTAATTCTACAAATATTTATAGAGTCCTTACTACATGCTAGTCACTACTCAAGGTGGTAGGAATGCAACAGTGAACAAAAAGTCCTTGCTTCCATCAGGGTTACATTTTTAGGGCAAAGACAAATAATATATAAATATATAAAACCTTAGATGGTGATACAGGAAAAAAAGTCTGAAGCATACATTTTCTGTCAAGAATAAGAATTACTTTAGGAAAGTCAGTGAAAACATCTCAAATAAGGAGACATTTAAGCAATACTCCTATATAAAGAAGTCTTATAAATCAATAAGACATCACAATATTACAATGTAAAATAGACCCCAAATAGGTAATTCATAGAAAAGCTCTACAAAGAGCCAATAGACCTATGAAAAATTTAATCTTAGTAATAAGATAATAGCAATGAAATGACATTATTAATTTCTAATTGCAAAACTATGCAAACTTACTACTTAAAAGTCAAGCAATACAGGCATGTATAAAATAGAAATGAAAGTTTCCACAACGGTGTCCTCGCCAATCCATCACCTTTCCTTAAGGGACTCTCAAGCAATAATTTGATATGCATGATGTTATTTTTTTACTTATCAAATTAGCAAAAATTGAAAACAGTGGTGGCAAGGGTGTGATTAAGGTACACTGCTACATGGAGTATAATTGATAGAACTGATATAATTTTTCTTGGGGGTAATCAGACAATACACATTAAATCCTCTAAAATATTCGGTATTTCTACTTCTGGAATTTCATCCACCCTCCAAATATTTGTAGATCATCCCTTACTGACCAGCCTTGTACTAAGCCCTGAGAAATGTAGAGAAAATATTTCTCAGGAAATATAGAAGGAATATTATTTCTTTGGAATTTTCCTACCTTCTCGAATTTATCTAAAGGAAATGATTTTAGATTTGCATAGAATTTATATGCAAAGGTGTTAATCTCAGTAAAATTTCCAGAACTAGGACATTGGAAATACCCAAATATTATCATTATATGAATGGCTAAATATATTATACACATATATGCTAGAATACTATGAAGCCATTAAAAGAATATCTTGAGGAATATCTAATAACAGGAAAATTCTCATGATACACACACACACACACACACACAGAAAAAAGATGGAAGGAAAATTAATCAAAGCAATAACAGTTATCTTCCATTGTAGAAAGTCAGATGATTTATACTTTTTAAATATGGTTTTCTAATTTCCAAAACTTACTACATTGAACATGTATTATTTTTGAGGTCAAAAAAGCAATCACTAGCCGGGCATGGTGGCGCACGCTTGTAATCCCAGCATTCGGGAGGCTGAGACCGGAGGATCCGGGTTCGCGGCCAGCCTCAGCTCCCTAGTGAGGCCCTCTGCAACTTAGTGAGACTCGGTTTCAAAATAAAGAATAAAAAATAGGACTGGGGGTGTAGCTCGGAGGTAGAATGCCCCTGAAGTTCAATCCCCAGTATGCTCCCCTCCCCCCAAAATAGTTAAGTACTGTACAATACCTTTTGTTTTCATTTTTCAACCAGATCATACCAGTTTTTGCTTTTTTGGAGGTCCCTCTAAAAAAAGTATGAAGGTTTACACTGAAAAATATCCCTTTTTAATGTTCATCTGTCAAATGTAAGAGATAATTTTAAGAAAAGTATTTTTCCTCCTTCATTTTTCTTGACCATATGTATACTCTTGTAAAAGTAGGTTTATTTCATCAGTGTTAGACATTGGGTTGATGAATTTTATTTTTAGGAGGAAAGGTTTAAATAGTAACATTTAACTGCAACCTGTACAGATTTTCATACTATAAATATAATATAGACCTTATCTAACAGCTAATTTTGGCAAAATATTTTTTTCAGTGCCCTTTCCAGTACCAAATGGACAATTTGAGAGGGGAACCTTTTAAATATTTTCCAGTATTTGATTTCATGTTCCTGTCTCTTGGCTCTGAGATGATACTATGTGAACATGTTAGCCTCAATAATTTGGAACCCACAAAAAAGGAGGGGAGCTAGTAAATTGGTTGTCATTAAGATGCTGAAAATTTCATATTCAACCTTGACACCATGTGCCATTTTCCTTGTTTTCAACAAAGTGTAATGAGCTCAATCCTTTTAGGAAAGGCAAACTTACCTGACTGCCTTCCCATCTAGTAACCTAGTTTTAAACAGGATTGATGCCAAAAATGCATCCTCTAAAACATTTCTTTAAAACTTCTCATGTACTAAGCACTGCAGTTAAGTATAAAATGTTTAATTCAGTGACCCCCACATAGATAGACATTAGAACTATTTAGACATTGTAGAGAAAATTCTCATGGAAACATGTACAGGCATGCACACACACAGATGCTACACATCTCTATCTTATAGCTAATAGATGAGAACCTGATTGTGGATGAAGTGATTGCAGCCTAATTCTGTAGTACATCCCTTGGCTAAATGGAGATCATGGCCTTCTGTGGACTATATTTCTTTTACGTGCAACCATTTAACTAGATGAGTTTAGATTTCCAATTTTAAGTTTGCTCATGTTATAACATGAAGCATTTGATAGAAATAATTATCTTTTGCATTTTTGTGTGTAAGGACATAAGAAGGTATGAAAAATTGAGGGAAACTCCTCTTTATCTTTTTTTTTTTTAATCTAAGTTCCTTATTGTGAAAGTCTTCATTTACGGAAATCTTGAGAATGTTTGAAATTTGATTATGAAGCAACTCAATTAAGAAAAGATTTACATTTTCCTTTGTATGGCTTAAAGATTAGATTGTTTGGATTAGAAAAGAATTTCCAGGAAATTAAAATATTTAATTGCTTTAAAGCTGGGATTTGGAAGAAGATAATGTGGTAAAAAATTATATAATATTATGTAAATTCATATCACCACCAAGGTGAGTATAAAATTCCCCAAGGTGATCGATCAAAAGTAAGTAAATTTGTTTACTGAATTCTGATTCTATTTGCATTTTCAAGTTAGTGAGGGTTTGGGACTGGGTCTCCGGAAGGCCCTATTAAACCCATGATCTTGTAGAGGCTGGGTGTGAAGGCTGGATTCTGAACTTGCGTATGGGTCCTGGGGAAACCTAAAGGCCTTGAAGTACCCTCTACCCTTCACTCCTCATGGCTGCTGTTGCCCAGGACCCAACAGCAGAACTGATTTGATATTGTGGCTGAGATATTCTTGTTTTCCAGTGCCAGTTTGAGGGGGATAGAGCCACACAGGGAGATACACAAAAGCCCCTTCCAATAAATGGGAATCTCACTGGGTTGCTATCTTTAAAGATATAGCTGTTAATGTCAGGATTGAGAGAATGCAGTGTAGTAAATGGATCTTATTTGACGATTATTAAAAATATGTTGCTATTGGAGGGAAAAGTAGGGTGAGTTCTAGTGTCTTTTATGATTATTCTTATTGGTTTCTCATTATAAAATTAATTCATGTCCACTGTGGAAAAACCCAAAAGAGTACAGAAATATTGGAAGAAGTTAGAAAAATCATCCATAATTCCACTGTTCCAGGGTAACCACCCTTAAATTTCTATTTAGTGCCTGGTACAAAATAAATGCTCAATACATGTTGAATTAAAGAGAAACACTTTATAGATTTAATATTTAAAATTTTTAGTTGAAATTATTCTGTTTCTTTTTCTATCTTTATATTATATAATGACTTTTTCCTGCAAGATTTTTATAAGCAAGATTTTTTAGTTGCTTAATTGTATTTTGTTCAGTAGATGAAGGTTTACTTTTACTCAATTCCTGATGTTGAACTTTGAGGTTATTTAAATTTTTGTTCTTATATACAAAAAATTAGAATATATAATTATATGTAAATTTTGTTCTGTTCCCTGTTTGTCCTTAGAATGAATTCTCCAGAAGTGAAAATTTTGATTTGAAAGTTTACATATTTTTAAGACTTCTGGCAAATATTTTTTTCCAGAAAGTTTGTACCAAGGTACACATTCACCAATAATGCATGAGCCTATTTTACTATACTCATTAAACATTTTTGTCTTTTTTTTGCTTTTCTGGGGATCAAACTCATGGCCTTGGGCATACTAGGCAGGTGATCTCCCATTGAGCTACACCTCAACTTCATTGTTACACTTTTTAAATATCACCACCAATATGAAAAAGTAGTAGGGTAACAATCTCATACATTCTTGGTATAAATTGGTAAAAGTTGTAGTGGAGGGCAGTTTCACAATCTCAAAGTTACAAACACCTATACCCTTTAGCCTGGCAATTCTACTTTTAGTGAATTTTTCATAAAATATGTCTGATCACAAAAGGTTCTTCATTTTATAATGAGGAAGGTTGTTCACTTATATATTATTTGAAATATCAAAAATGGAAATAGTGTGTGTCTAGCAGTAGAAAAATTTTAAAAATACTGTTTTATATATCAATATGGAAAGATCTCTAAATATATTAACTTCATAAAAGGAAGATGCAGAAAAAATGTACAGGGACTAATATAATTTCTGTGAAAAAAGGTGGGAAAAAGAATGTATATTTTATTGGTTTACATATGCATGAAATTATATGGTAAGATAAATTGGAAATTAATTAGAATAGGTACTTGTTGGGAAAATGGAAAATGATAGACTAGGGGACAGATTAGGAGAGAAAATGATTTGTTTCATAGCTGAAAATATGTGTAATTTTAGTTTCAATTTATATTTCATTACTAAGAATTGGCTTTATTTGCTATCTCAAATAATACATTAATGAAGAACCATATACATATATCATATGAAGGTATATTCCTTGTTTCATTTACTGCAAATACTTTTTTCAGCTTTCTGTTAACTCTATGCTTATTTTTGGCTTAAAGTACTATGGAATCAGTATACAGAAAAATATTTCAGTCTTCTAATCTGTGATTTCTTCTGTTGCTTTTGAACTATGAAACTCCCAATCCAGAGATTATACAAATTGCATTTCTTTGAATGTTTTCATGAATTCATTCCTTCGCTCAATTTTTAATTCATTAGGAATTTATTTTGACATATAGTTTGAGGTAAAATTAGAAAATCTTTTTATAAATGGTTAATTGTTTACCTCATACTATTTATTGTTTATTTCACCTCCTTCCTCGCTGCTTTCTGCTCCTTCTTAAAATTGTATTTTCCACTGATCTGTTTGTCTGCTCTCGTTTCACAACTACATTGACTTGGTTATTGATGCCTTCTTATAGATTTTTAAAAAAATTATTAGTGCATTGTAATTATACATCACAGTGAGATTCAACGTGATTCAAACCCATATATACACACAGGCTGTGTGGATGTATGTCAGTGTCAACACGGTTTAGATTATGATGTGAGACGGTAATGCACCAATAAAAGCACATTTAAAATAACAAAAAAGCCTGTTATGTTAAAAAAAACAAAGTGATACAAACATACATGCACACAGCACTTGGTGTATTTCCCTCCATACCCCACTCCCTTCCCTGTATCTCCCTTCCCATACAACTTACTGAGATTGGTAGTGATGCTTTCCTCTGTGGGCATTGCATTATCTGAACCATTTCCTTCTCAGTTCTCCTTTTCCCCTCCTCATCTTCCTCCTCCCCGAATCCCCTGGCACTGTTCTACTAGTCTCTAGCCTCACTTATCTCAAGTCCCTTTTGTTTCGTATTTTCTCTCTAGCTTCCACATACAAGAGAAAACACACAACCCTTGGTGTTCTTTTTGTTTTGTTTTGTGATACTAGGGATTGAAACCAGGGGCATTCTACCTCTGAGCTATACCCCCAGCCCTATTTTTTATCCTTCTTTTTGAAACAGGATCTCACTAAGTAGCTGGGGCTGGCCATGCACCCGTGATCCTCCTGTCTCAGCCTCCCAAGTACTGGGATTACAAGTGTGCGCCACCATGCCTGGCCACCCTTGTTGTTCTAAGACAGCCAGCCTTATATTAGATTTTAATAAATTGTAGGAATAGTTTCTATTTTGTTTTTAAAAAATACTTTAGTTTTTCTGTTTATTATGTCAGAGAGTCTTTGGAATATTGTTAAGTTTCAAAACGTTTGATATTGGGATTTTGATTGGAAATGTGCCAAACTTAGAAATTTAGGAAGAATTAACACACGTGTAATGTTTTGTCTTTCTCTCTATGAATATGACATCTTTCTGTTTAGTCACATTTCATTCTAATGTCATCGGGACATTTGTAGAAGTTCTCCTTATACTTCTTATTATGATTATTTCTGGCTGTTTTTATACTTTCTCTGTCACTTTGAGTGAGCTCTGTTCTCCTCACATTTTCTAATCAGATAGAGTTGGTAGTCTTTGTAGGAGAGCAATTGACTTTTGCATCTGAATTTTGTCTCAAGCTCTTCTCCTTTTCAGACATGGCTTGTCACTTGGGTGTTCATGTGATAGTTATTTTGATTTATTGCATCTTTGTGTTGAGAAGTTAGAATCAGTAGCTGAGTGATGTTAGGAAACTACATCTTCTCTATGCGTCAGCTTCCTCATTTGTAAAATGAGAGCAATGGTACCTAGCTTGGAGGTTTTTGTGAGCGTTCACCAAGAGTGTCAACGCGCCTGGCACCTAGTACTAGCCTTCAAGAAGAGTTTCGTAGCTCTTCTTCCCATCGTCTATTTTTGCCTGGGAAGATAGCCAATTTGTACCTCTCAGTCTGGAAGAAGGCAATCAGATTCTTATCTCCCCTCACAATGTACTGTAGAGGGCATTGCAGTCCAATTATGAAATTAGGGACAACTTCCATTTGCCTCCATCTCATGATTGCAAATACATTTCATCCCAGTATTCTTTTCTGCTTTTAGTTACACAAATTCTTTTTACATGGCAATAATGGTTCTTTTTCGTAGCAGCTCCTTCAAGGCTTCTCATTGTTCTTTACTGTGCCACCCAACTCCAGTTCAACCGTGAAGTGGCAGTACTTCCTCCAGGAATCAGTTTGCTAGATGTGCTGACGCGAGAGCCCCAAACCCTTCTCTGATATCATCCCTTTGCATTTTCTTTCCAGAGTCAGTGGATATCAATTTAGGCCTTAATCTGGCATTTTCCAACCTTTCTCCGGCATGACTCTGTGCTGGGCATGTCCATTAGCTAGGAAGCTCTGGAGATGGCAATTTCATGGACCACTGGCTTGAGGTTGTGACCCGCACTTTAATAATACTGCCCCACGCCTTTCTTCTCCTGTGACCTGCTGCTTCTACGGACCTGGGCTCTGTTTCAGGGCCACTACTTTTTCTTGTTTCTTTCATGCAAGTGACTTGCAGATGAATTTTAAATAGCTGGTTCATGGGGAAGAACACTTGAGCTCATGTTCCCAAGACTGCGTTCCGTTCCAGGCATACCTTCCTTCCAGCCAGGAAACCAGCTCCTGCCGTCACTTATCTAGGGCCGTTTTATACTCTGTTCTCAGTTTGAGGATGAAATACAGAAACCTAGAGCAGGGACTCCAATTCCACTTTGGCCACTTGGGGACCAATTTATATTTTTGGAGGGTTTTAGGGAAGGGCAATTGGAAGGGAGAGAGAACAAAAGCTTGATTTTTTAGTTGACGATTTAACCTGAATTAAATGTGTGAACCCTGGCAAACACATTCTCACTGTAAGTGAATCACTGCCAGGCAAATAATAGGTAGCTGCTTGCGACTGTTTCCTAATCAGGTTGTACATAGCCCTGATACATCACTTTGCGCTTTTAAATGACTAGATATTGTTCCCCATAGAGTCAGCAGTTGAGTACCAACTGCTTTCTGTTCATTGAAGTACGGGCTGATTTTTTTCCCTTCTCTAGCTTATAGCGTTGTAATCCATGCACGTATAATTAAAATGATATCCTAATGCAGCTCAGGGTTTCCTTTGAATTTGTAGTGGCTTTGTGCATAGGGAAGGTTGTTGCTTTGCTATAAACCACAGACTCAGAGTAAACCTCAGCTGTGCTGTAGCTATTTTGGACGACAACTTTCTGGTTGCTTGTGTGTAATTGCCCATATTACATCATCCTAACTATTGTGAAATGTACAGAATACTAGGCTTATCTAATGATTTCTTTCAAGCAGACGGTTCCTTTTAAAGTAAATTTAGAAGCGGTTCCCTGCATTAAGCAGATCCCCCTGATTTGCTCATGCTTTCTTGTTTGGGCCAAAGGTAATTCAGTGATTGATAACAAGGTAGTGGAGAGAAGTGGATCATCTACGCCGTGCTCCAGAGCCTTGACAGTCTACCTAAAATGTTCCATGAGCTATGCTTTCTCTTGGTGCAAGTAAAGAGCCGAGAGGAAAGAAACTCCATAGCATATCAAGTAAACATTAACTCAAATGTTTTCTTTTTTTTTGGTTTTGTTTTGTGTAGCAGAGAAAAAAAATTAAACTAGCTTCAGTGACCACAACAGGCTTGGTCTTACTGGGGTTTTAGTTGGTCAGATTATGTTGTCTTGTCTTTTGTGATGGTAAGCACAAGGCATGTAGATGAAGTTCTAGGAAGCTAAGACCTTCTGGCTTTTTCTTACCAATGTTAAAAATTTCCAGCCTAGGTAATATTACATATTTACTCATTTGCTAGGAGGAAAGGGAATTTTAAGACAATATTTATCTTTGGCCTCAGATTTTATATATTGCACAGAGTACAGTTTGGTCAAATGCCTGATAGATAATATTTCAGAGTGGGTAAAAAAAAAAAAAAGAAGATCGCTTAGAGCTAGAAAGGTCAGAAATAGATCAAAGAATTCTGGACCTTTTTATTGCTGAACAATGGACTTTGTAAATACCATATGTGACTGTCAGACTAAATGAGAATACACAGTGCTCAATATTAATTGGTTCAGTATCAGCTGATGGTCTGTTTGCAGAATACAATAAAATTATGTTGTCAATATAATGTTTTATTGATTTCTTGGTTTGCAAAATTAAATAAGCATAGTATAAGCACTTGCAGTGATAAGTTATAGCAGGGAAAAGAGTTTTGATTTTAAATCTGAAAACAAAATTAAAAGTGATTGAAGCAGAAAGCAGGCTGTGGCCTAAGATTTCTGCCAGCATTTCTCAGAGTGACTGAGTATATCTGGGTGCTTGGAAGGAATAAGGACCAGAGAACAGAGACTTTGGGGGAAGGGTTTCCAAATCCATTCTTGACGGTTATGTCAACATTAACAAATTCTTCCGTTGAACAGATTAGTTTGCGATGGTGTGGATATATTCATTTATTTAATGCTATGTTTTTTTCTAGTGTCTACCCTATTCTTGGTATTCTTCCAGATACCAGTTCAACAGTGGTTAGCAAAACTGACATAAAACCTACCTTCAGGGAATGGGGAGACAAAACTACCAATATAAGATCACAGAGCATAGTCTTGTAAAAAATAACAGTGGGGGAATCCCGCCTAGTTTGGGGGTGAAGAAAGTAATATTTGAGCTGAGCCTTGAAGGGTGAGCAGGAGCCCTGAGGCCCAAAGTAAGGAGGGCTGACATCGCCGAAAGGGAGCCGCATTGGGACTGCTGAGGGAGACATCTGCAATTCATTCTTTGGCCTAATCTTAGGAAGCCATTCTTTTTCCCCAAGGTGATTGGAATCTGAGTGCTGACGTTTTTTGAATCCAGCACACAACCATTGGTTTAAAGAAGTGAAAGGGGGCTGAGGAAGGAGGGCGCTGGTGGGAATGCCAAGAGTGTACCATGATTTCTGAATAAAGCCAATTCCTTTTCGAAAAGCAGCCGCATAGGAAAGAATCTATTTCAAAATGAAGAATGAAGCCGCCTGCAGCCAGCTTCCGATGGCTAGTTTGTGGCTTGAAGCCATTCTCCCAATCTTTGCAGGATGGTCTTCCGGGTCTGGGGTGCAGATGTAGCTCAGTAAAATGGTCATTGTAGGACTTGTGAGGCTTAACTACACATTCCCAACCTGGAATCAGAGGAGAGCAAGGCAATATGACCAGATTTATGATTCTACTTTTCTTCTTGGCTGCTCTCGAGAGATAGGAATACAAGGAATTCCTTCTCTTCATTTTCACTCTGGATACACAGAGAGCAGGCCCCAGAGAAGAAAAGCTTCTTCCCTTCCATTTTTCCTGCTTTCAGTCAGTTTCTTTTTCCCTCTTTTTGCTCCAACTTTTTTTTTCCCGGTGAATTTTGACCCAACAGTCAGCAGAGGGCGCACCGGCGCATCAAAATCTAGCCTTCATTCCTCTGGCCACAGTCATTTCATTGTCTTTATCTCATCTTCCCATTCCTCAGACATAGGGATGCATTCTGGCCTCTTCTTTTTGCAATATTCCCATCAAGGACAACCATTCCCCACCTATTTGGTACAGATGGGCAAAAGCTATCATTTAGATAAAAAAAAAGAAAAGGATTGGGTTCTTGAGATCTCAGAGGAAATGGTGTGCCTGCGTGCGCGCGCACGCGCGTGCAACGAATCTCAGAGTGGCTGGTCCCCTACGTGACTCGTTTGGAAAGGACTCATTTTGCCAATAGCAAAGCAGACAGTCTGGGCTCCTCTTCTTCTCTGCTTTCCCCGGGCTGTTGTCCTGCTAGCAGCTGCCCCGCTTCCTGACATGTCCTAATAATGAGGATGATGTGGCCAGGGGGAGATGCAGCTTCTTTCCCCGATCAGATTCCTTCATTGAATCTGCCCCTCACCGAAGTCCAGAGAGGACTGGCTCCTCTGAACTGCGTGCCCTCTTCACTCTGCCCAAGGTCAGGGAATCCAGCTGTGGCCTGTCTGCCTCCAAGATCACTGGCCGCCCACAACGATCCCCAGCTATGTCTTTGACAGTTCTGCGGATGCTGCGTGAGGCCGAGGAGAGCTAGTTTCAACTCCTCCAAAGTTGGCTTGGCATGGCAGCGCCGACGAAAGTGGAGGCTTGTTTGTGTCAATGACATAATCAGAGAAGACATCCGAGGCCCAGCTGCAGGGAGTAAGGAGGTGTGTAGCTTAGTGCAGTCTTCTGACAAAAGCCCACGCACTTCACATTCATCTGCCCCTAGTGCCAATCTCCTTCTGATGTCTTAACCTTTTATTCTAGTTGGCTCAAACGATTCCGGCGCCACCGTGAATTGCCCGGCTGCTGCTGGTTCTACCGACCAGCATGTTAATACAAGTGCAGGGTGCTTTATAACCAACTAGTCTTATAATGATAACCATGCAGGAGGAACAGGCAAGGTTTAGTTTAGCATATTCTGCCAATTGTAAAGCATCAGGCACAGTTATAGCGCCTCATAAATAATCGTGATGGCTCCTAAAGGCCATTTTTCACCTACATTTCCTTCCTGTTAGCAAGCTCGGAAAAGAGCTGTATGGAAGAACAGGTCATTTTAAAAGGCAGAATGATTTCCTACTAAAATGCTTTTCAACTTTTCCCTCTGGGGCTCTGGGGTACACCCCTTGTCTCGAAGATCCACGTGGGCAGATTGCATGTTAGCTTGCGAGCCCAGAAGAGGCATTCTCACTTCCTGCGCCAGCCAAACACCAATACTGTAAACACACAGGCCACTTAACACAGTGACTTTCTGATGGAGCAGGCGGTGCTGCCAGCTTACTCCCTCGGATGGCTTCTGTACGGCGGGCGCAGGCCTGGGAGTCGGGCCCAGGCTACTTCTTGGTTTGTGTGGTATAAATGAACACTTGAGAAAAGTGTTTGTATAGTTAGGGTCATTCCTGCCCTTTTTCCAAAAACTTGCAATCCTGGGCTGAATACTTATCCAGCTTGGTTTTTGTGTTTTCAGAACAAAGGAAACTTCCAGTGACCAGTCTGGTTAATCACCAAAGCTTATTCCCTCTTCACCACTACTCTGTATTGGGTTTCCTTCTACTCCACTACATTGGATTTCCAATCACATCAAACCCTATTAGGCTGCCTTCCATTCATAGTAGATTAGATTCCCTCACACCTCACTGCCTAGCAGGATTTTCTTCTCCACAATGTGTGCAGTATTAGGTTCCCTTACATGGGTAGCTGCTTGTTAAGTTGTGTTTGGTGCGGCGCAGCAGCCAATTCTCTTTCTCATCAGCAGTTGCTGGGTTGTTAATTACACACATGCAGATTCATTTCTCTCACATATTCTGTGTGTGACATTACACATGGGCTACTGTCTATCTCTACACTTTTATATCAAAATATTGTGTGTGTGTGTGTGTGTGTGTGTGTGTGTGTGTGTGTTTCCAGGGATTGAGCCTAAGTACATTCTACCTCTGAGCTGTACCCTCAGCCCTATTTTCTTTTTTATTGGGAAATAAGGTCTCACTAAGTTGTGGAGGGCCTCACAAAGTTGCCGAGGCTGGCCTTGAACCTGTGGTCCTCCTGTCTCAGCCTCCCAAGTACCGAGATTACAGCTGTGTACCACCACACCAGGCTTCTTGTATGTTTTTTGATGCACAGGTCTCCACAAGCTCTGACCTCACACCTCAGTGCCTCGGTCAACCATATCTGCTCAGAGATTCAGTTTCCTTGGCTGTGTGGGATTGAGCACCTATGCCTCAGGGGCTGTGCCTGCGGAGCTGCTGGGTTCTTTCACAAAAGTGAATGCTGGATAATCTTTGTCCTCAAAGACTTTCCAGCCTCCTGGGGGTGGGCCCCAGCAAAGCAGTATTTAAGATGAAGAGTTATGTGCAAGAAAGATAAGTGTTGGTTTTACTCCTTTTCTAGATACAGTTTGGTATTTGGCATGAAGCACCTTAGAAAGCAACTTGTTCATTATAATGGCACCCCTGTGCCCCGTAATGAAAAGAAAATTAAGAAGCACAATTGTGGAAAAACACTTTTTCCAGGTTCCACTGCAGTTATTGGCAGAGTTAAGATAAAACTCTTGGGTCTCTTAACACACTCTCTTAATGGTCTTGCTTTCATATGGACCTAGAATAGTATGAGAAATCATCTGCTTCTAAGAGAGATATCAGGCCTACAGAGCAATACAGAGCACATGCACAGTACTCTCTACTATGCCGTGACATTACACACGGGCTACCATCTATCTCTACACTTTTATATCAAAATATTGTGTCATTTGATTCGTCCCTGGAAGAAGGGGACCAAAAGTAATACAAAAAAGAGGGAGTCATGGTTCCCCACAGGCAACAAATGTGATCTTGCTGCTCAAGAGTAGCAACCTGGGGGCAGATTCAGAATCTCATGTCTCGCAATAGTGTCGATGTTGCCCAATTCCTTTGTCACATGGCTTCGCATTCCTTGAACACTCACCATGTGCCAGGCACCCCAGCAGTGACTCACCAGAAACCAACCTTCCTTCTCCGCATTTGCTGTAGATTAAAAAAAATAAAACCAAGTTTACTGGCAACAAAGGGATGTGTTTTGTATCTCTTTCTGCCAACGCAACCAGAATGCTTCATTAATGCCAAATTTCTAATTTGATGTGAACAGTACTCATACCACAGTTGGAAGCTTGAAATGACAAATAGTGATTTCAAAAGAAACATCGACTAGCAAATGACTTAGATGATAAGTAAAATTATTTGCTAGAAGAGTGAAATGAAAACCAAGATTTGGTTTTAAGGATGTTTTTCTCTGATGTCCAAATCTTGTTCCATTTTTTAAAAATCCCCAGAAAGAAGGGAACCAAATGTAAGGTAAAATAGAAAGAGGTGACAGGAACAGCACTTTTGCAACCTAGTCAGTTTTTTTCTAACTAGTCAGATGTATCGTGCACCCCAAACCCAGAGCATGATATTCATCTTTCCTAATCTAATTGTAGAAAGAGATTTTTACCAGCAAGGAAGAGTGACAGCAACATTCGGAATTTATTTTTGAAAGGTGTGTTACAATTCACAGCATTGGGACTGCGTCATTTGCCTTGGAGTAACATGTTGATCTTCAAGTGAAATGGCCCACTTACTTACTGGACTAATAGTCATCATCAGTAGACAGAGGTTTTCCTTTCTGAGACCTATCCTGGTTGCATTGAGCTTCAAATGCACATCTGGACAGAGACTTTACTCTTCTTGAACACTGCCCCCCGACTTTCCCTGAGCTCCTTTTGTGTCTGATGCTGAGGCTTCCTACTCTCACCAACACTTCCACTGAGGCCTGGGCTTCCAAACTCAAATATTTCACATTTTATCCTCTTTGAATCCAAGATTTGTGACCATAACTTCGGAGGAACGGGTTCAGAGAAACAGTGAGCTCCAATGAACTCTGCCGTTCCTTGGGTACGCCCTATTTCCCACTTTCCCCCTGTTGCACATTTTTAGCTCTGAAGACCACAGAGGCCGTCACGGCCTGCAATCTAACCACCCCCTTTCACATTAATAGCATAATGGTGAACATTCTGTACATTGCCTGGGACTCACATAATCACCATGCGAAATGCATCATTCATAAATTGTTTAGTGCGACCTTTTGCATAGTAGCACTAATTATTATTATCACAGAAGCCCAGTAAACTAGACTGGTAATTATCAGGGATTTATTTGAATGGACAGCTAAGCTATTCTTGGCAAGTTAGTCAAAGCAGTTGTCATGACAGCCATGCAAATATGTCTTATGAATTGGGTTAATTAGGGTAATTAATAACTGTTATTTGGCCCCCTTTTCCCAAGGTATTGCCTAAGCAGTATCAAAATGGGGGAGGCAACGTTTAAGCAAAAGTTGGAGTCCTTCTTCTAAGAAAGCTACTTTTGAAATCAATGAAAGCTCCTCACTCTCCAAAGGAGGCTTCTCTAGAGAAACCCTTATTTTTATGGGATCTTCTCCTATTTGGGGATGTTTCAGAGTCAGCAAGCACAAGCCACAACGGGAAAAAAAATGTAGTTAAGAAGAGGAGCTAAATAGTCAGTTCCCTGAGGCTGTAGCTTTCCTGTTAGTCACCTGTGAGAGCTCCCAAGGGACTGTCCCTCTGGCTTCCACTTTTATCAGAGCCCGGCTTTGTGTTTTACTCATCTAGAACCTTCTTGCCTTGCTCTGCAGCCCATTCAGTGTATCCGTTTCTTATTTTTCCCTCACAGGGAAGTTGGAAGTTTTTCTCACCTGGGTTTCTGCCCCTCTGAGGTTTTCCAAGTTTTAATTTTGTTGGAGGCCTTTTTTTCCTTAATGCCTTGGGGATCATCTAACATTGCCTGATGGTGGTTTTGCTCTTTTTTTAAAAAGAAAGGAAAAGGGGATAAGTCCAAGGAACTTTCTCTTTCTCTTCCCTAAAAAAGGAAAGTGTAAAGTCAAATATCTTTTCAGTATCCCAGCATATTAAGCTATTTTCCTGATTCTAGTGCAAAGAGGAGAGAAAGGGAGAGGTTAAAAATGAATCCAGTTTTCCCTGATGAGATTTTGCTTGCAGAGGATACTATTGTTCACAAAAGGAATTTGAGACTTTTCGTAATGGTTTTAAATAGCAAATTAATTTCCCCCTGTTTATTGAATAAAACAAGGAGAAAGGATATGGGCAGGAAAGAGAACTGAGAATATTAATTGAACATCTAATCTATGTCAGTTACTGGGCTCAATGTTTTTCATGGATTAACTAATTCACATCTTCCCAGCAATACTATGAAACTGGAAATATTATCCTAGTTTTACAGATGAAGAAATTAAAAGTATATGTAACTTAAAGTAATTTTATGAGCTTACATATAATTAGGACTGGAACTCAAGTCTCTGATCCTGAGTCCTATCTTCTATACCAGCTAGAATAGAACTCCCCCAGAAGTGCGAATCTTCTGGAACTTTATAAATTCCAGATGACTTGTTCACCATTTTACCTCCCACAGAAGATAAGTGACCATCCTTTCTTAATTCTCTGCCTCGTTGGGATTTGAAACTTCTAGGTCAGGGCCAGCATTCTGGCTGACCCATAAAATTCAAGTTTGGGAACAATTTTGGTAAAAAGCTTTTAGCAGAGGGTGTTAGGTTAATACCTTAGAAATGGACCAAAGCACTGTCTTCTAGCGTCATGCTGGAGTCTAAGGCAGCTTCTTCTCACTTTTCTAATCAGTTGTTCTATTGGGGAAGACTGGGTGTGTGCTGCCAGAAGTGGCCTAGTGGTGCTCAGAGGCTGCGAGAGGTATAAAGCAGTTGGAGGCAGTTAGGGTTCTCCAGCTGTCATTGTCCTGGTATACCAGAGATCAGGACCATGTTCTCACATTTTAGGAAGCCGAAAACTGGCAAAAGGGGTATTCTAGGCCCATTTTTTTTGGGGGGGGGAGGGTACTGGGGATTGAACCCAGAGGCATTCTACCTCTGAGCTAACCCTCAGCCCTATTTTTTACTCTTTATTTTGAAACAGGGTCTCACTAAGTTGCAAAGGGCCTTACTTAGTAGTTGAGGCTGGCCACGAACCCATGATCCTCCTGTCTCAGCCTCCCAAGTACTGGGGTTACAAGTGTGCACCATCATGCCTGGCTTCTAGGCCCATTTCTCTAAAGTGCCATTGCTATATTTAAAATGGGCAATGGCAACCACATGCCTATAATCTCAGTACTTGAGAAGTTAAGACAAAGAGACCAAAGCCTTAGCAACTTAGCAAGACACTCTGCAAACTAGCAAGACCCTGTTTCAAAACAAAAAATAAAACGATCTAGAGTTGTAGCTCAGAGGTAGAATGCCCCTGGGTTCAATCCCCAGTGTATTGATGATGATGATGATGATGATGATGATGATGATGATGATAAAATGGGCAATGGTATCATACATTTAGTATTTTAAATTTTTTTGTGTAGCCATTCACCTAGACCATAAATAATATTCATTCACTTGATTAATACTTATTGAATACCTACTTTGTGACTCTGGGCTCGTTTCAGGGTTCTAGGAGCATCAGAGAACTAAATACACCAAATCTCCTGAATCAGGGTGTTAACATTCTAGTAGGGGGAAAGAGATAATAAATAAAATCTGTAAGTGACATATATAGTAATTTAGAAGTATTATAGAGAAAAAAATAAGGCAGAAAAGGGTGATAGTGAGGATTGAAGAAATTCATGAATTTAAATAGGGTGATTAGATAAGGCTTCAATGAGACCATTTTATTGCATATCACTTACATATTTATCACACACTTATCATTTACACACAGCCAGGCTGATGGTTCATTCACTCATTAGTGCTACCATCCATACCTCCCCTTTTAGCCTACCAAACATGGGATGTACATTTAAGGACAAAACAGACATTGCTTTTATGCTTTTGAGGTCCAGATTATAGAGCAGGAGACAGACATTTAACAAATGATTATGGCCAGGTGCAGTGGCGCATGCCTGTAATCCCAATACTTTGGAGGCTGAGACAGGAGGATAGCAGATTCGCACACATACGACTCAGTTAATTACTTGCAATCATGGTAAGTGTAATGAAAAGCAGCACAAGGTAGTAGCATGTACCACTCATGGAGGCCGACACCCAGCTACCAATTCTATTAGGCAAAAGGTCATGGATAGACCACTGAACATTTGGGTTCACTAGTAGGAAGGACCATGCTGACATGATTACAAAGCAGCAAGTCTCATTTAGACTAGGTCGTGTCAAAGTATCCATGTATTTGTGACTTCAATTACTGGATTGCCATAATTGCATACAGATACCTTTGGCCTCTAACTTAGCTAATTGCTGCTATTTGATTTTTAACAGATGCATGTACAGACAAACACATGGCCATCTTGTTTTTGAAAAAAAAAATGACCTTTTGATGTGGTGAATTTTGGAGCTCCTAGAAAATTGACTTAGAAAAAGTGAAAGCATTAATGAAGGTAACTGCTGATTTCCACAGCAGAGTGCACATTTGTTTTTCTTTGTCCTTTCATTGTGCTTCCAAAGCTTCAAAACCAAAAATCAAAGATTGGAGGACAAGGTGCATCTTTTTTATTTTTAAACTGTAGTGAGTAAAGTATTTTAATGGGGAAATATATTCTATTATTCTCCTACAAACCAAGGGCTAATAGCCTGGAACTGGTACTTTGGCTCCCTAAGAAGTCCAACAAGACAAGCCAATTATGGACTCTGAAACATTTTTATTTTTAGTTCCTTGTAATAGCGATTCATTCTTTGTTATGGTACATTAACTGGGAAACCAGTTGAAATGAGAGTTTTGGCACTTTTAGAATAATCGACTGTATTTACCAAATTCTTAATAGTGCAGAGAGGTGAGTGAGGGGAGATGAAGGAACAGAAAGCTAGGTCAACCCAACATGTGTCTAGGAGAGTCTGACTTTCATTAAAGGCCAACCAAGTAGACAGTGGTGGACTATAGCTCAGCTCACTTTTGTCTGTTTGTTTGTTTGTTTGCTATTGGTGGGGTTCTACCTCTGAGCTACACTTCCAGCCCTTTTTATTTTATTTTATAAATTTTGAAACAGGAGCCCACTAAATTGCTGAGGCTGGCCTCAACCTTTGATCCTCCTGTCTCAGCCTCCCAAGTACTGGGGTTACAGGTGTGCACCACCACGCCTGGCTCATTTTAGCTCACTTTTATTTCTCTTTCAGAAAGAGAACATTTTCACTGATGTACACTGGGCAGGTGTGTTGACATGAGACTAAAAATAAATGCCACAAAAGTGTAAACATTATTCTTAATATTTGGCCTGCCTTCTTCCCTCCCTCCCTCCCTCCTTCCTTCCTTCCTTCCTTCCTTCCTTCCTTCCTTCCTTCCTTCCTTCCTTCCTTCCTTCCTTCCTTCCTTCCTTCCTTCCTTCCTTGTGCTGGGGATGGAACCTAGGAATTAGTGCATGTTAGGCAAGTGCTATACCACTAAGCTACGTCTCCAGTTCCTAGCTATATCACTAAGCTACAACCATGGCTTTTTCTTAATTTTTTTTTAGACAACATCTCATTAAGTTGCCCAGGCTGGCCTTGAACTTGCAATCCTTCTGTCTTAGCCTTCTGAGTAGCTGGGATTACGGGCATGTGCCACAACAACCAGCATGGCTTGTGGCTTAGTTGAGTACAAATTTGTACTGTGTTTGAGCCTAGGACTAATTAATTGGTTGACTGGCAGAACTGCTTTCACATATTCAGGAAGGTCAATCCATTCTCAGGAGGATAGGTCAAAGCCTGACCCTTGGGTTATGATCAGGGGATGTCCCTTCCTCTTGTAAAGTGTTCCATTTTTAATCTTCTTATCGTCAAAAAAATAGGTGTTCACCACCAACAGAAGGGCCCTAGAAAGGATGGACTGATGGTTGTTATGCTGTCTTCCATCTTCTTGACTCCTGCCATGGTTTGAATGTATACTCCAAAGTTCATGTGATGGAAACTTGATCCTCATTGCAGTAGTGGCATGGGAAAGTTGGTCATTTAGTAGGTATTTAAATTATGAAGGCTCTGTGCTCATGAGCGGATTAATGCCATTATTGTAGGAGTGGTTTGTTATCACAGGAGTGGATACTTAGGAGGCTGAGACAGGAGAACTGCAAGTTTGAGGCCAGCCTCAGCAAATTAGTGAAACCTTCAGCAATTTAGTGAGATCCTGTTTCAGAATAAAAAATAAAATGAACTGAGGGTGTAACTTGAAGGTAGAATGCCTGGCTTCAATTCCCAGTACCAAAAAAAAAAAAAAAACCCAAAAAACAAAAACTCTCACCTTGTGATGCCTTCTGCCATGTGATGATGCCAACATCTTCACCTTGGACTTCACAGCCTACAGAAGTGTGAGGAAAGAAATTTATTTCTGTTCCTTATAAATTACCCAGTCTCAGGTATTCTGTGATAGCAGCACCAAACAGACTAAGACAGCAGCACCCTCTGTAGCACTGTAGTGGCTGGCTTTATATTGGGTTAGGAAGGGGTTAAAAACCTTGGATATGGCTTGTTTTCCTCTTAGGGATATTGGGAATATGAACTCGAGATTTCCAGATGCTATAGGCTCTTTTCCAAAAGACAGCCATAATACTAATAAACCTAAACAACAGAGGAAATACTATCTTACAAAAATAAATTTCAAAAGGCAAATTTCCTGAAATGGTTGACTGCCATAGGATTCTTTTTCTCTTTCCAATGTGTAGGGTGTGGTCTTTCTTACTTTTATTTCTTCCTTTGCTATCTTCTCATGCCCCTTTTTTAAAACACAGCAGAGAAAACTCTGGGAAGGAAGAGATAGAAGTAATACCTGTTTGCACACTAACACAATGTGTATATTGTTAGCCTGTGGCCTGTAGTAGACAGAAAGAGTTTGGCTTCAGAGTCCCCCAGGCTGCTCTTCAGGAAGACAAGGCACAAAAACATGGTTCTCAGAGTCAAAACTGTGTTTCTGAACAAGCCAAGATTTCCCTTGCTTCTTTTTGTGACTCTCCCCTGCTTTGGACCATTGTATGAGATCAGCTTTTAGGGATGGTACACGGTTAGCTGGGGAGTCACAAAGCAGGACGAGGGCTGCAGTAGCACCTGGAAGGCAGGGCAGGTGACCCAATATCTTTTCATCTTTTTTTTGGAGAAAAGGAGAAGAGTCCGCTGATCTGGAGAGGAAAAGAACAAACAGAAAACCCACACCTTGAAAATACATAAGAGGAAAGTACTCTCTTTGCTTCCCAAATTTTATGGGATATTTGCTTTGCAAATTTTATGGCAATCTCTATTTGGAAGGATGGGAGTGGGTTTGCCTTCCTGGGAAACAGGAAGGTTTTTACTTATAGGCTGCTGCAAGAAAGCTCAGTCTTCCTCTCCTACTCTTGTAAGGGGGCTAGAGCAAGTTTTCAGAGACTGTCTGAGCTACGGCCGACTTGTCTGGGGACTCATTCTTCTGTAAAGGCTGCACAAAGAATTGGAAAGTCATGAACATCTGACCACAGGAGAAAACATTTCCTGGCTCAAAAATAAGTCTCTGTGGTTTAATTAGCTACCCCTTAGGACATTGATTTTTCTGGCACTAGGGTGGAAGGTAACTCACTTTCCAAATGTTATAGAAGAGCCAACCAAAATCCAGCTGGATTGGGGGCTGTAGGGAAGTTGCTTGATTTTGTTAAGTGTGGCTTCTGCTCTCTCCCTCTCCCCTGATACTCATATGTAACTTGGAAAATCAAGAGTTAGAGCCAGAGAGCTGGGTGTGGTAGTGCATGCCTGTAATCCCAATACTTGGGAGGCTGAGACAGGAGGATCACAGGTTTAAGGCAAACCTCAGAAACTTAGCAAAGCCTTCAACAATTTAGTGAGACCCTGTTTTATTTTATTTTATTTTTTGTGAAACTGGGGATTGAATCCAGGGGCATTCTACCTCTGAGCTACACCCCCAGCCATATTTTTTATTCTTTATTTTGAAACAGGGTTGCACTGTTGCAGAGGGCCTCAGGAAGTAGTGAACCTGTGATCCTCCTATCTCAGCTTCCTAAATACTGGAGTTACAAACATGCACCACCACCCCTGGCTTGAGACCCTGTTTTTAAAACAAAATAATTCACTGGGCATGGTGGTATACTCCTGTCATCCCAATACTTGAGAGGCTGAAAGAGGAAGATTGCAGGTTGGAGGACAGCCTCAGGAATATAGCAAGATTCTCAGCCACCCAGAGAGACCCAGAGAAATAAAAAAATGAAAAGGGCTAGAGGTAGAGCTTGGAAGGAGCATGCCCCTGGGTTCAATCCCCAGTACTACAATAAATAAATAAGTACGTACATAAATAAATAAATAAATAAATAAATAAATACATAAATAAATAGTAGTGTTGGGGGTGTAGCTCTGAGGTAGAATGCCCTTGGATTCAATTTCCAATACTAAAAAAAGAAAAAAAGAAAAGATTCTTCTCAGTTCAATCCTCCTATAGATTGCATGTGTCTGAAGGTAGTCCTGATGGCCCGTGTTACTTGCGGGGGTAAGGGGCTTCTTGTCTGTTGCTTTCCCTCTCTGCTGCCATGGCACACTGTACATGCCATGTGCTACATGTTTAATATACGAGCCCCCCCCCAATTCATGCCTTTGAACCTAAGACTTAATGGGATAGTATTAAAGGTGGAGCTTTTAGAAAGTGATTAAGTCAGAAAGGCTCTTCTCTTATTTTTTAAAATAAAAATAAATTATTGGTACATTGTAATCATACATCTTTGTGAGGGTCAAGCTGGTAGAGGCATACATGCACACAGCGCTCATTTAGTCCTTCCCCAATTCCCATCCCATTCCCTCCTACTCATGTTTAGTTTAGTGGTTGACTTTGATATGTTTGTGAATGTACATCATGTGCATTAGGGTGTTCCTCCCCCTCCATCACCTTTATTTAAGTCACCTTCTTTGCTCATCTAAGGTTTCTCCTTCTTCATCTAGAGTCCCTCTTATGACTCACTTTCTCCCTAGCTTTCATATATTAGGGAGAGCATACGATTTTTTACTTTTTGTGAGTGACTAATCTCACTTAGCATAATGTTCTCCAGTTCCATCCATTTCCCTGCAAATGGCATGATTTGGTTCTTCTTTACAGCTGAGTAAAATTCCATTGTGTACATATCCCATAGTTTTGTAATCCGTTCATCTGTTGATGGACATCTTGACTGGTTCCATAGTTCGGCAATTGCAAATTGTGCAGCTATAAACATAGATACACATGCATGGGTCTGATAGTTTATAAAAAGGCTTGAGAGACAAGCTACTCCCCTTTTGCCCTTTTCCTTTCTTCCATGTGAGGACTCAGTGTCTATCCTCTTCAGAGAATGCAATGACAGGGTGTCATTTTGGAAGCAGAAAGCAGCTCTCACT
This sequence comes from Graphiurus murinus, assembly GCA_004027655.1. Lineage (NCBI taxonomy): Eukaryota > Metazoa > Chordata > Mammalia > Rodentia > Gliridae > Graphiurus > Graphiurus murinus. The sequence goes on from PVLC010000322.1 coordinate 160,343, forward strand.
AGACACCGAATTTCCTGGCACCTCAATCTTAGACCTCCTGGCTTCCACAGCTATGATAAATACATTTCTTTTCTTTCTTTTTTTCTTAGGTACTGGGGATTGAATCCAGAGGCATTCTACCTCTGAGCTCCACCCCCAGCCCTATTTTTATTCTTTATTTTGAAACAGGCTTTCACTAAGTTGCCAAGGGCCTCACTCAGTAGTTGAGGCTGACCGTGAACCTACCCATCCTCGATACTAGGAATGTGAGCTACTTGGTGATAGGAGTGGAAAAGGGTTCACGTTCATACCCAGAGCATCTACCGTGGGGCCTGGGCCTGGTCTTAATGGTATCTGTTGACTTGAATGAAATGATTTCAGCTCTGACCTGTACTTGCTGCCATTTGTTCTGCAAGAGTCAGTCAAGGACAGCCAGGAAGCATGAGGTAAATCTTTCCAATTGTGGGGAGGCCTCGAATTGATCTCCTTTTGCTTTTCCTTCTACCCTCTCTTATTGTTTTCATCTGCACTTTCCTACTAGTAGTTGCCTACAATGTGTGCAAAGAAGGATCTTAACCACGGTGCAGGGTTTTCTGTGACTTTTCTCTTTCGACCCAGGGCTGATGGCTTTGGCGTTTTCCTCAGCCTTTATATAGCACAGTCAAATCTGATTAATTGAGACTAACTTGGGGGAAGGCCAGTAGGAATTATAGATAGAAAACAAATGCAATTTTATTACTTTCAAGTTCATAGAGTAATAAGAAGTAGAGTAACAAAGCTCTTGCCAAGAAGTTTTGCCAAGTAGAAGTCCTTGGACCTGTTTTAATGAATAAATAAGAATGATGTGCAATTAACATATTTATTGTTTGTAAATTGCTTCTAAAGTGCTTAAAAACAATTTATTCTCTTAAGTAGTTTAAACACTTCCCTTATAATCTTGTTTACACCATAATTTGCCCAGAAATCCTTTCTGAAAATAAATACAGCAGCCTAGCTCTATCTGATTGATTACCAAATATGAATGAATGAAGTTAGTTTGAACTGCAAAGGTTCTGATATAGTGATGCTTTTAGGAAGTGGGCAGAACACATTCTTCTTTCCTCCCTAGTTGTTAGTATCAGAAGCTGGGGCTCACAGTTAGTCATCCAGTCCTGTTTAGAGAAGAAAAGAACTTCCTCACTAGGAAACAATTCTTGCCATCACCCCCCACCCCCACAGTCTAATCCCAGAGTTTCTACAGAAGCTGTAAAAATGACACAATTTACCTTTTAAATAATTTCACCATGATCAAACAATCCCCAGTGGGCAAAACTGATAGAAAATACTGTATTTTGATTGCAGTTTATCACTAGCAATTATAGACGAGCAATTTGAGAACAAAGCAAGTCATTTGCTAGAATGAGGCCGTATTTCACAGAGCTTTATCATTCAATGGTCTCCTGATCACTTAGCTAAAGGCAGTCCATTTCTTTGGGGGAAATACACATGCTCTTTTTGCAATATCCCTAAGAACCGTTACTTTTCATAATGATAGAATATTGACAAGAAATGACGTCCAAATATCATTTGCACTGAATTTTCACTTTTTCCTCCCTTGAGAAGTTTAGTTGGCAGGATTTCGGACATTAGGTTTTATCTTTCCAGGACATCTTAGGAGAAATAGCAGGAAGGAGGGGGCAAGCAGAGGGATGAGCCGTGACCTGGATAGAAAAGAGATGAGTTAGGCTTGAGTTTCCTGTGTTGTTTGGGGGTGAGGTAAGATTCTCAGTGTTCATTTGCTTGTCTTCAAAATATTTTGTGTGTCAACAAAGAAAACAATCAAGAGTGTGAAGAAAGAACCAACAAAAATTGGAGAAGAATCTTTGTCAGCTACTTGTCTAATAGGGGATTAATATCCAGAATATATAAAGAACACAAAAAATACCACCAGGAAACCAAATAACCCAATCAACAAATAGGCAATTGAACTAAATAGACATTTCTCCTAAGAAGAAATACAAATGGCCAACAAATATATGGAAAAATGTTCATCATCCTTAGTAATCAGAGAAATGTAAATCAAAACAACACTATGATTTCATCTCACTGCAGTTAGGATGACGATCATCAAGAATACAAATAATAATAAATTCTGACAATAATTGACAATGTGGGGAAAAAAGACCACTTATACATTGTTGGGGGGATTGTAAATAGTACAGTCACTGTGGAGATCAGTAATGGAGGTTCTTCAAAAGACTAGGAATGGAACCACCATATAAGATGGGTATATTTCTCCTCATTGTCTTTACGAAGGCATTAAAGTTAGAATACTATACCGATACATGTATACCCATGTTTATAGTAGCACAATTCAAAATATCCAAATTATAGAATCAACCTAGGTGTTCATCAACAGATCAACAGATAAAGAAAATGTGGTATATATACACAATGGAATTTTATTCAGCCATAAAGAAGAACAAAATTATGTCCTTTGTAGGAAAATGGATGGAATTGGAAAACATCATGCTATGTGAGATAAAAGCCAGGCCCCAAAAATCAAGAGGTGCATGTTTTCTCTCATATATGGAAACAAGAGGAAAAAAATGAAAGAAAAAAAGACAGACCAATAGGATGATGGAAGGGGAGAGGGGAAAGAGGAAGGGAGGTATGAGGAAGCAAAGAGAGCAAATAATGTTATGTGAATATGTGAATGTATCACTATAAATCTCACTATCCTGTACAATTACATTGTACCAATAAATATTTTAATAAGATTTAGTTACATTGCCTGCATTGGTAAGAAGTAATATTTCCGAAACTCTCAATAATTCCCATAAGAGATTAAATTTTCAAAAAGACCCCAAAATACTGTGTGTGTGTGTGTGTGTGTGTGTGTGTGTGTGTGTGTGTGTGTTTGAGAGAGAGAGAGAGAGACAGAGACAGAGAGAGAGAGAGGGAAATAGATATTAGGTATCCTCTAAGGTTGTATTGAATTTTAATTTTAATTTTAATGTTTTATGGGTAGGTATATGATTTTATAATGATCAGGAGCCCAAAAGGGAATCTTTCAAAGCCTGCAGTAGACAGCATAGCAGCATAGCATTGTTAGTTTGCAGCAATGATTTCAAGAACCTTTATAAATGATCACACTTGGCAGTAAATAACTGAAGTCTATATCATGATCTGAAGAAATAATTAATATTACATAAAAGGATCCATTTTTAAAAAATTTATGAAGGATAGATCTCAGAAGGGACTATAGATTGAAAACAAGAGTGGCAAATCAGCCAACTGGGCTTCCATTTCCTACTGTCTATAAAGTTAGACTGAGGGAAAGGTCCCCTGGTTTAATAAGCAGGAGTCTTAGGTTTTTGCTTTGACACTTCCAATAATTGGCTATTTGATCATGGATTCAGAAACTCTCTGGGCCTTGATTTTACCATCTGTTTAAAAGGGAAAATAATACCTTGCCTACATCCTTCTTAAGACTTATAATTTCTGGAAGAGATCGCAGGTCAAGGCTCTTTAAAAAATAGTCACTATATCAATACAAGGTACTATTTGAGAAAGTAATTTTTTAAAATTAGGCCATTTAGAAGTGGTACTTTGGATGAACTAAAGAGATGGAAATAGGGTGATGAGAAATGTTTTTAACTGAAGTCAGTTCCTTCTGCTGTCTAAATTCTTGAGAACTGCTAAGTCATAGTCCAGTGATGTTCCTCTCAGGCACCACTGTCCAATGGAACTTTCTAGATGATGGAAATAGTATATGTCTGCACTGTCCAGGATGGTAGCTACTAGCTACACATGGCTATTGAATACTTGAAATATGGCTACTATGATTGAAGAACTAAAATTTTAATGTAATTGTATTTTTGTTACTTTTAATTTCTATAATTGGCTAATATATATGCTTTTGGACAGAATAGTTTTAAAGGAATGATATCGTGGGTCCACAGTCAGGTTCCAAGCGGTACTGAGTGGGCTCGGGGGCAGCCGTCCTGGTCCTTTAGTGCTCTCTTATCTACAGACTACACTAGCCTTGGAATGGCTCATTTCCAGCTGACAACTCTGAATTATGCATGCTAATGTGCTTTACTTAACCCTGGGATGAGTTTTTTTTTTTTTAAGAGAAGATATTCTGTGACAGTTCAATCATAACAAAGGAAGGAAATGGTGTGAAAAAAATCTAGTTTATAAAGGATTTTAAATTATCTCAAATCTTGCCTTTCATATAATTTTAGATGGTGTGAGGTCATTTCAACAATCTTTAAGCTAGTTCTCTTTCACACACACACACACACACACACACACACATTCATATTCTCTCTCTCTCTCTTTCTCTCTCTCCAGCTAAGATGTCTGCTGTAGGAGATTAAGCTACTCCTACTCCTATTGAATCAACAAATAGAGAACTTGGGGACATATAAAATTCATATTTTATGTAATATAATTGTTATATGTTATATACATGTACATATACACATATGTAATATGTAATTCTCGATGCCAAAAGCAAGATTGTTCTCCATATTATTCCTTTTTCTAATAAGACAGTTAGGGCAAGAATGAGATAAAATATCCTAGTAGGGAAACATAGAAAACAAATTGTGCACAATCTTCAATAGGAATTTAATTGTAATTAGGAATATTCCAGAGACATCAAGTCCCAATAATAGGAAAACCTGCCATTTGGTGATTCACAATTTTAGAAAATATTTGCACATACATTGTTATATTTTATCCTAGTAACAACTCTGTAAGGTAGTTAGGACAGATATTAGGTCCAATTTATAGATTAGGCAATTGAGAATTGGAGAGGTTGTGATGTCTGCAATGTATCATGGGTAGTGAGATCTTTTTCTGTTTTTTATTGAAGGCTCTGCATTTATAAGCTTTTTCAGATTTTTCTTTTAATATTCTGTGATCTTTCCTAAGCTTAAAACTATCTGCAAAAACAAATCACCAGTGTGACTTTTGACCCTAACTTAGTTTAGGTATGCCAGGAACAAGCAATTTTAAATATCTAAACACAGTCAGCCATGGTGGCACGTGCCTGTAATCCCAGTACTTGGGGGCTGAGACAGAAAGATCACAGCTTCAAGGACAGCAAGTAGATTCTCATTAGCTTGGTGAGACCCTATTTCAAAATAAAAATAAAATAGGGCTGAGGGTGTAGCTTGTGACTTGAAGGTAGAATGCCTCTGGGTCCAATCTCCAGTAACCCCCCACATACACATCTAAACACCAACATTTGTCATTATTTCCCTCCCAAAAATTGTGTGTGTGTGTGTGTGTGTGTGTGTGAGTGAGTGAGAGAGAGACGGAGGGAGGGAGGGAGGGAGAGAGAGAGAGAGAGAGAGAGAGAGAGAGAGAGAGAGAGAGAGAGAGAGAGAGAGAATATTCACATCTGTTTATACTGGTATAGCCCCAAACAAAATGTTTTTTTTTTTTTCGAGTAGACACAAGTACTGATCTGACAAAGATGAAGAGTGGGTGTGCCAGTTTACTTTGAGAGACTGGTACATGCATATAAGAATGAATGAAGAGAAAGTTGTCTCCAAATCTATTTGCAAACAGAGCAGGAATGAGCTGGGGAGAGAGGAAGCTGAGAACAGCATGGGCAAAAGAAGGGAGACATGCCTGACCCAGGATGAAGGGGGGATACTGTCTGACATGTGTGTGGTGTGTTTCTGACAGTGTTCTTTTTTTCTTTTCTTTTCTTTTTTTTTTGAAAGTTAAGTTTGGAATTGTTCCTGGTTGTTGCTGCTGGGAGTCTGATGGTGGAGGGAAAGTTGGGAGTTCCCCCTCATTATTTTTTCATTTTCCTGCAGGAGGAAATTGCTATAGCTGTGATCACTGCCCTTGGACCTGTCATGTTTAAGCCGGCTAGGGGATTTTTTTTTCTCCCAAATAGTATACGCAGTCAGCCGGTCCTAATTACCTCCATTTCATTGAGTTTTCCAGAATCCTAATGAGATGTGGCCTGGTGGTGTGAGCACAGGACCTAGTGCGAGGAGTCTCAGATTCCAGTTGCCCAGGCTAGATTCTTCTTTCTAGTAAAGGGCAAGTCTCTTAACCTCTTCCACAGTGCTGTTAATGGAGTTCATAATATTTATGTAGCTCCTAATGGTAGCGAGAAGATTAACTAGTTCATGTTGGCTAAAAGGCTTTGAGGAAAAAAGTTTTGGGGTATCGTGTCCACTTTCAAATGTTAATTCTTATTCATAGGAGGCACTGCTCTATCTCGGTCACCTCACTGGAGTCTTGCTGGTTGGATGAGAAGCAAAATTCTTCACTTCTATGCCACGGGCTCTGTAGAGAATGTAGCTACTGTCAGCTCTACTTTCCAACTTGGGTATCTGTTTTCTGCCCATCTCAAAAGAATTCCTCTCCCTTATAGTTTCTCTAAGGTTTAGTAATCTCTCTCCTGCAATCCTTCATATTTACTGTTACTGGTACAGAATGTCTACTGTGTTTTAGCTGTGGGGGGAAAATGATTCCTTTTTATAGCAGTCTGTTCAACATTCTGGAAGTCTTTGTGATAAAAGGTTCCATCTAAATACAAGGTGCATTAGTAGTTGTTCTGCTGGTGCATTGCATAAATGCATTATGGATTGCTAATACTCTGACAATTTCAGGCTGCTGAGATTAGCCACTTCGTGTGAGGTGTAATTATGCCTTCCTCGCGCCTGGGTGCTGGCACTCTTCTGTCAGGTATATCCTTTTGGTTAATCTCTCTTTGTAAGATGGGTCAAATTCTGATCTGCCCTCACCCCTCCTCATCCCTCCAGCCTGCATAAAATGAGAAAGTCTGTTACAGTTTAGGAGAGAGACAGGGGGTTTTAGAGAATGAGTAAACATTTCCATTACATCCTCAGATCCTCTTCTTGCTTTTCATTTATGGTTCACCAAGTGAGAGTAGAGTGTAAGTTCTATCTCGCCTCCAACACCGATTTGCTGCAATGCTGGTTTTCATCACTAGAAACTGGAGGCTATCGTGAGTCTTCTCCAGTGCCTCATACTTTCTACTGAATCAAGTGCCCTTTATTTAAACTACAGTCATAATTAGAGGGTTGCCGGTGTTAAGCAGCCATGGAGCCCGAGTTTGAGAAATGTTTATTGTGCCTCATTAAATTTGAAATTAATACTTAAAAGGTCAGAAATAAATAATTGGTTCGTGTATTTGGGACAGGAGCTATAAGTGGATGCTGTGTGTGCACATCCTTGTCTCCATTTATTCTAGCGTACTGAGATACCCCTCTGTTTGCCGTGGCAGTATTCAAAATATCTGCACCAAAAGAGAACTATGGAGGGTTTCATTGCCCACAAACGAGAAAATGATCTATTGTATTGTATCTAATTAGAAAACATCAATATGAGAAGTGAATGCATTGGCTACTTCTGAGATGGTATATTACTCCATTGTTTCTTGCCAGTGTGATCACATATTATAGGCCCCAGCAACAAGCTGGTACATGGGAAATGAATTTAGACCGATATGCCCAAAGCTGTTCCTCTTTCACTTTTAAATAAGCTTGAGGAGGCAACTGGGTTTTAAGTGATGTATAATATAAATAATGGGGTTGGGGCTGGAACTGAATTTGGGGGTGTTGTTTTGGCCCACAGGCACGGGGCCACCTGCCGCTTTCCCTCCAAATATTTGGAAAGTCTTTTCATCTGACAAGGCTCGTTCAATAGAAATTGCACTCTGCAGGCAGCCAGGGCTCTGAAGCTGCTAAAGAGCGGAGAATTGAGGCACCGATAAAATAGAATTTAGTAGAAAAGAATGGAACAGCTCAGGTTCTGTGAGTGCTGGGCCTACTCTGAGTCACAGGAGCTTCAAAGATTGACTGGATCCAGGAGAGCTCAGACCGGGGCTCCCTGATCCCATTGCTTTGGGGAGGGCTTGTGTGAGTTTCTTATTGTTGGTTGGACTGCCTTTATAAAAGCATAGCTTCTGAAAGTGAATCCACTATAAAAACCATGATTAGTCATCTCAGGTCACCTTCTGAAGATGGTTGCCAGTGCCTCTAAAGGACAATTGAAATGGTGCCAAGGTTCCAGGGAACAAAGTGGCTCGTGCCTGGATCCCTTGGGCTAGGCAAGGGTCTTCAGGTAGGTGTGAGAACTATCTCCAGTCAGTGTATGCCAAACTTTCCCCCTGTCTTGCTGCTAGCCTGTACTCTCCTGACCCATTGCCTTCACTGCAAGTAGGCAAGGATGCTACTCTGAGAAAAATAGGTATGAGAGAATCTGGTCACTTTCCTGACGTCACTGTCTTCTCTTTGCTTTCCATCCCAGTATAAGGTAATGCCAAGAACAGCGCTCCTGGGTGTTTCCTTGTCATCTGTGTTGTCGGGGCAGGTTCCGGCTGAGTCAGTGTTTAACGTGGCTATAGCACTTAACCTGCATGTTTGTGTTCTTGGCTGTTTAAGGGGAGGAGTAACAGTTGGCACTTGCTTGTAAAGAGCTTTGATATTTGGGGATGAAAGGCACTCTGTGCCTGCAAATCGCTTTAATGTGTTGTAGTTACATATTTGGGATGGTGATTGAACTGCAAGATTTGTTCCACCGGCAAATGTGGTTGATAGCTATTTAGTCCGTGGGTTGAGTTTTGTTGGTGTGTATTGATATAGTTTGACTTACATTACTGGCTTCTTCATTTTCTTTACTCTCAAGGTACTTTCACTCACACTGAGGCCTTGTTGATTTTGCATTTGAACATACAATAATCATTAAGTGGTTCCAGAGAGCTTTCTATAAGCAGATACTATTTCAGAGTGCAGTGTACCCCACAAAGGACTTAGAGAAGGGTCCAAAGGCCCTATTCAGAAGCCTTGGTTTGTTTGTTTAATGACTCTGTGTTTACTCTCTCCTGTCAGTAGCCTCCTTGCTTCTGAATTGCACGGGTTCCTGCAGAAAGCTGCCAGGTTTCTCAAGGAGGCTTTTGTAGTTAAATTTGCAACTAAAGTTATCCTTTTTTTTCCTTGCGGTACTGGGGATTGAACCCAGGGGCATTCTACCTCTGAGCTATACCCCCAGTCTTATTTTTTATTCTTTATTTTGAAGAAATAAAGGGTCTCACTAAGTTGTGGAGGGCCTCACTAAATAGCTGAGGCTGGCCGCAAACCTGCGATCCTCCCGTCTCAGCCTCCCAAGCACGGGGATCACAAGCGTGTGCCACCACGCCTGGCCTAGAGTTATCTTTGTGTGTGTGTGTGTGGGGGGGTACTGGGTATTGAACCCAGGGGGCTTCTACCTGAAAGCTACACCCCCAGCCCTTTTTATTTTTGAAACAGGTTCTCACTAGGTTACTGACAATCTCACTACATTGCTGAGACTGGCCTCAAACCTGTGATTTGCCTGTACTGGGATTACAGGCATGCACCAACATGCTCAGCTTAGTTTTCTCTTCTAAAGGCCCAACTTAGACTCAAAGATAAGAGTGAGCAGAGAAAAGCATTTTCCCTAGGCCATCTTTACCATCTGCAGGTACTCTGACCACATCAGTGGTACCACTGAAATTTCAGGAGTGAAGATGAAAGGCCACTAAGAGAGGCACTCTTTCAAATTGATTTGTTGGATGTGAACCACATGGCCCGTATTTCCCACTGATGGCCCTGTCCTGAAACCCACTGAAATCCTACAGCTCTCTGCCACATATAGAATAGTAGCTGGTACACTATCAATCATGTCTCAGAGGTCTACATTCTGATGACTCTGTATCTTCTCACCTAATTTTTAACTATCCTGGTTTAGAAACATTGTCAGATTTTACCACTGTCATTCCCAAAGATATGGTGGGACTGATGGGCAGAAAGTACTTAACTGTGTTGTCTTATCCATGACAGTTATGTTCAGACTGCTATGTATTTATGAGATCATAGTTGGGAATGGTAACAGAGAATGAATTGTAATTACAGAAGACGGTATGAAGAATGGATCCTTTCTGAAGAAATAGGACCACCTTGGTCTAATAGAATTGGCCCCCTCCCTTAATTATGACATGTAGCCTCATTCTTTATCCCGTGCATCTTTTCTCTGGTCATTCATTGATACATTACATGGATACTGGCTAAGTGTTCAAGATTGTGGCAGATGGCATATGGACTTGAAAAGAGAGCTTCCAGCCCAGTTGGGAGATGAATTGACACACTACATATGAAATAATCATAGAACCAGAGGAAATACCTAATTACATATATAGTCTGTATACAAAGTGCTGAGAAAATGCTAACCAAATGGGATGGTCAATGATGGGCATATGTTAGAAATGAGGGAAATTGAACTGGGTGTCCTGTTGCACGCCTGTAAACCCAGTACTTCAGAGGCTGAGACAGGAGGATTGCAGGTTTGAAGCCAGCCTCAGCACCTTAGCAAGACCCTCTGAAACTTAGCGAGACCTGTTTCAAAAAATAACAAATAAAATAGGGCTAGGGGTATAACTTGGGGATAGAATGCCCCTGGCTTCAATTCTCAGTACTAGAAAATAAAAAAAAAGAAAAAGAAAAGAGGAAAATTGTATATGAGGCTGTACAGGGCCTGTTTTGGATGACTGCTTGGCTAAGGGTTTCATTTAGATTTGAAGCTAATCCCAATAAGGAGCCATGCAGGTCTTGAAAAGGGAAATGATATGATAAAAAAAATATATAGTGGGCAAGGGAGACTAGCCAAATAGTATTTTGTGGAATGGGCTGAAGCAAAAGTCAAACAGGGATGAGGGAGTCGTGGCAAAGGTGATGGAGACTGTGGAAATGGAACAAAAGGGAAAGATATAGGAGCTATTTCTAAGAACTGCAAGTATTTTAAAATCTCACTAGGAGAGCAGGAGAGGGAGATTTCTCACACTTATGATGTGCGTTATGTTATGTACACGTAACAAATGGAAAGGCCAGATTCTCTTTTGTGAGTCACCTATGTTCATAAAGCCATTAGGGTGCTGTTTACTTCTATAAAGTATTGGTGTGCGTCTTCAGTTTGCATTCCAGGAGCCTGTGTACAAGTATGAGCACGTGTCTGCAGGTAGCTGTGTGTCGGTCTCTCTGTGTGTATTTATCTAAGTGGCTGAAGTTTTGATCATCTCTGGTAAGAGGTCCATTAGTTTGTGAGCACCTTGAGGGCATAGGCTAGGGGTTTTGTTCCTCCGCAGGGTTTGGTGGATGTTTATTGCATGGACGAGTGAATGACTACATTAATAAGAACCACTTTGTTTTAGAAGCCTAGACATTTTGGAGCTTGAAGGGCAGCCTTGTGAGCATTTGGTTATTCAACTTATTTTAAAGATGGCTAAATTAGTCTCAGGAGGGATAAAGTGGCTTAGCCAAGGTCACGTGTGAGTGGGTGGGTGGGGGGTCTCCAGGTTTCCCCACTCCTTCACCACATTGCTCTTTGTAGTCAAACATACACATGTTTGTGTATGAGAATTAGGGCTGTGGTGTGGAGAGAACATATGACTGACAAGATGTGTTTAGTAGGAGCTTAATTAGCTTGTTTTAGAGTTCAGGGTAACTACGAGCTTTCTGGCAATGGTAAGCGTGGGCATGGCGCCTTTTATTCCACCTTCACTAATTCCTACTTCAGCTGCTGCTGTCTGGATGGATGAGTCTTTGAATATACATTCTAGCTGGAGGCATGGCTTCATCTTTATATAGAATTTACATTTTCATTTTTATGTGTTAGGCATAGGAAGTAGGAAAAAGTCATTTGTCGATTCATCTCCTCAAATCACTTTTGTGAAGAGATGGCCGTTTGAACATCGAAAACAGTGATAGCTTTTGGAAAAGGTCATGGGTCTTTTCATCTGTGATCAATAGGCACAATTATCATTATTGAAAGTTAGCCATTAAAAAAAATCACCAGCACTTTAAAATCACTTTGCTGTGCATCTGATTTAGAATTCCGCTTTTGCTGTGTATATGGCTAAAATGATTTAAGAGTTAAAAATGAAAAAAAGGAACAATTAGCAAATTGCAGTGATAAAGTTTTCAGTTTGATGGGATTTTTACAGTGTAATTTAAAAAGCTTGTTCATTTTCAAATGAAAATCTTTTGCTTTGAGAAATCTCTCTTAATCCCAGAATTTGCAACCTTTTTTTAGCTTAGTGTCGTGACCTGGGCATTTGTGCCACTGGCCAGAGAGTCTAGTCCTGGATATCTGCGTTTATTGGGCTTCTTTCTCTTCGGGGTTGAAGTCTCTCTTGGTGATAAATGTGGTGCTGGGAGAACTGCAGTCACTCTTCCAGAGACTAGGGCACAATTCAGTGAACTGTAAAAGTAATGCAAAATGACAATTAAAGTAGGGCATTCTCTGGTACCTTGGGGGCCTGACAAAGTGGAAGTATTTGACTTCTGATGTGCC